>VWZP01010430.1:333358-356290 GCA_013396995.1 Dicaeum eximium | reverse complement strand
GCTCCATCAGCTCCATCGGCTCCATCAGCTCCATCAGCCCTATCAGCCCCATCAGCTGCCCCTCCCTGGCCCTCATGCCCACTCAGGTCTGTACCATACACGCCCAGCTCTGCCTCAGGGCACTTGTTCACCAGCCCTGGGGCTCCCAGCTCCTCCCTGTCCAGCAGGGACTGATCCCCCTGCCTGTGCCCGCAGCTCCAAGGGCTCCAGCAGCACCTGCAGCTCCCACCTGCCCCAGAACAGGGCCCAGCCTGTGCTCCTCAGCCCCCAAAAACAGATTTCTCAGGCACACAGAAAATGGGTATTTCTCCTCTACATTGTCGCAGAGACTGCAAGGGAGCATCTGACAGAAAAAAAGCAGAGAGAACGAGGATCTTACCTGTTTTCATAAATGGATGGGAGGAGGAAAGGACAGAGCCAGACTCTTCTCCATGAGGTCTAATGAAAGAAAGACAGGCAGTGTCTTTCAAATACAGCCGTGTCCAAAATACAGCAAATATCATTTAAACATGAGAAACCTTTACATAAGAGTGACTGATCACTGGAACAGGACACCTACAAAAGAGAACTCCCTCATCCTTGGAGATATTCCAAACCCAACTGGACATGATCCTGGGCAACCTGCTCCAATTTACCCTCCTCTGAGCAGGGAGGTTGGATGAGATAATCTCCAGAGACCTCTTCCAACATCAAATATTCTCTTACTTGAATGGAACTTCATTACAAAAAAATTTACCAAAAAAAAAAAAAAAAAAAAAGCCCTCAAACTCTGGTTTAGAGATAGAAAAACAAAAATGCAATTCACCAGACATCACTTTATTCAGGATATTTTTTTTGGACCAGCATGCATTTTACTGCACACTTGGGAAGTTTTCTGGAAAAGCAACAAAAGTGTCTTTCCAAGCACATGATTAGAAACCCAGATATTAACCCAAACACTTCCTCCTGGGAAACTTATGACCAATGTGTTCTAAGCAGATGAGACTGGGGAAAAAGGGTTCTTACAAACTTTGGGATGAAACTTTCCAAGTTTAGGTTTGCATCCACTTTTTGGCATTTGAACCTAGTTTAATTGCTGATTCCAAAGGACAGTTTCCTAAATATTCATTATTTGGCTACATACCCACCATCTCTATTCTTTCCCTCTATCTCATAGATATCATCTCATATCTATCACAAAAGCTGTGAGAAACAACTTTTGGTTAAAAACAGAAAGAAATAAAAAAAAGGGGAATAAAAAATTCTGATGGTTAATTAAGAACATAATGGAAGCTTTATGTAAAAGGCTCTTTTTGTATCCTATAAAATGAGGGGAAATTGGATTTTTTATTATTTATATCCAACAATTCCTATTGCATTTTTCAGCCCAACCTAGAAGACCAGAGAACACATGGATCCTGTTTTTCTGCACGAGACAGTGGGCTCTTTTTGTTACAGCAGTCACTAAAAGCAGCTACTCTTTTACTTCAAACAAACAAACAACCAACCCCAAAAGCTAAACAAAACCACCAGCAAATAACCCCACCCCACCTCAGATAACTATCTTACACATCAAAACTTCTGTGAATAAGGTAAGAGCTGTATTGCAGAGAGATGTGGCTAAGGAAAATAAGCCAAATTGTTTGCTTGACTTCAACCAGGTCAGCTTCACAGGAGCTTTTAATGAACTGAGAGCAAGCTTTAATTTCTCTCTGGCCCCTCTCCCTTTGAGAAACAGAGACTTTTCATTCATATCACCAGGGTGGCACAAACTCCATGGAGAACTACATGGAAATAATACAGCAAAGTTTTGAGTGATGTCACTACACAGAAGAAATTTTATCTGGAAAAGTGAACGAGGAATTCCAGCAACAGCCCAAGTTCACTTCAATGAATTCAAAAAATATTTGTATAATTTTCAACACATTTTGAACATCTGCAACAAAGAAGAAGATTGTGCAGATGTGTTTGCATAGAAAGGAGGTAATTTTGAAAGATTTTGAGCTCTTTTAACAAGTAAGCCAAATATTTCCAAATGGTCCCATATTCAGAGGGTTCCAGCAGGCTCCTTGACTTCTCCCAGGATGTGGCAGCTGAAGACCTGAGACCCAGCTCCTCATCAACTCACTGCATGAGTTTTATTCTTTTGTGAACTCAGGGTGCACAAATATCCTTAAATAACTGAGACATCTGTAGGAAATACGGAAAGATATTTTTCCATGCACTAAAATGAAGCACTGGTAAACGGTTTAATGAATCAATTATATTTCAAAACGGACTTCTGTTTTGTTTTACATTTCCTTCCCTTGTAAATGGCATGCCAACTCCAATACTTCACTCAATGAATGATTGCTAAATGAGTGCACAGTTACAGGCATGTTGGTCTCTATGACAGGCCATACATAATCACCACAGAAATATATAATTACACCTGTCAACCTCATCTCATGCAACTGATTCAGTAACTAACAATGTCAGCAGCAGGCTAAGCTTAGAGGTCTCCCTGTGTGAAAATACTCATACATGGCTAAACATCTTGGTATTTTAATTGCCTGTCATAGTGCCAAGGTTCTATATTGTACCTATCTCCACAGCAACAGGCTGGAATGAGTCAAGCACATTTAATAACTGCAAAAAGGTGAATTTATAAGCTTGCAGTTATTTCACAGCTCTCACAGACAGTGCAGGGTATTCTGAAGACATCTGGAGATTTAGTTGCATTGAGAGAACAAGTTCAATTTGTGAAAAGAACTTCTTCTCTGGGTGGACTGTATGTGCACACTGTGAAATAAAACTCATCATATAAATCTGAAAATTGTTTCTAATTACAGCCACTAGAGAGGTCAGCTCCTGCCTGGAAGTATACACACACCCAGTGCGACAGGACGTTTAATCTCAACACACCAGGAGAGGCTGTGAAAAAACAGCTTCTTACAGGCTCCTAAGCACTTAATGATGACATGTTTGTCCATCTAATATTCTGAATTCCTGGCTGCACTGACAGACTGTGCTGTGGCCAAGGCTAGCCCCCAGGCCAGCACAGCAGCAGGGGCAGCCCCAGCCCTGCTGCCCTCGCTGCTAATTGCACATGGCCATGACAAGGGACATGTCCCTGGGCCTGAACTCTGAGCAGAGTGGCCAGGCACACGGGGTCAGCAGAGCCCAGCACGGCCCCAGGGAGCTGGGACAGGCACAGGGGAGAGAGAATGAACTCCTCAGGAAAAACATGTGAGGCAACAGAAATCTGGCTAGGAAAAACACCAAGGTGGAAAATGGGAAGGTAAACAGGTAGAAAAACTGCTCCACACATTGGCAATGGGCAGTTCTGGAGGCTTCCACACTCCAGTGCACTCAGGCTCAAGTACTCCAGTGCTCCCCACACACAGGACAGATTTGTTGCTGAAGAACCAACATCCAAGTTGCTTCTACTGCCTTTGCTGGAAAAAACACTCAAGTGAGGAAAGAAAACCTCATCAAAAGCCAGCCAGTGGTGCCTGTGCATGCAAGAGCCAGAGCCAGGCACAGCCCAGAGCCCAGCCCAGGGACAGGCACAGCCCAGGGACAGGCACAGCCCAGAGCACAGCCCAGAGACAGGCACGGAGCTGAGTGTCACTGCTGAGAGCCTAGAGCCCAGCCCAGAGACAGGCACAGCCCAGGGCCAGGCACAGCCCAGGGCCAGGCACAGCCCAGGGCCAGGCACAGCCCAGGGCCAGGCACAGCCCAGGGCCAGGCACAGCCCAGGGCCAGGCACAGCCCAGGGCCAGGCACAGCCCAGGGCCAGGCACAGCCCAGGGCCAGGCACAGCCCAGGGCCAGGCACAGCCCAGGGCCAGGCACAGCCCAGGGCCAGGCACAGCCCAGGGCCAGGCACAGCCCAGGGCCAGGCACAGCCCAGGGCCAGGCACAGCCCAGGGCCAGGCACAGCCCAGGGCCAGGCACAGCCCAGGGCCAGGCACAGCCCAGGGCCAGGCACAGCCCAGGGCCAGGCACAGCCCAGGGCCAGGCACAGCCCAGGGCCAGGCACAGCCCAGGGCCAGGCACAGCCCAGGGCCAGGCACAGCCCAGGGCCAGGCACAGCCCAGGGCCAGGCACAGCCCAGGGCCAGGCACAGCCCAGGGCCAGGCACAGCCCAGGGCCAGGCACAGCCCAGGGCCAGGCACAGCCCAGGGCCAGGCACAGCCCAGGGCCAGGCACAGCCCAGGGCCAGGCACAGCCCAGGGCCAGGCACAGCCCAGGGCCAGGCACAGCCCAGGGCCAGGCACAGCCCAGGGCCAGGCACAGCCCAGGGCCAGGCACAGCCCAGGGCCAGGCACAGCCCAGGGCCAGGCACAGCCCAGGGCCAGGCACAGCCCAGGGCCAGGCACAGCCCAGGGCCAGGCACAGCCCAGGGCCAGGCACAGCCCAGGGCCAGGCACAGCCCAGGGCCAGGCACAGCCCAGGGCCAGGCACAGCCCAGGGCCAGGCACAGCCCAGGGCCAGGCACAGCCCAGGGCCAGGCACAGCCCAGGGCCAGGCACAGCCCAGGGCCAGGCACAGCCCAGGGACAAGCACAGCCCAGGGCCAGGCACAGCCCAGGGACAGGCACAGCCCAGGGACAGGCACAGCCCAGGACAGGCACAGCCCAGAGCACAGCCCAGGACAGGCACAGCCCAGAGCACAGCCCAGGACAGGCACAGCCCAGGGCCAGGCACCGTTCCCCTCCCTGAACTGCAGGGTGGCTGCAGGTGCCACCACACACTGGCCAAGCTTTCTTGGAGCTGCTCCAGAACATCAGTCTAGCACGTTTCCAAGCTTATCCTTGGAGAGCTCAGCTGGCCAGAAGACTTCCCAAAGGATGCATTTTCCATATCCTTTCAAAGCAGAGAGGCCAGAATAAAAATCAGCTCAAAGAATTATACAAAGTCTTTTATACTCATTGTAGTACTTGAGAAACAGGAAGGGTATCACAGCTCTAAGTGGTTCATAGTACAGATGATCCACAGAGTTACATTCTAAAAGCCTTTCATCCACACACAGTTACTGTCTTCTCTACCCATTCATTCCCACAAAACTCCAAAGCAAGGACACTTCATAAAACCTTTATCATTTTTCATATCAGCATTTGCAAGGGAAGGTCTGCAAATTTGCAAGAACTGCTTTTCTGATCAACTTTGTTTAATTTTGGTTTTGCTAATTAGGCTTGTTTTTCCCTTGCAGCCAAAGTAAAGCCCTGAGCTGGCCTGGCACACAACGCTGGGTGTGAGAGGGTGGCAGCAGCTCGGGGCAGGGTCTGCCTGCCACATCCTCCCAGGAGCACAAAGCCAGGGTACACCAGCCAAAGATCAGCCCAAGAGCTGCAGCTGAATGTTCCAGCCTCACACAAGGCCTAATCCAGCTCCCATTAAAGTCAAGAGAAGGCTCCCATTGATGCCTGGATCGGGGCCACGCTGATGTTTACTGGAAGCCAGATACAAGGTCTGATTACTTTTATACTGTTACACATCAGATCCTCATTCGCTCCATTATTTACGGGCTTGCAAACAAGCAAGAAATTCTGATCACACAGTCATACAGACCCCATTTGCATCCTTGATTGGCACGATGAGGGCTCAGAGAAGGGCTTGAATATGTATTACACAGAGCAGCAGTGCACAGAACCTGCAGGATGCAGTAAAGCAATCAGGCAGCATAAAGAAATTGAAATGGAATTCCTTGGAGAAAGGGATCATTAAGTGCTTAACAAGCATCACTCCGTTATATCTGTTTTAGTGATGTTAGCATAATTTTAATTGTTACCATCCAATCTGTTTTGATAGCTTTGGAGTTATCAAGATGCTAAATACTTTACGGTGACATTTGAACAATCAGGAAGATTAGCTGCAAAGCCCTCTACCCAGTAGCCCAGTGCCTGTGAATAGACAAAAAGGGGGATCTATTTTCTGTGTGGAACAAAGACAAGACAGAAAGATCAACACAATTAAATATTAAACAGAAGTAATTACATAGGCAGCTAAGTAATAACTCAAACACCCTGTATTTTATTGTGCATTTCCAACTAGCCAATTAAATTATACAATATTGTGAATGTGCCTGGCAAATCCTGCTGCCTGGTAGGTCATTTAGCCAGGTTTTACTTCTAGTATAGAGAATCTTACCAAAATTTATACTGAGCCGAGGGAGCATGCAAGGTAGAGGGCTCTGCTTTGTCCTAAGCTGACAAGAAGCTGTTGTCCTTTCTAAGAAGCCCAAAAGTCCTCGGGTTCTATCTGATGCTAATGGGTTGCCAGGTGCAGTTTCAGAGCTATTAAAGGTGATAAGGTATGACACACGTGGCAATTTCCAGCTCAGCCTCACACCTGGCAGCTGCATGGGACACCCTTTAGGTGTAGGGTTCATGCAGTCAGTGCATGCCAGGCACAGACGGTGCCAGAGCTACACAGAACTTCAGTGGCTGCATGCACTGGCTTTAAATTACACACCTGCTACAAGTGCTTGCTGAATCAGGGACATACAGGCTATTTGCAAGTGATCTGTAATTAAATGCAAACTAGTGCTCCCAGCAGAACAGTAGCAACTAATAATAATGATGATAAAGCTAAATATTATCCAGAAGAGAGGCAAAGGACATAATTAGTGCCAAATGAAATATGGCAACACTAGGGGTTTAATATGCTTGTAAGAAAAGCTTGCAAAATCTTTGGCAGCGTAAGACTGAGACTTCCATCTGGATAAATAAGGATCCAGGCTGAAATCTGAAGCTTTCCACTTCTTTAGGGAAAAACTCAGAACCTAGCAGCATATCCTGCCCTTCAATCAAACAATACTGCTATCTAAGGATTTCCACCTTAATAGCTCATCTCTCTGATGAAACTGTAACTGTTTTTAGTCATTCAACTCATGGCCATAAATGGGTATTGGAAAATTACCTCTCTCAGGAAAAACGGTATTCTTTACCTATGAGGAGAAAGAATAAGCTTGAGATTTGGGGTTAATCTGATTAGTCAGGACATTGTCAGAATCAGGATGGCAGGGCTTAGAAGTGCCCTGTTAACTCAGGGTCACACTAGGATACCAGAGCATCTGGCTTTGTTAAGCTCGCCCAGGCCAGGCACTGGCCTTTGCAGGCAGTCCCACAAAGCCCCAGCCCCTCCTGTGGGGCTGTCCCAGGCCCTGCACAGGTGAAGAAGAGACACTCCCAGGTGGGCACTCAGCACCAACTTCACCTCCGGCAGCGACAGCTCAGACCCAGCTCAGACCCAGCTCAGCACTCACCGGCACAGCCTCCCTGAGCTGCAGGTCTCTGCTAGCCTGAAACAGGAATCACAAAAGGGCCACCATGCAAGGGCAAAGGTTCAGGGAGAGCTGCTGGTCCACACTGAATTCCCTGAGATTCTTAAAGGGAAATCTCTTCTGTTGAGCAAATGTAGCAGCTCCTGTCCTTCCTTCAGATGGAGGCCCCAGGAGGACATCAAGGGACTCTGCTGTGGTGACAGAACTTGCTCTGTAGACTGGCACTGCACCTTTCCACTGGTGATGGGGCCCAGAAGAAAGAAACTATCAAATGCTGTGAAGATTGTCACTAAGACTTTCCTTTTTTCAAGCTTAGGCAGTGATGTTTCTTTCTTTTACAGTCACAGGTCAAAGTTCTGATTCCTGCTGCCAAAGGGAGGAGGGCAGTGTGATGAGTTAGACCCTGGTAAACCCATCTGTGACACAACATTGTTTTCCAGCCCTCTGTGGGTATATTCAGGAAATTTGCTGTAAAAGTTTTCAGGCAATTTCACAGGCACTGACACTGGGCAATAGACCAACACCAAAACACCAGTCCGTGTCTGACCTACAGGGCTTGGTTCCCTCAAGAACATGTGCTTCACATATTACTTATAAATAATTGGATTCAAAAGGGTAGCAACAGCTTCATAAGCAAACAGAGCTTTAGAATAATTAATAATTAAGAAAAATATTTTTAAATTATGCTGACGTAGTACAAGAGGACTCGTCCTTGAACATCTAAGGAGAAAATTAACTACTAATTGGGCATGTTCCTTGATCCACCTAAAACAGTCCTGTGCTGCACCCCCAGCAGCCAACTGGAAACACCAATAGCCTTGACAATGAGTGGAACTCTCAACAATATTTTTGTGTGTGTTTGATGAAAAGAATAAAATCTTTCAAAGGCTGAAATACAATAACCCAGTGGAACACCAGGGCTAAAGATGAAGCATTTGGGATGCCACACACAACAGTAAAGCCCAGAGTTCTGAGAGAAGAGGTGCTTAGGCTCAGCTCCTGCCAATCCCATCCCAAGGGTAGAGATAGCCCAGCCTGAGAAGAGCAGGGAGGAGGGGAAGACTGCACCACAAGCATTTTCTCAGGGACCCTCACAGCAAACCCTGACACATGGGGCAACTGCCTGACACCTTTCCTGGCATTCCTGGAGATGGAAGGAGAATCCAAGGGCGGTGCAGAAGACCATGCTGCCTCTCCAGGACGAGGAGTGTTTGCTGTCTGCACCAGTAAGAGACACTCAGGACCTGAAACTGCTTCTTGGATGTCTGGGTATTTTAGAAGCTTTTTCTTGAGTGATGTTTCTTATGACAATTTTGCAGCTACTCCAAATCACAAACACTTGAGCCAAATCTCAAGAGTGCCATTCAAAAAATGAAACCTCTTTAATCTTTTCAGGGAGATAATCAACTTAAGTGGTTAATAACTTCATCGTTTTAGAGGAAACTGGTAAATACTTGTATCCTGAGAAAGCTTCAGAGCAAAGACACTAACTAGAAAGAATAAAACCAAAAGAGTGAAATTATCCAGTCTTATTGTTAAAAGCCTGAAACATTTTAAAGATTAAATAAGTATTTCATGTTACTGTTTTTAGCTAAAGAAAAACAGCATTGTCCCTATTAGACATTTCAATTTACTTAAAATAATTGTGCCCCAGTAGCTTACAAAGGAGTGATTACACACAATGTGACAATTGTATTACTTACTGCCCTTGACATCACTTCAGTGAGGGTCACTCTAGTTAAATATTTCATTTGCTATAATGTCCATCTTCATCAAGCTATTTTTGAAGCAAACTGAAAAATGTTCAAATCTTTGTTTCTTTGTCTTTGTAAAAAGAGGGCCCTATTCATTGTTCCCTTTAATACTTAGCAAATTGCCAGAGCAATTCACAAAACCCTTAAAAGAAAAGGGCATGCAAGAGAAATTCAAAGTAACTCATTGAAAACATCCTTTTCTCACTTCCTTAGTCTTTTCCACTGTCAAATACCCTGCCTAAGTCCAGCCTCTGTCAGAGGCAAAGATGCTTTATTAACAGTATCCTCATAAATATTCTGCGTTTGAATGAACGAGATGAAGGATACTTGACATTTAAATGTTTCTTACAACTTCATTTATAAAGCAATTCTCTGATATCAAAGCATGCTTCCATAGTTACACATGAAAAAAATTACAGCCTTCTTAGACTCCTCCATAAGTGCCTTAACATCAGAGATACACCAGCATTTTCTTAAACCCATCAAGAACCAAGTTCTGTTTGCCGAATCAGAACCACGCGGAGGACACCACTGAGAAGGACACATCACTGAGCTTTAGTGTCTGTACCTTACCCACACATCCCACCACAGAGGCAGGTTTATGTCCTCTCAGACTGTGGGGAGCTGCAAATTGCTGCATGGCATGGGGAACTGGGGAGTGGAGGAATGTTTCAGTGAAGTCACGGGTCAGCCACCTCCTCTGCACCCCAGCCTGACCTGCACCACTGCTCACAGAACCTGAGTCAGGAAAACTCAGAGGCCTCCCCACCCTGCACAGGTGTCTCCAGAGCAGCAGGGCAAGTACATTTCCAGGGCAAAAGCAAGAACTCCAAAGCCAGCAGCTTCCCACCAAGCTGCAACCCGAGGTTTGTACGTGTACCAGAGGCTGACACTGATCCCTACAAAACCTGAATTCCCATTTGCACTTCCATTACTTTTTCTGTTGGAGAAGAACTCTGAGACAAAGAAAAAAAGAATCATTTTTTAAATTCACTGCATCAGTATTAATTGGTTGTTATCATTATTATTAATAGTACTATGCATCTTCATATGGTAAATATTACTTCCTGCTTCTCACATCAGCATGAAATAAGTCCCAGTATGGAAATGTCATTCTGCAGATCTCAGCACAGGCAGGCTGACCTCAGTTCCCAGGAATTAATGCACAGCTTTAAAGAAAGTCACACCAGAAGCATACATTACTTTATGGGTTTCTCTGTAAAATAACCTACACCTCTTTGAGGCATGATTTAAAGACAGAGCCCGCAGGACATAAATCACAGCTGCTAAAAATACAAACCCCTTTAGGACATCACTCCTTAATGGCAGCAAAATCTTCACAGGAAAAGACACCTGCCCCAGTGACAGGGAATAATCACCTTCTCCAAAGCACGTGCTGGATGCCTGCTGGAGTTGGCAGGTTCACAGTGCCAAGTTTTCCTTTGGAAGAGAAGACAAGTTTCAAAATGCAAACCAAAAACCTGCATTTCCTCAAAAAAAAAATTTTTGAGCTACTTTTCAAAAGGGTGAAGTGTGTTATAAAGAAAAAGGTGCACAAAGGTCTCACAGAACTCCCTGGGAAAGGCTGCCCCGCTCCTGCACCCCAATTACCAATGCAATCAAGCCAGGACACGGGAGCTGGCTGCTAACAGCCACCCTCACTTCTTGGCTTTACTTCCCCAAACTACTGGTGAGAGACAGATTCAGAGAGTTAATTGTAAGCAAGAGATATTTCTCCAAGTTCCTTTTGATGATGCACTAGGTCATCAGGTCTCTGAAGCAATACTGACTGCAATATCAGTAATTTTGATTTAATGTCAATTTTCTTTCCCTTCCTACCAAAGTAACAATGCCATCATACTTAAGCCATTTTCTTTGGTCAACAAGATTTTCCAGCCACCATGGAAAATGTTAAAATGTTGATACAGTTTCATCCCAAACTGGAATAAAATGTCTACAATTTACCTTATTTTTCAAAATAGACACTTTATCAGGCTCTTGATGAGCTTGTAACACTTATTGCTTCAAAGTCTTTCTTTCATCATCCCATCCACACTCTACTTAACATTAGAATAATTTTACAGAGTATAATCCATGTGCAACCACAGGTCACATTCAGCAGAAAGAGCACGTTTTGAAAAAATCCCCACAGATTTTGTCAAACCAAGATGACACATTTTTCTGGTAATACCAAAACCAACAAAGTGAGAGTTATCATATATGAGTGTAAGAACTGGACAACATGCAGCTCAAACCAGAGAGCAGATCTGGCAGCAGCTGTCTCCTCCCCTCCACACTGACCTGGGTCACCCAGGGCTCTGCTCTCTACAGGCTATGGCAAATATTCACCTTTCACCATATTCCACACTGTACAGGCTATCACAAATATTCACCTTTCACCATATTCCACTCTGTACAGGCTATCACAAATATTCACCTTTCACCATATTCCACTCTGTACAGGCTGTGACAAATATTCCCCTTTCAGTCACCTGGCCTCAAACACTTCCAGGGGTGGCTCACCCACAGCTTCTCAGGCCAGCATGTTCCAGTGCCCAGCACCATCACAGCTTTAAACTTGCCCTTTATTGAAAGGCTTTAAATTCCAAAATAATGATCCAGTTCTTAAAGAGGAAAAAAAATTACATCATCCAGAAAAAGAAAGAGTTTGATGTGAAGGCAGATTATCCCTGACTAAGGCTGGCCCAGTGCAGAGCCTGGAGCCCGCCAGCTCTGATGGTGAAAGGCAGAAATCGGAAGGGGAAACTACTTGCAATGACATTCCTTTGCCTACAATTTTCCCCACCCATCTGGCAAATGTTGCATTAGTGGATGTTCATGGACACTGTAAAATGGGTGCCTTTTTCCATTTATTTTTGGTGCTTTTCTGTTTCTTCATTTTTGCAATTGAACTGGTTGATTTCAGAAGTTATTGGCACAGAAAGTGCAGCAGAGATAACAAAGCCCACAACAAACACATGAGGCGAAATGAAAAACAAACAAATAAATGAATAAATAAATGAATAAATAAATGAATAAATAAATGAATAAATAAATAAATAAATAAATGCTGTATTTTGATTTCCCAGCTGGAAGTGAGAAGGATATTGGGAATGCCTAGGAAAACATAAATAAAGATAAGACCAGTTATCCAAAAATGTGTGCCTCAGAAAAAATACCCTGAAGATATTACTAAAATATTCTGGATATGGGTAACTGTCAGGTTTTACCCACGAGCAGCACTGATCCTGGCATGTATCCTGCCCTCAGCCATCCCAGAGGATGTTCCTCCTTTGCACTTCCCTTGCAAAATAAAAGGTGACAACATCCTCCTTGGAAACTGCAGTGCTTGACGCCCCTAGCCCAGATAACAGAGCACAGCCAGCAGCTTATCTCAGCCACCCCTCACCAAGCCCAAAACAGACACAGCACCTCTACAGCACTTAGCACTGCTGCTCCAGACACCACTGCCACTCCAAAGCCCAGCACTGCAGCTCCAGTTCACATCATTCCCTAAGAACTGGATCTACGGCAGAGCTACCAGAGAGAAGGGCTCTCAGCCATTCCCTGCTCCCACGCTCCCTCCTCAAATTAAAAGGCTGTGGCAAACATGGAATACAAACAAATTCCCCGTGTTCAGTGGCACACACCGCATTTCTGTCCATTATTAGATGTGACAAACACGAGAGGGGGCAGAGCAAAGGGCAGGACACTCAGCGATCTTGTCATACAAAACTTCTCAAACATGCTCAGAGCAGTGTGGGATTACTCAAGGCTTCCCATGCAGTGGGTCAGCAACACCAGACGTGCAGCAGAACAGCTTCCTGGGAAACTGAGACACAGAAAGAGGAAAAAACAGCCCTGTACACATCCTTTCAGGCACCTGGCACCAGTGTGTCCTGCAGGAAAGTTCACCACTTTGGTCTCCTTACCTATCACCTTCTTACACTAAAACCAGCCCACTGAGAGAGATTTTGTCAGGTGCAGAAAGAGGTCAGGCTAATGCCAAGAATTTGGGGACAGAAAAACCTCGAGTTCTCCCAGTCTTTTCCATCACGTGTTCAAGATAAGAAAACGCTGCTGGCACATCCCATTAATGTCCTGCTCCCCAGGCACACTGCAGGATGGTTTGTGTGGGGCATTCCAGCCCTCAGAAGACAGGAAGCAATCCCTGAAGCACTACACTGCATGCAGCACCTCCTTCTACCAAAGCCTTTCCTGGAAATGCTGCCCCAGGTCTCCTAAGCACATGGAAATGAAGTCTCTGCCATTCCAGAGGAAGGGAAGGCAGGCTCTCACTGCCCCAAGCACACATGGCTCCTCCTTTCCTCGAGCTCTTCCAGACCCAGGTAACCACCTCACACTGTGCTGCTATGCCATTGTTTATTTTTCAAGCATCTTCAGAGAGCAGCTTTCCCTTGTGGCAGCTCCCCTGCACAGGCTGTTCTCATGCACACAGAAGCTGCACTGCTGCTGCCTTTTTGATCTCTGGCCGAGGTGAGGGGGATGTGGTGGGAATTCCTCCACCCCGATGCTATTGGTTTGCTTTTCAAGATGCTCAGCAGCACTGCACGAGACAATCCTGAGCAGCAGAGGCTCTCTTTAAGATGATACCCTCACTTTCTCGTGTGACCTTTATTCCTGTTTGCTTTCCTGGCAGGGTGAGGAGGCTGTAACCGATGCCGGAGCATCCCCGCCCCCGGGGCTCCTTTGTCCCGGCTCACACATCAGCATCTCCATCCCACAGCTCTTCTCTGCTAGCAGATGTTACATACAGAGCAAGGGGTGCAAGCCCCTGGCACGGTGATGTTTGTGGGGGCAGCTGCCCCCTCCCGTGTCGCTCCTGCAGCCTGAGCCTTGGCCAAAGCAGCGAATGAGGGTGCAGGGTGCAAAGATAATGCAGCCACCAGCTGTAGAAGTTAGGGACACGAGAGGAGAGTCACAACCAACCTGCCTTACGTGCTCCAGGAGAAGCCAGCACATCCATTTCAGTGGCATTGCCTCCCCTGGCAGAAAAGGGCTGATGGCTGCTGAGCTGAGCCTTAGACCCAGCCTGTCTGCACTGGTGCTGTGCTTTCAGCTCAGAGGAGCAAAACAACCTTGGGATGCTGTGAGACAGAGCTGGAGCTGAGATCTTCCAGCTGCCTTCCAGAGATGGCACCAGGGCAGTCCATGAGGAGGAAGAGTCAAACAGAGGCTTGGACTTACAGAGAACAGGATGGAATCACTTCAAGAATTGTACATTGAGAGTTTTACATTACCGCAAACTTTTTTATCATTGTTAAACATGAATTTCTGCAACACTGATCAAGTTAGCACTAGTTTACAAACTGTTTTTCCTCTCACGGCTTCAAGTCCTCAAAATGTATATTTTTTTCCCCATGAATTTTCAAATGCTCAATATTTTCATTGCAGATATTTCTAGAAAATGCAACACTAGCTCAGCATTTCCCATTAAATTATCATTCTGGTCATCCTTAGCAACTTTAACTTATGGAAACAAGTCAAACCACAAAAACTAACACCTACAGTTGTGCTGTATATAGATATCCAAGCAGACAGGAGCCCACAGTGAGCATGTGTGGGAGGAAGTGGCCAGAGATGTTTGCAGACATTATTGCCTCTTTTAGACACCAAGCAGGGATCTAAATAGATCCAATAAATGCAGCTGAAGATCTGTGTGGCTTTACATGGGAATTTTGTGGTCATCAAAGCTTCAGATTAGCATTTCAAGGGGAAAGCAAAGTAATTATTATAGTTTGTTACTAATTTGCAAACAGCCCATTTCCCACCATACATATTAAGAGTATCCTGAAGACTTCTACAGCCTCAAGAGGAATAAAAACCATATTATAGTAATAATATGGGCAAATTACACGTAAAACTCAGAAGAAATCATGTTTTCAAACACTGTATTCAAACCTATCAGGAATCAGCCTCCCACCCAGCCAAATGTCTAATTCAGCCACATTTTATACCCACATGACCCAAAAGGATGCAGGATGAAAAGGCCTCCTGTACCAGCAGCACTGCACACTGCTGCAGTTTCATCCCAGGTGCTCCCAGGAAGCCTCAGAACCTGCAGGCACGTGACTCACCCAAATCTAGGCTCTGCACAAAAAAAGAACATGTACCATAAAAGTAAGTTTCCAATTCTCAGTTGCAAATAAAACCCTGAAATAGGCAATACAGATGGACCTAAAAGCTCATAAAATGACAACACATCAAAAAAATTTTTTAAAATAAGAAAAAACCCCATCCTCACAAACTTTCTGAGGTGTAACTCATTAATTTTGAGCACTTAAGGCTGGCTAAGATAGACAAACTCACAGCTACAAAAAAAATCTGGTTTCTTTGTCACCTCCATGAAAAATTTTGCTTCCAGGGACTTAGTTCATGAATCTCCTGACCACTCATGAGAGCTAGTCCCACCTCTCAACAGATTCATCTTCAGTCTTACAGAACTCTGGTAATTCCCCAGTTTAAAACATATTCTATTCCTTCAGGTCAGAAAAAAATACATTATGATGAAAAAAAATTACGGCAAAGTGAAAAAATATCATCATTGAAATAAACCATGAAGATCCCACATGGAGAGAAGCATACATTTTGGAGACATCATTTATCCCCTAAAACTATGGCTACTGTAGAATAAAGTTAATTGCTTGCAGTTCTTTCAAAAGACAACCTGTTTCTCGGAGGTATCATAATGGTTTGGGATCCTGCAGTTGCTATGGCAACTACTGCATCCAACAACAAAGTATTGTGTGTACTTAGATAAATCTACTTAAGTTATATCTGCCCTGAGTTCCCAACACTACACATAATACAGAGTTATTATGCACTCTTAAAATAAAGGAATGCAAATTGAAGAAACACGTTTCAACGCTGAACAATGGTGTGTAGAAAGCATTTCTCCATAAACACTGCCTTTCAGGGCATGGTCACATGAACCTTTGTGAGGTTTCTGATGTCAGATTCTCATGAACCACTGGCAAACATATGTACTTATTCAAATAAACCAAAGCGATACTAGGATGACATCTCAGTACAGTA
Source organism: Dicaeum eximium (assembly GCA_013396995.1). Lineage (NCBI taxonomy): Eukaryota > Metazoa > Chordata > Aves > Passeriformes > Dicaeidae > Dicaeum > Dicaeum eximium. Next base: position 340,233 of record VWZP01010430.1, on the reverse strand, counting down.
ACACAATTGCATGATCTCTGTGCATGTTCTGACATTAGTCTGGTAACTCAAGAGGCTTTCCCTCTGGCAATTGGTATCCATTTGCTGAAAAAAAACCCAAAAGCTTTAATATAAAATAAAATGCCCTGAGATGTACCACATGATCATCCTGTGTCTCCCACCTCCTGCCTCCGAGAGGCACAAGATTCCAGGGGCAGCAGACTTCAGTTACTGTACCCCAGCCACACAAACACACAGTGCCCTCCTGAAAATGACCTCGCAGGGCCAAGGCCTCCATTTCCTCTTCCATCCCACTGCTTTTCATCAAGGACTTCCTGCAGGAACACAGATTATTTGCAGTTCATTTGCATGCTACAGGGAGAAGCTCTAACACATTTCCTAAGTGCTTCATTTGCTCCAGTTGCTCACTTTATCTCAGCAGGGATAACCAGCATATGAGCCAAGAGCCTCTCCCAGGTGGGAGGTATCTGCCAGCAACCAGCTGACATTTTGTTCCGTTTAAAGGATTACCTGGTTTTCTGTGGTAATACCTAAGCACAGATCTATTCTGAAAAGATAGCAACAGAAAACCAAACCATTTCTCAAAGGCAAAACAACAGACTCAGATCACTCGGGAGTGAGGCTTGGAGACTGAAACAAGAACCACAATCTCTGTAATGCTAGAGAGGTTTGAACATTTAGTTCATTAAAGCAGGGAAAGTCAACTCACCATTTCTGATTTCCCCACCAAATTCCTTTTATATTTTGTAGTTAAGAGAATCTACATCATTGACCACAGGGGTTTCTAACAGCCTGAAATCATCTGCGCTAACAAAACCTGGACAGGCTGGAGTCCCAGGCAGTGCCACTGCAGACACGAGGAAGGAGGACTCGTGGTCCCCAGCGGTGACAGCACCCTCTGCTCCTGGTCACAGGCCCAGGGGAGAGAGCAGAGCTTCAGCTGCCACCTCCCAAAGGGAAGCACAACCACGTGGCACCAATGACAATGCTCACAAACCCACTTGTGTGCAAAAGCAGGCGCTCTGTAGTTGTCAGACTTGAATTAAATGGCTTCAAAGTTTGTGGGAGAGCAAGAGAACCCTTCACAGCATAGTATTATTCGAGTACATTTGACTGTTGGAGTTCACGTTCTTTGGAGCAGGTGTGTTCTCCATGCACTGGGTTTTAGCTGCAGGAGCTGAAGGAGGGTACTGGAACTGTACTGCAGACACCTTTTCCCAGCTGATCCAGCTCCCCAGGGGACAGAGAGCAGCTGAGGCCAGCGTGAGCACTGCCCTGCTGAAGGCACAGGCTCCCTGGCACACCTGAGGCAGCACTGAGCACTCTGACACACACAGTGGAGAGGAGCTCACCTTTTACTGCTCTTCCACCAACAGCACACAACGAGATGAAAGAGTTGGGTTTATTTTTACATTTTTATGACTTTTCCCAGCCCTTTGCTACCACGCTGGCGGCATTTCCCACCCCCAGCATCACGGCCTGGCTGACCCCACAGGGATGCCTATGCCCAGGGGGACACAGATACAGTTGCTATGGCAACACTACCTCCAAATTTTCTGGCCTCCGTGCATGTAACATATTAACCTTATCATTTAATTGCCCGATGAATTTCAGGGTGGCACACAGAAAATTACTTTTAAGTAGATTTGCAGAGCAGTCATTGTGACAGGCAGCATTTCTGCACATCAGGGCTGTTCTCCTCATTACCCACCACTTAACCCACAGTGCAGAGAAGGGTCCTCTCTCCCTCCACCAGCCAAAGCCCCTCAGGAGTCTCTGCTAAAGCCTCCTTCTGCCTCACAATCCCTCCAAAGCAGGGAGCACCCCCTCTCTGTGGTCAGTTGGAGGCACCATGCAGGGACAGGGGGCTCACACTGACACCCAGCCAGGAGGAGCCTCTCCCAGATCCCACCCTGCACGAAATAAACCCCACGGCACACAGGGCAAGGGTGCTGCCTCAGAGATCTGCTCCTGCAGAGAGCTCTCACAACAGGCTGGCAAAGCAATAAACCAAACTCTTCTTCCTACACCAGGATGCCAAGGAAGGAGAGCTGGGACCTGCCCCTTCAGCTCCCCACAAAGCCATATAAAACCAGCCTCAGGAGCACCTCAGCCCTCCCACCACAGCCTGCTCAGAGCTATGCCCAGAACCGCTGTGGGAGCAAACAAACCACGCACCTCCTGTTGATCCCAAACCTCCTGAAGCACCTGGCCACACCAAAAACTTCTTGTTTTCAACGTGCCTCCTCTGTACAGAACTTCAGAGATTAAACACCTACCCAGACCCCAGGGAGTACTGTGCAGAATTGATTTTGCTGGCTCTGTAATTTTCTTGACCATTTGCAGGAGCGAGAATCAACCACTTACCTTTTTTTTTTACCTCAGCCACTTATTACGAGCACATGGGGGAAGGAGAGAAGTGGGAGGAATCTATTTTATTTCTTGACCACTTTAACTTGTTTATTCTAGAAAATAGCATCCAAATGCATTTTCCAAGAAAACAGCATGATACTACCTGCTATCAGCAGCAGGTAGGGAGAGCTCTCTGCTCACAAACTTTCCATGGGTTCACAGAAAGACCAGCTTCTGCCAGGAAAGGAACTTGAACCCATGTGAAAAAAAGAATATCTGAGTTTATTCACAGTTACTGTGACCAGTAACTCCTCACTGAACCATTTAAGCCTGCAAGGTTAATGCAGCATTACATAAAAAGCATTTCCATTCATTGCTTCTCAACATTCCCAATTTTGGAATTCAACATACTGTTGAATGCTATTGTTGTATACATAAAAATCCACATGTTCAACAAAAAAAAAAAACATTCAAGAAACAGAATTCACTTCTACCTTCCCATTAACGTCTACAGACAAGGCTGGGAACTCTCTATGAAAAATAAACATCTCAAGTGTGTTGAAGGTAGACAGGCCACACCAGCTTAGAATTTTCCAGGTGCAAAGGTAACTCAACAGCTCTCTCTGGGCACTGCCAGCTTTATTCTGAAGGAAACAGAGGACCAAATGGCAGAAGATACGATGTGTAAGCTGGTTAAATTTGGCTGCCTCTGTTCCCATGTGTCTGCCACCACAGCAGATATTTCCTACTTCTGGATGTTCTGGACAATACATATTTACAGGAAGGTCATTAGGGCATGGCAAATGCTGACAGAAGGGCTGTGTATGATCCCCAGGGGGCTGGATCTAGCAGTACATGGATGTGTGAGACATCCTAGCAGGCAGGGGTGAATTCCCAGCCCTCGGAGCTCATTCACAGAGCCTGCTGCTGTGCCTGGCTTGGCAGCCCTGGAGCAAACAGCTCTGCCAGTCTCAGCCCAGAGCAGCCTGTGCTGGCCCTGGGCCCCCAGCCCAGCTCAGGAGTCCCTCAAGCACGACCAGGTGGGACCAGCCCAGGCTCAGAAGGGAGCACAGCAGGGAGGGCAGGACAGCACTGGCATTTCCGAGGGGCATTCCCTTCTGGGGGTCACTGCTGAGGCAGACAGCGTCCAGCAGAGCCCCCAGCAGGGCTGTGCCCTCCCCCACAAACTCCACGGTCACAATGTCCCCAGCCCTTTGTGTCACGTCTCTCTCACCCCTGGCCCCGTGCAGGGACACGATCACAATCCTCTTTCTCCACCACCCTCCCCGTGCACCAGCGTTATGAGATCTCCCCCTCCATCACGAACCTGCTCCAAGAATTGTCCTTCCTAAAACACACATGGCCCACCAGGAGAACTCTCTGGAGCTGACCCCAGAAAAACTTGGGGCCCTGACCACAGCTCTGCTCCTTGCAGGGGCTGCAGCTGTGACGTGTGCTCTTTCCCTGTGCTTATACCACTAACCTGTTTACAGCAGTCACATAACAGCCTGACCACCACAAGGATTTTTCTATAATATCCTCTAAATCCTCTCACATCTGCCTCCTGCTGAAATTCTCCCTGTCCATGCAGAGACACACACTCCCTCTGTCCAGTCTTATTGCTGTAGTCATTTGGACACACAGACTTCAGTTACCTGCAAAAACAGAGAAATAGGCACTCAGTCGTGTTTAAATAATGAAATATAGATTGCCCAAACCCCCCACGTTTGAATGACAGTCTGAACAGTACTCACTTCTTTCTCAGCCAGCCACTGCCTCCTCATCTGTAAAATGGGGCAGTGGCACTTCTTGCATCTGAGCGACACTGTTTGCAAACATTAAGAAACGACTCTGCAGAAGCCAAAAGGGAGTTCTCTATTTGCATGCAAATTGCATGTAAAAAATTAATCCTCACGTGGTTCCAAAAAAAGATGCATACAAATACATTACTGCAAGCCTAAGAAATTTAGCTTTAGAAATGCAGCCAACTGTTTTCTACACAGACTGGGGGGAGGAGGGAGAATCTGACAATGCATCTTCCTTTATTTAACTGTTAACTCTTTATTCTAAATCTAATATTGATCCTTAATTTTCCATCGGTGTTTTGACTGCAAGAGAGCACGGGACAAACAGGAGTGGCAAAGACAATCCATTTATTTCCCCCTTTCTTCACTCCTGGGGTCAGCTACTCCCTCTCTGAATCAGTGCTAGACCTGCTTGAATAGCTGAGAATGAACCTTCCACAAAGTGTGGATTTACTTTTACTAAATCCTCTAAGTATTAAAGCTCTTCACACCATTTGGTCTTGAAGTGATGCAAGAGCGAGGTGTGGACAGCAGTGACAATAAAGCACCATCTGGCAAAGTGAACTCCAGGCAAACAATGACAAGCACAAGTGAAAAGAATTGCAATGATTTCCACAAACATGTGAAATACTATAAACTGTGTGACTTAGCAGCTTCCTCCTCCTCACAAGTAAATAAACATGTCTGCAGAAGGCTGTTTGGTTCTGCCTTTTATATGAGCCGAGAATACACAGAGACGACCCTATTTGCATTCTGCGTTAAAAAAATACACGCAGATTTGTGAGCAAGGGGAAAAAAGGGCGAGAAAGAAAGAAAAATAAGAACTAACCAGACTTCACTTTTTCTTGGTTCTTTACTGTCAGGGTGATGTACTGGAAGTCTTTATTTCTTTCAGCTTGGGCCCCTCAGTAGTTCATTCTCCTTCCAGCCTGTTCTCATGCCTTTCTTATCACCTGCTGAGGCCTTGATCATGGACAGAGCAGACAAGCAGCAGGGGACAATTAGAGAGGAGTTCAGACTTTGATCATTTGACCATATGTGAATACAACAGCTGACCACATGTTTTAAAAGACAACTAACTTAAAAGTATTAAAAAAATCACAAAGCAGGCATAGATACTTAAATTTACATTTTAATTATCTGGCACAATGGTGCATTCAACTTTGCAGAATATTGAATTTTTCTTCCTAAATGTACACATGTAGACATCTCCAAAAGGAAAATCAGCACTTTGCTGCTTCTCCAGAGCCTAAATAAGCATAGTCTCACTAAAATAAATATTTGGATGATTTAAAACATAAACAAACATATCTATCTAGTAACCTGCAGTTTTTACTGACAAATAAATTCACAAATAATTTCTGTCCTGCAGACAGCCTAATTTAAATAGAATAACACTGTATTACTTCACCTCTAAAAATACTATGTATTTAATAGTACACAGACATATGACCCTGCACTACTTACATGAGTGATTTTTTTTCCAGAACCTCTCTGTTAGCATTTAAAACTTAATACAGAAATACAACACAATTTAAAAGCTCAGCTGTTGTAGAGACTTGGTTCTTATTGCTCAACTGCCTCCTTTTTCTTTTAAAAAAATGAAAAAAAAAAATCTTCATTTACTTAACTGTTCAATCTTTGCTAAATCTTTAAGTTATCAAAGCAAAGGGTCCAGTTGTGAGCAGTTTAACCACAAGCACCTGACCCCAAATACTTGGGAAAAATCATTGTTGGAAATTTTTGTATACAATAGAAGAGTTATCATCATTGGTGAAGATACAACATCTACTTATCTTCTGCACCCACCAGATAATTAACATATTCATGAAATGGCTATTTACTCTCAAATAGGAGGATAATAGAAAAATAACACTAATTGTTTTGGCAGCAGTTTGTTTAGGAGTTATCTGAGGCAACAAATGTTTCTTTTGTAGTTGTAGAAAGGCAGAAATCCTCCTTTCTGTAAACACTTCTGTCTTCAGCTTTCCTTTCTCCCTGAAATTTGGATACTACCAAGGAAAAACTGTAGAATCAGTGAAAGGAGAAGGAGGAGGATTTAAAAATTAAATGGTAGTTAGTTTTCTTTGGATAGCAATTGTTTGCATATTTTTATTATAACGGAAACCACAGAGCATAACAACATTTTGGAAAATGATGTGTTTTGCAGAGCACAAGAAGGGCTGCACCACATGCTGACTGAACAAAACAATGGTACTAATGGGGCATGAAGGGTGTGTACAAAATATTTTAAGAGGCTCAGGCTATTCCAACACACAGGCTTATTTTTTCTCCTCTGACTGGACTGTAAAATGTCTCCCTGTTGGCCCAAGCCTGCCCCTAATGAGGGCCGGGCGCTGGCAGCAGGTCAGGCTGTGCCACAGCTGGACAGCAGCACTGACCACCCGTGTGCAGGGCCGGGGCTCCGGCCACTTCGGCCACAGGCAGGGCTGGGGGCTCCAGCCACTCCGGCCACTCTGGCCATAGGGCAGGGCCGGGGCTCTGGCCACTCTGGCCACGAGGCAAGGCTGGCTGTGCTGCCACGGCCCTGCTCAGACCACGCTGACCCACAGCCCTGCTCAGGCCACACTGACCCACAGCCCTGCTCAGGCCACACTGACCCACAGCCCTGCTCAGACCACGCTGACCCACAGCCTCACTCAGGCCACGCTGACCCACAGCCTCACTCAGGCCACACTGACCCACAGCCCTGCTCAG
>VWZP01010430.1:275595-333251 GCA_013396995.1 Dicaeum eximium | reverse complement strand
CTGACCCACAGCCCCGCTCAGACCACACTGACCCACAGCCCTGCTCAGGCCACACTGACCCACAGCCCTGCTCAGGCCACACTGACCCACAGCCCTGCTCAGACCACGCTGACCCACAGCCCTGCTCAGGCCACACTGACCCACAGCCCTGCTCAGGCCACACTGACCCACAGCCCCGCTCAGGCCATGCTGACCCACAGCCCTGCTCAGACCACGCTGACCCACAGCCCTGCTCAGGCCATGCTCAGGCTGACCCCAAAACATCCCCATCTTCCCCTGTGGTCCCCAGCATGTCCCACCCGGCTGCCCAGTGAGCGGTGCCTCGAGGTGGCCTCAAAAGCTGCCAAGGCCACTGCAGCCACGGGCATCTCTGCTGTGCTCTCAGCTCCCCCAGCCCAACCCTGCCAGCCCCACAGGTCACCTCAGCCAGGGAACGGGGTGGCCATTGCAACAGCACCTTGTGTCTCCTCACTGGGATTCAGAGCCAGAAGAGAAGGAGTGCAGCTGGAAGACAGGAGTAAGCTCAGAGAATGGAAAAGGAAACCTCTCCAGTCCTGGAAGATTATCAAAAGGAAAAGATAATCAGTGTGGTGTTTATCTGCAGCCACTGAACCTTTCTTGCTTGCAATATTAGAAGATATTAAAGCTAATCAAATATGAATTATCAGCAATTTTGCCACTTGGTTTTCAGCCCGAGGCTGAGAGATGAGTGGCAGAGGGTTTCTGGGCTTTCCCAGGTTACCCTGCAAGGAATTTGGGGTTGTTTTTAAAACCAAAGTTCACCTCCTCAGCACCATACAATAGCTTCAGCCCTCCAAAGCAATTGCTCTCACTGAGAATCTTCCTGCACCTAAGGGCTCTCTGTAATAAAATATGGATGCAGTATTAATTAAATATAGATGCAATTTCCTCCTCCCTTCTCTCCTTAGCCGCTATCATGAACATTAGTGCAGGCGCCTAAGGAAAGCCTGGCTGACGGGGAGCAGCTGCCGCACTAATTAGGCACCGTGCTCATCACCAGGCACAGCCCAGCAAACAGCCAGCTGACCTCTCCCTGGCCATTCTCACACCGTGCTCTGGTCACCAGGCACAGCCCAGCAAACAGCCAGCTGACCTCTCCCTGGCCATTCTCACACCGTGCTCTGGTCACCAGGCACAGCCCAGCAAACAGCCAGCTGACCTCTCCCCTCGCCATTCCCACACCGTGCTCATGACCAGGCACAGCCCAGCAAACAGCCAGCTGACCTCTCCCCTCGCCATTCCCACACCGTGCTCATGACCAGGCACAGCCCAGCAAACAGCCAGCTGACCTCTCCCCTCGCCATTCCCACACCGTGCTCATGACCAGGCACAGCCCAGCAAACAGCCAGCTGACCTCTCCCTGGCCATTCCCACACCGGCTCTTGCCCGGGGCTCCAGCGCAGCCCCAGCCCGGGAGAAGCACAGGGAGCAGAGCGGGCTGGGCTGAGCTCCCTGGATGCCACCAGTGCTGTCTCTGTGCTGAGGGCACTGCTGAGGGCTCGTGTTTGCAAAGCTCAGAGATGTGCTGGGCAGCACTGCCATCTCTGGGGAGGGCCAAGGGAAAGCCACTGCCAGGGAACAGTGGCCGAGCATCAGCTGCCAGAAATGCCTGCCCCAGCAGACACTGCTCCCAGTGCTCCAGATGAACACAGCAAATCTGAGCCAGCGGTGCTGCTGGGCCCATCCTCGCCTTGAAGGCACTGGAAAGAGGGGACCAACCCCCCCCAAGAACAGTAAACCCAGTGAGCAAGAAGGAAGGACCCAGCCACTAAAAGACCCTTTGCTTTCACTGTCAGGCTAAGAGGACTCCAACCTCCCTCCCCCATCCTGGCTGGGCTATTTGACAGAAGCTTTGCATCTGAAGTGGTATCACTGGGACAAAAATATTTTAAAACAAGACTGAAGAATGAAGAGGCCAAAACAGGGATAGGACATGACTAGGATCTCATATTCCAGTGGCTGAAGGACTCATGTATGAGTGGAGAGACCCACCTTCCCAGTACTGCACTGTGCCTTATGAACCATTTCTTGTGATGCCATTTTCTGTCCCATGTGAGAGCAGCCTTGCTCCATCCCCACCACCACCTGCTCCCAGTTTAGCCAATTACCATTTAATGTCCTCCATCTGTACAATGGGAGCACTGGTACTTCCTGACCTCACAGGTATGCGTGTGTGTCTGCATGTGTGAAGATAAATATATTAAAGATTGGGAGGCATTCAGGCCCTGGGCCAATGGGAGCCATATAAGTGCCAAAGAGACTAAGACAAATGAGGGCCATATAAATAGATGGCTGGAGAGCTGCGGCCCGAGGCTACAGGCAAGAAGGGGGCAGAGGCAGAGACAAACCGTGGGAAAGAGCCTGTTTGAGGTGTCTGACAGGGCACCGAGTGCCCAGGAACACAGCCCTGCTCCTCACTGTGAGCTGTGTGACACCCCTGCCGCAGGACCAGCCCACGGAGGGACACTGAGGGCTGTCACAGCTTTGGAGCAGCAGCTGATAAGGGAGGCTGTGACATGCAGGAGCCCTGCCATGGCTTCTGGAGGGTGCCAGAGGGGTACCATGGCTGTGGCTCCCAGCACAGACAGGCCCTGAGCTCCCCGGCACCACCCCAGCTCCTGAGGCAGTTCAGGGAAGCAAGGACTGAGCGAGCAGAGCTGTCCCCACTTAGGCCATGACACACGGACAGTCACCTGCAGCACAGCCACCCCCACCTGCCTCTGCAGCCCCAAAACTCGCTGGACTTCAGTCTCCAGCTCTGTCAATCCTGCTGCGAAATGCACTTTATAAAGTGTCATAAATCATAAAACGCATCTCCCCCTCAGATCCACTGCCTCTTCTGCAGCTACTGAGGAGGAAAAAAGGCACCTGGGAGAAATCTGGCCCACAAAGGTTCACAAAAGACTGCACACAGCGCCTTACTGGCAAAGAAAGAAAAAAGAACAGAGGAAAGGTAGAGACTGTAAGAGGTTAGAGGGAAAAGCAGCAATATCCTTTGAGAGCTCCCTGAGCTTTTCTGCCTGGTAAGCTTTGGGGATCTCTCTCGCTTTCAAGAAAAAGGCAGCAGTATTTTTCAGGGGAAAAAAAAACCAAAAAAACATAACACCAAAGGGACACAGATCCTAACCATCAATATAGTTATAAAGAAAATAGGATGATTTTGCCACAGTGGGTCTGCAAAACACCTCCCAGGACTCCAGCCAGGGTTAAGGCAGGGAGAGACTCCGAGGATCTGCTCTCCATTTCCTCAGTGGTACACCCCTACACTGCTAAAGCAACACCTCCTCTTGGCTTTATCCTTTAACATTTATGGAGGGACCCAGAGGCCCTCCCAGATCCTCAATCATGTACAAAACACACAGATTGCTCCATCCCCAAAGGTATTTAAAGGCAAAGCACAGAGCACAGCAAGGGGAAGGGAACAGGCAGAGGGGTAGGGACAGAAAATACCTCTTTAAATTCGGAGCGGCCAAGAGCAGAGTCACAGAGCTGATAAAAGGACGTGGAGATGCATTTCAGTGAGACAGCTCTGTCTGATTAGCTTATCAAAGCCCAGGTTCATGCACACCTCTGTGGGAACCAAACTGTGAGAACAGTTTCCCAGTCTGGCAAAGGCCTAACAGAAACAGAAGTTAAACACAGTCTGACTGGGCTAGAAGTCACTCACCACAGGTGACAGCAATGCAGATCCATCACTGCAGCTTTTTAATGAAGACAAAGCAGCTTGTTTGGAAAAAGCACCCTTATTCAAACAAATTCACTCATTGCAGGAAAATCCTGTTGCCTGTTTGGAAGAGGTGATCACAACAGAATTAAATACAGCTTTCCCTACACTACAAGGATTAATCAAACTGAAAAGTACTGAATAGTGGGGTAAAGGATCACAAAAAAATACTAGAGTGCAGCAACAATACATATTTGCTCCTGTTTATTTCACAGGGAGAAGGAAGAAGTTTGTATATCTCTCCAGAGTCTTAAACTGCTCTAAGATAAAAATGAAGCTCTTCAAATATTCCATACAAACAGACTGCAATATACTGATGTTTAGTTTTTGCCTGGGGCTTAGAAAAGTTTGCAGCACTGCCATGGTCCATAAGTCTTCAGTTTAAACACTCCCTCCATTCTCAAAAAAAAAAAAAAAAAAAAAAAAAAAAAAAAAAAAAAAAAAAAAGATATCTTAAGTCACTGAAATTGATATGGATGCAAAGCAGAGAAAGCTCTTTCTAGGGGAATTAATCTTCCCTTTTGCTCATCTCAAAGAGACTGATGCAGCAAAGCCAAAATTGCATACATCCACTCAGGATGATGGAGTGGTTGAGGAACCAGATAACCCAGAGGATTTGCCTGCAGATGCTGCCTGCAGGGACTCAAGGGTATCAGCTCTCAGCTCTACCCAAAATCTAGCAAAACCACCATTACCATGCAAGTTTAGGACAACTGAAGTTTTAAAACATTTGACAGTATGACCAAATCTCACACACCAAAAGATCACCATGGATTTCCTGAAAACTACATCTGTCTGTACTCTGGCTCCAAACTGTCACTCTGGGGGTTTTTGTTTTGTTTTGTTTTGTTTTTGTCACCCCTCAAGTCCAGGAGTGCCCAGTGGAATCAGGCTGGCACTGTCTGCAGGCTGAGGGCCAGCAGGGCTGGGGCAGAGGGGCCCTGGCTCGCTGCAGCTGCCTCTGGGCAACCACCCTGGGCAGCCACCCTGAGCCGAGCTGTGCCCCAGCTGCTCCCCAGACACGGCTCACACGGAGCTCTTCCCTTTGTTTGTGCTCCCAGGCCCAAGAGCAGCACACAATGACAGGGCACGTCCCCAACAGGCCCAAGCCAGCCAGGACAATAAGGAGAACGAGACAAACAGAGATTTCCCCTTTGTGGCATTGCTCTGGATTTTTCAAGCATCCACCGTCACAGGAAAATGACTATAAATTTGAGGAGAAACTGAAACTTGGCTCTTTTCCCTATGTTTGCATTTTAAAAAGAGAGGGGGAAGAAAGAGAGAGAAAAAACTCCACCTTCTGGTATTTGTTCCTTGCTGGTTTCATACTCCAGAAACCTAGACTAAAAACAAGAGGGCAATAGGAGCTGTCAGACTTCCACCATCAGGTCTCTCTGCCTCTCCGAGTGACACTGACAAGAAACTTCTGCTATTGTCCAAAGGAAACATCAGGGCACAGGTTGAAAACCCAGCAGACTCGCAGGGAACTGGAAACCTGTGCCAGCAGGAGCTGTGTGACACAGAGCTGCCCCCGCAGGTGACCAGAGCCATCCCGGGCAGGGCTGGCAGAGCCTTTCTGTGGCCACCGCTAGAGGAGGTCCGAGTGCCACCGACACAAGGGGACGCTTCCCTCAGCTCTGCGAGACAAAGTACAGCCCGAGTCACCACAGACAGACTTTGCACTCCCTTCTTGCCCTTTATATTCTCGTAACCAAGGAGTCTCCGCAGTATTAATGAGATTGCAGGGGGAAATGACATCACACACACACACACACCCAAGATATCTCCAAATTTCATTTAAAACCCAAGGGATCCCAAACCCATAGACATCACTTTTAGTCATCACTAACAATGTTAAATCATGATGATTCAGAGGATTTCAGCTGCAGAAATCAAGTGGCTGAAAGCCAGAGTTACCTATTTTTCTTTTAAACAAAAGCTGAAAGTTTCCATCCCTTCTATTCCTTTCTATAATCCCCATAGAAAGCCTTCAAAATATGAGCTGAATACAGAATAAAAGTTCTGTATTGACAAACCAAGACAGCAGGACAGCCTTCAAAAGGACTCCAATTTAAACACAGAAGATAATCTTCCCATTTTTAAGACCATCTCATCACTTTGGGTGGAGCCAATCGCTGATTTCCAAGGGTACAGGACTGCTTATTTTGTGGGCAAGTTTCTGGCATTGGTGGAAGAGACAAAAAGCTGTCATTTGAAAGGACAGCACCGCTGCAGACCTCAGGCAGTTTCAGACTGGCTGCAGTTTCAGAGCCATGCCCTGCTCACCTACGGAGCATTCTCAGCTCCTTAAAGGGGCAGGATGGTTCCTAAAGGCTCCCAGCCCTCTCTGAGCAGTGAATTTGAGTGTATTCCCTTCCCCTGGCGCTGTGCTGGATTCCAGCTCCCTGAGGCTCCCTGGCTGCACCTGGAGCTTTCCCTGAGCACCACCCAGGGCTCCACTCTCTGCAGGAGAGGCTGGCAGGGAGCTCCTGAGCCAGGGCTGCTGCAAGATGCACATCACAGAAACTGGCCTGGAGCTCGGCTGCAATCCCCAAAAAGGGAAAACTCCCATGGCAGTGCCTTAAGAATTCAGCTGGAGAGAATGGAGAACATGCTTTATTAATAGTCAAGAGCATGAGTAGGCCCTGTACATTATGCCAGCTAGAAGTCTAATTATTTATGTCTGTACACAAGACCCACACATACAAACACACACATATATACATTTAGGGAAAACAGATTTTACTTTTTGGCATTGCAAGTCTTTCCACTTCCACTAAATATTTTTCCATTTAGGAAACTCATTATGATCTCCCAATTTCTTCTTATAGAACAAGTTTTCTGTTTCAAACAAAGAACAAACAAAGTCTCTCACTTGTGAAAGCAAGTCCTTCTGCAGCAAATATATCAACTCCAGCTCACAGCATTAGACTGAAATTTCAGCAAAAAGCAAATAATACATACTTATTCTGATACATAGTCTACCACAGGCAGTATGCTGCGGCACTAAACAAAAAACCAAAAACAAACAAAAAAAATCACTGATAAAACAAAAAACTTTTCAAAGCATTGAATTTTAAAATCATCTTAGAGAATAAGTTCTTCCCCAGCCTCCAGAGTGTTTTCTCACCTGCAAGATCAATCACAGTAGCCAGAACTCAAGAATTAGGATGTGGCAGAGCACTACTCTGGAACATGACATTTTAACATAATGGTGGCTATTTCTGAGCTTAAAATAAACAGTACTACTTAACTGTAAAATAAACTCTTCAGGATCTTCCAAATAGCTCCATCAACTTGGATTAAATAGCATACATTTCATGTGGAAAGAGGTGCACCATATTCAGTGCTGAACTTAGCTATTTTAAAAATTAATTAGGCAATTATACACATGGGGAAACTGTTCTAGTAATTTAGCTGCTTAATCAAATCCCAGGTACCAAATTATGGACCTGATCCTGCAGTTCTTATTCAAGTCAAACTCCTATTGATGTCAGTGGGAGTTTTGCCTAATTAAAGATCAGGACATACACATGTGCAAGGCTGCTTTTAAACTGTGGCTTTGAATTTAGTCTCAGGAATATGAATATGGCTCTGAATCCCAAATCGTTGCCTACAAGTTTCTCATGTGAGACTTTGGGTGTATTAATATATATTTTTCCTAAGTCTGGCTCAAATTAACTTCTAGGTAAAGTCTGGAGATTTAGCTAAAGAGTCTTACAAGGCCCAATGGCAAACTGACCTAGTTTTGCAATTTTGTTTTAAAACCAATTAAATACTGCTACAAAACAATGAGCAGGTTGTAAAAATATCATATAGCTGCAGGAGCTGGGTTTGTGTTATTGTTTGGATCAGGGCAGTCCATACAAGGGGTCAGTTCCCAGTTCAGAGTATGTTCCCAAAAGGGGCTGTCCCCAAGAAAGGTTCTGGCTGGTAGCCCAAGGCTGTGCCAAAAGTAGGAGTTTTTGGGGTGGAGGAGCAAGAGCAGCGCCCTCCCTCCCGCTCTGCAGGGCCAGCCAGCCAAGGGCCCTTGTGAGGTGCCCTCCAGGGCCAGCAGCAGAGAGGAGAGCTGCCTTCACCCCTGGCTGCTCCTGCTGATGCTCTGACATACCCTGCTGATCCTGCCTCTGCAGATGCCTTCGGGACGTGTCACGGGGCACATGCTGCAGCATCACAGCCTAGGAAAAGGGAAACCAAAATCAGTCAACAAGCAAGAAGTCTGGTGGAGCAGAAGATTACTAAACACTGACAGTTGCCTGGTTAGTATTAGGTGCTTAAAGGGAAACGTCTGTCTGTCAGAAAAACCTGGCAGTGGGCATATACCCCAGATGCCTTCTGCTCAGTGGCAAGGAAGAGCAGTAAAACTCTTTTTCTTTTAAGCAAAATAGAAAAAACACTTTTCAGCCAGCACTGGGTTTTCTGTGCACTTGCTAAGTTACGCTCTCAAAGCAGGAAGGACAAGACCTTGTGTGTGTGTGAAGATAGAAGGAAATCCCAGTTCTGTCTAATATACTGGAGCAATTGACCATGAAAAGGTTACATGTTAGGAAATAATTATCTCTAGACACAGCTCCTGACAAGGTCAGTGTCCACAAGGATTATTTCCTGCTCACCCAGTGCCTGGAAAGGAGGTGGCTCTCCAGTGCTCCCAGTCCCACATTTCACTGATGCTAATGGCACTTGTGCACTGAGTGGCCCAGCAGCTGAAGCAGATAACCAGGAGTGAAGGGGTTAAGTGCCTGTCACAATAGAAACCTCTGGGGGCACTTGACCTTTTCACATTTTTTATTCAGGAATGAGCATCTTGTGCCTGTTGGAGGAAGTTCATCTACATTTGTCCTCATTCTTCACCCTGTTTGTGTATTGTCCCTTCCCTTCACTCAGTGCCCCAGTGTCCCATTAAGTACCGAGCAACCTCTGTTGATGAATATCAATTTAGAGCAAAGATAGAGGGGACACAAATACTGCACACTGATCAAGTGACTTACAAGGAATTTAAACATATTCAAGGCATATGTTTCTGCCAAATAGCTTCCTACACATATAATACTCACCTGTCAGTACTTTGGCATGAAGAGGAAGAAAATCACAGATAGTGAACAGAAGCACTATGCTAGCTGGAGCAACAGTCTGACAGCATCATTGCAGATATTTAAATGCTAAAAGAAAAGACCAAATCACAGCACTGGCTTTCACATGCTAAAGAATGTGCCACAAGAGAAGGCACAGTGATACCTGCCCTTGGTCTTTGACTCAGCAATCAAGACTGAATTCCTCTGTTCCAAGAGGGAGGGTCTGCAAACCTCTCTGGCTGCAAATCAGTCAAGGAGGATAAATCCAGAATGAGTTTGTCACTGTCTGTTTCATTTAGAGGCAGATACTCTAAAAAGGTGCAAGCAACATTCAAGACCTTGGTCCTGCTGGGATCAAGGAGAGTTTTGCATTGGCTTAAATAAGAGCGGGCTCTAGTCTTAGAGCACATGTGTCCAATTTGTTAATGTTTTGGGTTCAAATAAAAAACAAATCTCAAGTCTTCCCTGCATGGGAGTTTCAACCACATTCTTCCACTGGGGGAGAGCATCAGGGCTTAGACAAGAAAGAGTTTCTGAATGATCTAAGTGAATGGTCCTGAGGAGACTGGCATTACTGTGAGCTTTGAACACAACTACAGAGGGTCTTTTATAGATGTACTCCAGAGGGGAGATCCTTAGATGGGTCCTTTAATGCCTACCCCCATATGCAATCCAGATGAAACTCTTTATCAGATGGGGCCCGGATCTTGCTCCCATTAAAAGTTCTGCCACTGAATTCAGTGGGAGCAGATCTATTTCTCTTAGATGCTTATACAGCTTCCCTTATCTCAGTGCCCCAAAATAATTACCCTTCATTCTTTGAGTCTGAGGAATACTATTTTCTCCACTTGCACACAGAGCACAGCCAGACCAGGTGACGTAGTTATGTGTCACAGGCATATCCAGGTCAGGAAAGGGTCTTAACTCCAAGTAACCCAAACCTTAGACCAAAATACTATTCCACACCTTGTCACCACCACAAGACACCTTTCTCAAGGGGAGACACACAAGTCAGATGAGAGCAGCCAGTTTCCTTTTCTTATTTGGACAAGGAGGAACAAAGCCACGTGAGAAAACAATATTCAAGTATCTCTCACTTCTTTCCTGAAGTAAGTTTTTCCAACTTCTCTTCTGCCACTGGCCTTCCTCAGCCATTACTGGATGAACAGGAGTCAGCCCTTGGCTGCTGAACTATGCTGCAGTTCTAGAAAATATCCTTCACAACTTGTACATCTCCACTGGCTGCTTTCCAGGACTCAGCAACCCATCCCAAAACAAAAGTAGTGCTCCAATAAACCAGTAGGTATAATACCATCACTCTAGCAAAATTGCTGGGACCTTCAGTCACTGCCCACTATGTCCCAGAGGTAGCACGTAACTGCACTGTCACCACACTGTCCTTGAAGCACATCCACAAAGGAGCTTTTGGGAGGATTCAGTGCAGAGTAGAAGGCAGGTCTTGGCCTAGAACAAGAATTAACTGAGGACACCTCAAGCTCACACAGGAATGTTTCCTGGCAGTGGATGCTACAAAATCCCTGAAGTGCTGGAAAACTTTCAGAAGGATCCCTTCCCCACTGGCAAGGGAGAGGTGTGCTCCTGCAGCCACCACCCCACATCTCCAGGGACGTTCCAGGGCAGTGCCAGCCAGCAGGGATGAGCACTGCCACTGCAGGAACGTGTTTGCTCCAGGGACTCTGCACAGCAGCAGAGCCAGCCCGTGCCATGTGAGCACACCTGCACGGGGGAGGTGTCACAGCAGCCTCCACTTCTCTGCAGCTTCGTGTCCTCCCTGTCCACAAACCAGCCAGCCCCTCGCTGCCCTGACAGCCACTCACTGAGCCCGGGATGCCTGGGCGCTGAAACGGGAAACGGGAGAGCAACAGCACCTCCCTGAATGTTTGTTATTATTTACATTCCTGTTAGCTCCAAAAGGGCTCCAGCTGGTCTTATACCAGCCAGTCCCCATGCCCAGAGTGAAGGCTGCTAGTACCAAAAGGAACTTGGGAAACAGAGGGAAAAGAGGAGTCTCTCTCACTCAAAGGAGAACCCAGGTTCCCCATTTCCAGATTAATGCCCTGCCCCATAGCTCCCTGCCCATTTTCAAGAGTACTGACCCAAATACATAAATGAAAGCAAGCGTGTTTTGTTTATTCCCAAGTATGGATGGCATGGTTTCCCCTGGGCTCCATGTTTCTTGGAATTATTTGAACTGGAAACCAATCAGCCTGTATTCACTATTGATTTATTTTCTAAAAATCTCTCATCCCTAAAGTAACAGTGCCTTTCCATGTCTCAGCCTGCTGTTTAGTGACACAGTAATCTAAAAGTTATTGATCACTTGGGTCTCTACAGCCATAACATATCTTTCTAAGTGCCTTCATGTAGGACTATTTGCAACACAAGTACTATAAAGGGCAGGGCTGCTAATAAAATCAGCAAAGATATTAATAGAGATGTAACACTTGTGTTGTAACAGCATGGGCAAAGGCCAGTGGAGGCCAGCATCAAGAGGGAACAAGTATGGTCATTATGAGAGCAGTTGCATTTCTCTTTGAACATCAGATAGGCCACAACCAAATTTTAGTCTGAACAAGAATCCAAGCCTGGACACGGCCTGGGTAACTCCTCCCTACCTGAGCAGCGGAGGATCAGTGCTGGAGACACCAAGATTGTCTCATTCTGCTACAGCAGTTCTGCTTTACTTCAGTCTGCCTGCAGTTCCCAAGATCCTGTGTAATTTCTGCTTTCCTACAACAGCAATCGGGGTGGGTGCACCCCAGGGCACAGGATCCAGAGCAAGGAAGGCGTGACACACATGGGAGAGAGCTGCTGCAGGAGAGCCGAGCTCTCCAGCTCCTCCTGCCAGCTGCATTTTCTTCCCACCCACCCTGGCAGACAGAACCATCACCATCAGAGTCCCAGCTGATCTGAGGGCACAGCACAGCAGCTTTCCAGGGGACCTGCCCCAGTGCCACGCACAAGGAATCCGTGTTATTTAGACCAGGTTCTGTTCCAGTAGAAATATCAATGGGTACATCAGATTCAGTCAGGAACAAGGTCAGCAGGAAGGACACTCCAGTGCATTACCCCAGCTGAGACATTCTGTAAGCTACAGATTTAAACAAGAAACACGTTGCCCAGCCCAGAGATGAGGTGTCTGCACATCGGTAGCTATCAGCATGTGCCACTTTACCCAGGCAAGCCACAGAGGACTGTGCCTTCCCAGTCCCCTCCAAGAGAGCCAAGATGTGCTTATTTTACATGGCACAGCTCAGCTCTGCAGCCTGCACTCTGTCCCACATGGCAGCACTGTCTTCATGACCAGAACAGAATTCTTGCCCACATAGAATGGAAGCAACCATGGGCACAGGACAGCTCTCCCTGGCACTGCTGGGCAGTGAGCTCAGACAGCCCTGCTCAGCAACACGCCTCCAGGAGCAGCTTTCAGGAAACATTTGCAACCATTTAAATTTCCCACCCAAGAAGTTTTGCACTTGTCGATTTACCTTATGCCACAGGTTTTTAATTTAGTTGTACGGGAAGAAACTTTATATGCCTCAAATTTTATATGTTAATGCCAGATGTGAACACAATGGCCATGTGTTCCCTGCCTGCCTGCTGCACTTCTTGGGAAAGGATGCTGTAATGCTGCAGCTCCAAATACTCACACAATCAACAAAACGCTTGCCCCTCTTCTTCAGCGTTTCCCCCAGTGCCCTGGGGAATTCCAACTGGCAAGACAATCTGCTCACACATACTTCCCAGCCTTCTGAGCACAAAATATCCCTGGATGCAAAAGGATTAAAGACAAAAATTTGATTTGCTAATTACGAAAGATAATAAGGAAACTGCTGAAGACCATACACTGTCTATTGCAACATGAGAATGCATTCCAGCGGCTTCCATGTATGGAGAGGATGGAGATTATTGATCCAAAAAGCTTTTAAAATAATGAAGGTGCCAGAGTTTTTTCTACTACATAGACCTGAGATGGATGAACATGAAAAGATGCAACTTCTTTTGATTATCATTGTTCTGCTTTAAAACTAGGAACTCTTTTGCACATTTTACTTTTTTTTTTTTCCCTGAAGTTAAATATTTTTGCAACTCTTATCAGTTCTTAAAGTGTAACTGAATACATGATAGACATGTTTGTCCTCCTGGACTTCCAGCACTCTTCCAAAGGCATCCCTGAGGACAAGGCATACAACTCCAAATCCCATGAATGCTATAAGGCATAAAAACAGCATTACCTGTTAATGGCATCAAAGAGTTTGCATTTGCTAAACAATGAACAATGTTTTCTTGCTAGAATCACTGCCCAAACACTGCTGTCACTGGCACAGCCATCTTCCCCCAAAGCTTGGCCCAGAGGAGATGGCCAGGCATGAACTCTGCCTCGCCCCAGCTCAACTCTCATTTTCCTCTTGATCCCTTCTGGAAGAACTGCTCCAACACATTCAAGGGAAGGAAGGTGTGTCCTGGGGAGAGCCAGGGCAGGGGAACAGGGAGAGAAGACATCTCTTCTGGCCTCGCTCTGTGTCTGTCCCTGGGCACTGCCTCAGCCTCCAACCTGACACAAACAGTTCCTGTCTGAGCCCAGCCTAAGTGGGACACCTGCCCAGTGGGGAAGCACATGTGTTTGCCCCAGCTAGCCTGCTCTGAGCGCTTGCTCAGCATTACAACCCCAGCAAAGCAGGGGGAGAAGGGGCCCAGGGCAGCTCAGCATGGCAGCGCAGAAGCCACGATGGGGCCCATTTCAGTTTGATTTGTTGCGGCACTCTAGATGCAAGATGAAATCTGAGAGATGAAATCTGAGCAATTTCTTGCTTCTCTTCTTTCTGGACAGTTATTAACACTATAAAGAAGGCTGAACAGTGGGGCTTCCCAACTCCATTATTGTCAAGGCCTATTTCAAAGGCAGTGGCTGAAATGCCCAGTGCTGCCTTTGTTGATCCTGGGCTCAGGTCTCCATGTTCACTTCTGTCAAACCGCAAGGCTGAGCAAATTAAACATAAGCTTTCTCTGGAGGGGTGGAGGAGGGGGAGACAGGGACGAGCCCTGCCTCAGCCTACGTGCCCATTATGCTCACTCCACTCTCACGTTCCTTGTGTAAAGCCAGGGGAGCAGAGAAGCCCCGGCAGTGCCAGCCCTGCTGCCTGGAGCCTCCCTGGGCACCGCTGTGCAGCCAAGCCGTGGCTGGGCTGGGCTGCAGGGGGGTGCTGCAGCCTGGCCATACCTGCCACCAGCCCCCTGATCACACAGAAATACAAAACACACGGGCTCTTTATTTTCCACCTGCAGGGAGGGGTTATTTGTCCCCAAGACCCGTGACAAGCTTATTACAGACCGTTTCGATTCGAATCAACTTGTCAAGAAAAGAAAGTGGAGAAAACGCATTAATTAAACAGCTTTACTCATGCAGAAAAGCTGCCAGCATGAGCATTTTAAATTACCTGGGCACACCTAGTGGATTTGCATTCCCTTGGCACAGCTTTGCTCTGGCCCACAAAGCATCATCCACTCCATACTTCCATCTGAGCAAGGAACAAAGGAGACTGACAGCCCAGCACCACCTTCCCTGCTTGGGGGCCAGCGCCCTTCCCCAGGGATTTTGTGTCAGTTTATGCAGAAACCTTGCTCCTGCTAGATGCAGGGACAGGAAGTTTGGATTCTTCTATAAAACTAAAGACCAAGGCAAAAAGAGGCCTTCTAGAAACAAAGGAGGTGGAGCGGTGCCAGCAGGGGGGTAACTGCATGCCATTGTTAAATATTAACATAAAATAAAGCAGTAGAAATGGATGTCCATCAACAGAATTAGAAGGAACTATGAGAGTTTAAGAACAAAAGGTTTACTTACTTAAATTACGGGAGATGAAAAACAACTGGGAATGCAATTTATAGCACAAAGTACAAAGCGACAAGACTGCTAAATGTAATTATATTTCAAAGTACGTTTCTCCCTACATTTTGAACTAAACATGTACAATTATTTTCACTAAAATAAAACTAATGACAATATAGCCTTTAGATGTTCCATCCCTTTCCTCAATTGCTTTCATATTCAGTTCATCCCTTTATATTAACCAAAGAGTTTGATTCCCTCATTCAAATAGAGGTCGGCCTTCAGATAGAAGACTAAAGCTTGAAGAAAGAAAACCTCTATGAGCAGATCTTTATTTTTAAAAATTACCTCTTATTCTTAAGTTCATGGACCTTAGATTGTACTTTTATATTTATTTTTATCACTTCTCTGCACAAAGGAAGAGTGGAAAAGCAGCTGACTAATTAACTTCACTGTTTGTCACGTTTGATTTGTACATTTAGTCAAGGCAGGGATGCTTATGAGTAAAGATATTTAAAAGTATTCAAAAGTTTAAGGTTTTGGAGGTTTTTACCCTGCTTGGGACAAAGAGCAACAGTGCCAAAGGCCAGCAGGGTCCAGCATTAAGGTGATACCTGCATCAAGGCCTGGCTTTGCAAAACCAGCCTTTATTGCACTTTTCGGCAGCAACATTGTCCAGGTGCAAAACCTTCCCTCAGCTGAGACTCGGGGTTGTTTTCCTCAGCCCCTGCAGAGCTGCTGCTGGGTTCCAGGGGCTCAGGAGCAGCGGGCTCCATCCCAGCCACGGCTCCACAGAGTCCTGTCCTGTCCCTTAATGGCATTTTGAACTCCAGGTGTTTCCACACCGACCCCAGGAGCGGACCCTGAGTGCAGAGCTGCCTCCTGAGGTGCCCCTTGTGTCCGTGTGATCAGAGCCTTTAATCACCAGATCAAATTCAGCATAACAAAAGGTTTGTGGCCATCCAGCCAAAGTGCATCGCTGATGGTCGCTGCTTAAGGCCAGGTCACATTCAAAAATTAGACTTGAGAGGTTTTCAGAAAAATCAAAATGCTGGCACAACCAACTTTATCCCACTATTAACTTTTCCAGCAGGAAAAACGTTCAGGAGCTTAGTCAAACATCAATACATTACATTTCTTAAACTCTCCTTCTAGTACAATTTTCATACTTAAAATATATTCAAGCGCCAAAGGAAACCTTTTTGTCTTAGTAAAAAAATAAACCTATTTATTTCAAAACAAAATGTCTTGCAACTCCTTGCTGTGACAAATTTTTCCTGGTTTAGGTCATCTCAAAAAAAATATTACTGTTTCAGATGCCAAATAATTGCCAAATGAAAAAAATAAAAACTGTTACTTGGGCAGATCTTTTTAAACCTAAGAACATATTTCAAGTGTTCTGGGCTGCAACAAGCCATTAGTTTTGATTCACCTAAAAAGAATTACAAATTCACCAAAAATTCACTGAAAAAAAGTACCAGCCCCTGCTAATGAGCTATAAAAAACATATGCACATATAAATTAGTTTATGTTCTTCTGACAACAGCCTGTACCAGATGTTTCAGAGAAAGACACAAGAAGCCTTGAAGTAGACAGATGTGAGATAATCTGCCTCCCACCACGGGTGTTTTCCTAATCCCTTAAAGCAGAAGCAGAAGTTGAGTATCTTTCCAAAAACATTGCAGCAGTTTCTGTTTGCATTAGCTGCTATTAAAGACAAAGCTAGCAATGACAGCTTTTACAAGCTCTGTTTTCAGTTACTTACAGCTTTGCAAAAGTTTGGACAACGTTTCATGCCAGGTACATTTTGGATTCAATTTTTGCATTCTCTTTTGATAGGTTCTGCAAGAAATATTAATGTACTTTTAAGAAAACGGCTTGAGGAATATACATCATTCCACAGGCATTATAACAAACTCTTGCTGACTGCTTCAAGGCACAGACAGCATCCCAACAGAATTGTCCCTTACACCTCAGCAGAGGGGCTTGCTGGTGACAGGGACTTCACAGTGCCTTTTACTAATTTAAAAGAAAGAAGGAAAAGAAAAAAAAATCACATTTGGTCGGGTTGCAAATCTTTGGGGAAGAGAGAGTCAGCAAAGCTAAATGCTAAATGCTAAACAAACACCAGTTTTTTTAAAGTAAGTCTTATTCCAGCCTATTTTAAACAGATTAGGAATTTATTAAATTTAAGAACTTTGTTGAACCACTCCACACTGGTTTACAGTTTGAAAGTGGAAATATACATGCAGAAAATCCACAAGCAAGACAGATTTTGCCAGCATCTTTCAGTAAAGGCCAGATGTTCAGATGCTGAAGTATTTGCACCCGCAAAAACTAAAGTCAACTCCTAAAGTTTAACTGCAAGCAAGATGAGAACAACATAAATTGGTGCAAAAACAGTTATTAGTGTCCCAACTTTAAAAAAAAAATTCATTTAAAAAAAAAGAAAGAAAATAAAAAAGAAATCTAACTCCCAGGAGATTATCACCAGAAGAGAGGCCTTGTTAAGACATTTCTAATCTGCTATTTTTGCAAAATGAACTATGAAGTATTCAGTATAATAATTCCAAATATAATGGGCTCAATAAAAAGGAGAGGTGCCTTTTTAAAAAAGGAATGTATTCTCTTTGCTTTTTATTTGGTTTGTTTGAATATTAATTTGCTTTTAAAGTCATAGTCCTATAAAAGTTTTTTTTACGGCTGAAAGTCAGAATCCACAACATGAACATATGAAAAACTCTTTAAAGGGTTGAAGTCTTGCTGTATTTCCCTGCTACAGCCTGCAGCCTATACTCCAGAGAGACAGCAAAAATCTCACCAAAACCAGGAATGCTTTAGTAATAAATAAAAGCTTTCCTGTCATTGAAAAATATTTTCACCACAAAACGTAACGTACTTTTAATTCTAATATTGAATATCTCTTCGACATGGGGACGTTTTCCTCTGGGAGAGCCCTTAGTACAGGTGCACATGGTGGCACATCTGCTCACTCACCAAGGCCAGCTTCGTGTTCAGGCACGGCAGCTCCTTCTCTCCAGGATGGGACCAGTCCGGGCAGAACAGGGAACAGAGCTCAAATAAAGCTGAGTTTTATTCGTGTGGACAGGGGCGCCACTGCCTTGCCCTGCCTTGCCCTTATTGCCCTTACCGTGACACTTCATCACCTGTGATACCATTACCATGATCACCTGTGTGCACTCGAGTGGGGAGCACCTCTGGTTCCTGCGTCCTTCTCAGGGACTCCAAGGACAGAGCCCAAAGAAAGGGCCAGCTGGGGTGGCACTGAGGGGTGGCACTGCCTGTGCCGAGACAGCTCCTCTGAATTACACACCAACTCTCGCATGCCTTCTCTCCAGTCGGCACCTTCCCTTTTTCAAACTCTTTTTCCCTGGCTACCTTTTAGAGCTTATTGCTGATTTTCCACTTTGTTGCTTAAAAAAACGCACAAACACTGTTACAAGACCATAGCTAAGCATCTGCAACTTATAAAACATTTAAAAGCTTTACATTTAACCTATCTATTGGCAATAAAACATACTCCAACACAAATCCACTATTTGAGACAGATGTTTGAAATATGAATGAATGTTTGAATATTCAGTTTTAAATACTCATGATAAAAGAAGCTGCAGAGACATGCCATTGATCTAATACTTGTTTGCACATTCCTCGGGGCTATGCATGAAGCATAATGGGATTTCTATGTTACTAAACAACAAAAGGTGTAAAAATGCCTTTTCAGTTGCAAACTTTGTTCATTTATTCCTGTGGCAAAAGAATGCAAATCTTAAGTCATTTTTTTGTGCACTGACATCAAGTCTTTCTCTCACAAAAAGTTCCTTAAAGAAACAAGAAGAAAGTTCAGAATAAAGTCATGCTTCCTCCCCCACAAGTTCCTGAAAAAAAGGAAAAAAAAAAAAGAAGAGAAAAGAGAGAAGGAAATGTCACTTAACCCAATTGTACCTGCCAGCTAAATGCAAAGGCTAGTTAAGTGGTGACTCTAAGCTATTAGGCATGTATGTCAGTAATAAACATGGGTTTGCAAGATCCAGACTAAACATTTGTATGCTTAAGCCTTCAGTATTTCTGGTGCACGAATTTCTGCCCCAGCCCTGGGGTGAAGTGACAGAACCTCCTCACAGACAGAGGTGGCAAAACAACTCTGCATGAAGGCAAATGATAGCTGGTAACTTATAAACACGAGCTAGAAGATACTCTTTAAAAAGCAGCATTCCCTGTTAATACCTCTAGTTTTGGTCCTTTTAACCTTTCATGACTAGAGTAGGAGGGGAGCTTTTATTTTCACTATGAAATTGCAGGTATTTAAAATTAATACTAAAGCAGGAACTGAAAGAATGGGGTGGTGGGATGCATTTTCAAGGAGTGTAGGGAAACAGTGTTAATGTCAGAATCAATCCTTGAGCTATGAATAACTTAACTTCAAAGCTGATGCTACTGTCTGACTGAGCACCCTATGTCTTCAAGGAAGATAAAGCCACATATGTAGTCAAACCAATGTTTAATTCAGATTACGCAGAACAATACAGAAACTTGACTGGAGCCAATTAAACGAAGCTTTCACTGACTGATAAAAATGCCATTTCACATCCTTTCTGTGTACAGCGGGGAGCAGCTTGAGAGTGTTACAATTCTGAGCCACATTCACTGACCAAACATTCTCACGCTTGATACATCAACAGCAGAATTTCAATTATGACAGTTGATATTCTCCACCTTTCAAAATGGGAAGAACCTTTACCTCTACCAGGAACAAACCCTCATAAGCCTGTATTGACTATGGAGAAGTACAGAGAATATTTTCCAATGAAAAATACCATTTCTGTAGGAGATTGTTTGGAAAGTGTGAGATACTTTGCTCGGGCACTGTGCATGTCTGCTACCAGTCTTCTACTGTCTTTCAAGAAAGAGGAGAACCTGCTCTTGCCCAGGGCCAGGTTTTGGTTAATCTGTGATGCCTCAAGGAGCGAGCCTGCCCAGGGCCCCACCAAAAAAAGAACAAGGACAGCTGTCTCCCAGATAATGTCCCTGTGAAACAACACACCTCAAGAACCTGCACTTAATAGCTGAGCTGCCCAGACACAAAACATTTATGCTGACTCAGAAAAGTATAATGAAACATTTCACACTTCAAAATTTAGTATTGTGACTCCATTGAGTCATGTATTTCCAAAATGACAGTTGCTGGCACTGTTGAGAGCGAACACAAAAGTATCCCAATCCAAGAATTTACAGTTAACGTCACTTAAACCTTTTGGGATCTGATTCCAAGAGAGCCAAAGTTTTATAGGTAACTGATGAGTGACTATAAAAGGCTACAACTTGGCACAGCTACATGGCAAGACAGACTGGTCACCATGCAGCAGGTGGCAATGACAGCATCTGAAACCTGGAAAAAAGCTCCTTTATCCCTGCAAGGAAGAAGCCAGAAGATTACACTATTGATTCTGTTCAGCTGCAAGTCTTCCACAGAGCCCTGTTTCTAAAGGGCTGGCCCCAGTGCTCCTTCCCAGCTCCTTAAAGATCTATTTTCCCTTAAAGTGCCTTAAATCCCCACTTGTGAACCAAAAGCAGCTTCTTCCCCGTCCTACACCGTGTCCACCTGTCTGTGCCACTGCAAGTTCCTGGGGGTGAAAGAAGTGCAGGAGGTGGCCCTTTAGGAGGGACAAATACAAACAAAAACTGTACAGGAAGAAGTGAGAGTCTGAGAACCCTCGGAAAGAAGCAAAGTTGGAAAGCAGCTGCATCACCTTCAGTCTAAGCTGTGCCACTGCTATCAGACAAATGGCATGCAAGCCTTGTTAGCTGCCAGCACCGAACTTCACAGACAGCCAGGAGTGCAGGGAGACAACTCCGCTACTTTCCAGGAAATTCTGTGATTTTCCAGCTAACCGTGCAGCTGTAAAACTGAAGAGTCCAGGTTGGATTATGCAATAAGAGAAAGACAATATTGATTTCAAAACACGCTGGAGAGTTTTCTGTGGAATTTCATCTTCTTTCACCCTCGTGTTTCATTAAAGGTTTCAGACCCACGTTGCAGACACCATCCCACGGGCCCGGGGCTGGCCAGCACTCGCCCCTGGGCCCTGCAGACGCCCCGTCCCCCGTGCTGGCAGCACAAACCGAGAGCATTAACAAAGAGAGGAGGGCTCGGCAGAGATCTCCGTGATGGACAGCGTCTGGCTCTACACGCGGGGATAAAAGAGAGCGATAACTCTGCTGTTGTCAAGATGGAGCCTTTGAAATAAGCAATTTCCCCTCCCATCAGTATCCCCTTGACTGCTAAGCTCCGTGCTTTGTCCCGCACCTGAATGGCGATCAGCAATGCATGAGTGGCCGAGGGGCACCGGCGAGTGACACCACGGGCACAGCACCGGGCAGGGCTGGTCTCTGCAGAGCCCTGTGCCTAGCGAGGAGAGGGAACGGCACAGCTTGACAGCTTCATCTGCCCTGCCTGCCGAGGCACAGCGGATGGCATTTGCCATCGCTCGGATTTTTTGGCATCCCATCTCTGAAACGAATCAGAATCGAATGTGCAGGTGCCAGGAACCCCACAGGCTTCCACCCTACAATCCTTAATGGTATTTTTGCTTCTGTCCTCAAGGATGAGGGTGAGTAGCCCCTCCACTCTGCTCGTTTGCCATGCTGTCCTCAAACAGCTGCACTGCAACCAACAAGTTTCTTCTTTGCAAACTGTTTTGTACCTTCTGGTCACATTGATCTTGTGTTTCACCCAACTGCACGTGCCTAACAGCACCCCCAGCACAGGCAGAGCTTATCTGGGGTTAAAGAGCACCAAAAATCAGCTTCATTGCCACAGACAAAGAGGGAAAAATTTATTCTTTAAAAAACTTTGCTTCTCATTTGGGATAGTTCACCTGTGGTACTTTAACATTGCTGGTGAACCTGACTGCATGAGGAAGTTCTCCAGCGTTGTTTGCCATGTAGATTCTTCAATAATCTTGCTCCATACAGAGCATAATCACCAGTGTGTTACCACGTTCTTTCTCAAGGGCCAGACTCCCATCTTTTACAAGTTTTAGAAGCTAGAAATAAAGTTTTAGAAAACAAGAAGGGAGCACAGACAGTTTAAATAAAACCAGGCAGAAATTAACAGTCTGTTACTTTGTGTGTGTGGTCATTTTCCTAGGGAAAAATGATACTGGGACAATTCTCTGAACAACAATGACCTAACAAAGACATCACATGTTACACCATTTGCTCAAATAATTACACATCATTTAGATATTAGTCTTCTATCTCAAGGCATCATGGGGGAGTCTTGGCTTTTTGAGCACATGCAACTCCCATTAACAATAATGAGAGCTCCTCACATGTTCAGGATGGACAGTGCCTCTCTCGGGAATCTCTGCATCCGTCATACCTCATCTGGGGAAACAGAAACGTAGCAAAGGCAGAGCCCAAGTCAGGGAGGACTCAGACCCTGACCTGCCACGACTGATGCTCAGCATTTCTCATCCGTGATTGCTCCCCCAGCTCCTCAGGAAATGTTGCTGGGATGTTACTCACCGTGCTTCAGAGCAGCACACCTGCCTCAAACTCTCCCCAGAGCTGCTCTTGCTGCAGGCTACACCACCAGGCAAACACGCATTAGCAATGAGTGAGAATCACTTTCTGGCAGTCCTGCTTCCCAAATTCACCTTAGTGGATCAGATGCAGATTTTCAGAGGGTGGTTTTTTACTTTAGGCTTTTCCAAATGTTGTGCCCACAAAGGAATACAGCACAGCAGCCAGCTGGTTTTGCTGGCAGCTTCTGTTAGGGCTGTGTCAATCACCATCCTCCTCCTCTGTGCTGCTGGTGCCTTGAGAACTGACATATGCAAAGGACGGCAGAAGTGAGAACCCTTCCCCACGGAAGTGTGGCAGCCGTGTCACACAGACTGTGCCAGCAGGTATTTAACCCCTTCTCCTCCTCCTCAGCCCTGTCACGTTGGTGGAGTTCTGACCAGACTGCTCTTCACAGCTATGCCCATGAGGAAAGTGCATTTCCACATGCTGTACCAGCTTTATTCCTGCTTATAATTCAGCAGAAGGTCCAAGAGAAGAAGATGGAGGTGTCACTGTTGAAGCAGAGGACTGGACATCAGGGGCTTTGAGCTCTATATCCAATTTTCCTGCTGGGAATGAAACCCTTTTCACTTACGTTTCAGCCTCCAAAACAGTGACTGCACTACTCCTCAACCCTCTGGAGGAATGCTGAGAAGGCAGCCATTCTTTCTGAAGGGCATTTTAAAAGCAGAATACTTGTTAGCCTTGTGTGTCCACACTAGGCCTTCTGTCCTACCCCTTCCCTTCCTTCCAATGTCTCTCCAGTCCCTTGCTTTTGTTTCACACCCAAATGCTTGTGGCTTCAGATCACACCAGAGGGGCTGATGGAGAGCACTCTCCCCTCAGCAGTCAAGTCCAGCAGTAAAATTCATTGAACTTAACCAAATCAACAGAATTTCAATTCTGTTGAACACTTTAAATAGCAGCATAAGTTACAGGCTGAGCCTCACAAAGTGTTATAAAATTATCACAATTTTTCATTTTTATCAGTGTTCAGTAGACAGAAGTAACACTGGCTTCCAGGGCTGCATCTCCCAAATCCAGGGCTGCCCAAAGAAACCCCTCCCTTGGAATGCCTGCTGTGATGTGCAGCCCTGCCTGGTGCCGTAAGGAGTCCTTTGCTTACACAAACTGCTCATCTAAATTATCACTTTCAATGGCGAATGCGGTTGATAAATGGTGTTCCCTTTATTTGTACCATTCCACAGTCCTTATGAAACCTGGTTAACTTTCTCCAGAGCAAAGTTAAGCCAGATTCATGCTGCTCCAAAGTGCTGAATCAGCTTTCTGGTTGTTTATCACTCAGAGGAAAACACCACTATGCAACTGAAGAGAATAGTACAGAAGGACACTCCAAAGAAAAGAAGCAGTATTAAAAAAAAAAAAAAAAAAAAAACCACAAAAAAACCCCACTACTTAGCTTCTCTTTCACTAGTTATCACAAAACCAGAGCTTACTTTAAATAAAAAATAAAATATTATTTCAGAGAAAAACAGATTCCAAGGTCATGATGCCATATTAAATTCTTTCCCAAGCTCAATAAACTATGACTTATAAAACTTGTAAAATCCTTACTAGACTCAAGACAACTCCACATGTGTCTGTGGCAAGAAGAATGGAACCTTTTGCTAAACATCTGCTAAATCTTGCCTCTTGGCTGGAACAACTCTACCCATCCCAACAGAGTGTCTCAGCGCTGCTGGCTGCAGTCTGGGGCTGATGAAGGCTGTGTCTGCAGGAGAACCCTGCTCTGCCCTGGTGCCCTGTCAGTGCTGAGCCTGCCCAGCCTGCCCAGCACCCTGCTCTGCCCTGGTGCTCCATCCCTGCTCTATCACTGAGATAAAGCAGTGCCCAGCCTGCCCAGGTGTCTGCAGGAGAACCCTGCTCTGCCATGGTGCTCTATCACTGAGATAAAGCATATTTATCCCAGACATCTCCCTCCTCTCAGATGGCAAAAGGATAGAAAGACAAAGAGCAGTCTGCATTCTCACAAGACAAAAGAAAGATCTCTCACATCTAAAAAAGAAAACACTGTGGCAATCTGGGAACTCAAGTGCATTAGAAGATGAAAGATGAATTGTGTTCTGTGAATGTCACACATGTTGTTGTTATTATCTCTAACAGGAGGACCCCGTTGTGCTAAATACTACACACGCTCAAACTAAGGGGCTGTTCCTGTCTCAGAGGCCTATAACCCAAGAGAAAAGCAGTACTGTGGTCCCCTTCTTATGAAGGGGAAGTGGGACACCAGAAGATTCAGTGACTTGAACAAGTTACTCAATGAAACAGCAGATCTGAGAACCAACACCAGATCCAAGGCTCCATCTCGTGATTTAGTCCTCACAGTGTTCAAAATCAATTTTAGTTAAGCAGCATCTAAGCTTCAAATTGGCACTCATGATTATTTCTACTTCTACCAAAAACTTGATTGATTGTTCATTCCCTCATTCATTTTAGGTTCCTGTAAAACTCATCATTAAGTATATGTCAAAAAGATACAACACGGCCACAAAAGAAAACTCTTCCACGAGCAGATTACTTCCACATTCAAATTCAGAGAGTACTGACATCTATCTTTAAACAGGCACTTAAAAAACCACACAAACACACAAAAAAAACCCCATTACATGGAAATACACACAGTAGCAGTATTGTGCTTCACAGGAATCCACAATTTTGCAAAAAATTATTAAAATAGAAGAAGAGTGATTATTATGCTGCCCATGAGTGCAACATTAAGAACTGAGTTGCTCAAAACCTTCTGAAAAATCAAGGTAGTACAAACCAGGAGTTGGGTACCTAAAAAACCCAACCTATCCAAGTAGCTATCCAAGCCAGTGGCTTCGAATTCCTGCCTGACTTCATAGTATGAAATAACTGGTGAAATCACACACTGAGTAAGTTACCTAAACATTTGTCCATTTAATATCTGAACCTAAATAAATATTTCAAAAATCCTGAAAGTGCTTTCTTCTCTTGGGAAATAAGAGAAAAAAGTATTCTAAGTCTTAAAAAAGAGTAAAGAGGGATGTAAGTTTTTTGGAGGTGCATAACAATCCTAGAAACTCTAAATTTAAAAATAATGTGAGAGCAAACTCACTGGTGTAGAGAAGCTGAAGAGATGCACACTGTGGAACTGTGACCTTTAGAAGAGTTAACCCTGGGCCTTACACAAGAGCTGAGGTAGAAGATGACATTTATAAGGCAACAAGGCTAGACAGGAAGCTGCACCCTGGGGAGCCATGAAGTTTGTGCAGGTTGAAGAAAATGAAAACTCGTAACGAAGTTCCAGCACTCTGGGACGGGGGAAGAGCGATAGTCTCGCCAAACTGGATGGCTCCACGAGGCTGGAAAAATGTCCTTTCTCATAATCCAAGGGTTGTGGGAAGTGCAGCAAGTTCTTCCAATTATTTTAAAGAAAATACTGGCAAAGTGAATTCTATTCCCATCCAGTGGGCTCTGCGTACCTTCTGAGACAGCAATCAAGTTTGATTTGTGCCCAGTGTGCGATGAGAGAGGGGGTTTGGCCCTGTTCTAAGGGAGTTTGTCAAAAAAGGTGAGAAGGGCTGGAGGGGGAAGCAGAGCTCTCCCAGCAGAGCAGAGCAAACTCTGCCAACCCCTCGCTGCTGCTGCCTTCACCTGGAGCTCACACAGGACAGAGCGACTCTCACCGTGCCTGAGAAACCAAATGCAGCTCCTCAGAGAACTGACTGTTACTCATCCCTCTGGAAGAGAGGCTGGGAAGTGCCTCCCACTGCAGCTCCTGGGATTTAATAGAGTTAAATCAATACCAGAAACTGAGATTGCACTGAGCATCTTGGAACTGCGTGGAGGTGGAGTGGAGTGCTCCTCTCGCTGGCGGCACCAAGCCGCTCTCCCGACCCAAGCTTTAACTCACTCAACTCTATTTGCTCCTATTCTTTGCCTCAACAGTGCATTCATTTCCTCATTTTTATGAAGAAAAAAGTACATAGGGCTACCTAATGTTGCCAGATGCCGTATTGGGCAAACTGGGAATAGTAAAACTGTTGGATCACAGAATCTGCTCAGAAAAATTTCCCTGTTTATGTCCAACATTTCAGCTTGGTCTGTTCTGACAGGTTTCTGGCTTTTCAGCAAGAAACTCTAAACGAAATATTTTCAAACATTACCTCAAGAAAATTAAGTTTGCAGAGTTTTTCTTTGGAGAGGCTTTCTTCAAAAATCATTTTAAAAATCCAAACCAAAACAACAACAGCAAAAAAACCCCAAAAAACAATTTTAAAAAAACCCAAACCAACACCACCAACCCCCCCAACAACCAAACCCACAAAGTTTGTTCTCTCCTCCTGAAAAAACAGACCATTTTCTTGTTAAATGGCTTCAAGGGCTACCAAACTAGAGAAATTTCAAGTAACTCTAGAGAGCAGTACTAGGAA
This sequence comes from Dicaeum eximium, assembly GCA_013396995.1. NCBI lineage: Eukaryota > Metazoa > Chordata > Aves > Passeriformes > Dicaeidae > Dicaeum > Dicaeum eximium. The sequence goes on along the minus strand of VWZP01010430.1, from coordinate 306,578 downwards.
AATCCCCCTTCCCATGCAAATTTCTCTCCAGTATCAGCAGCCCCACATCTTTATCCTCCACTGAATGAAAGCACACATGGAAATTAACAGAAATTTCTGCCAACATGTTCCCTTTCTCCAGGGAACGCTGCAGCCACTCAAAATCTGCCTTCACTGCTGCAACGCTGCACTTATTATTTGGATAGCAACATGTAATTCTTTCATTACCACATTTGAGAGAAAGATCGCTCATTTCTCTCAATCTTCTCCTTGGTAATATATCATCCAGTGTTTAGGAGGGAAAAAAAATAAAATAAGAGAGAAACACTGTATTCTCCCAGGGAAAGTCAGATCTGGGACACTGCTAGGAAAAAATAATTGGTCCCATTATTATCATTGTGTCTAGCTTTACACTTAAGGGAGAAATATGTCTGAAGAGCTGGTTCCATCAGCAATGCAGATCGAGGAGAAATTCCCACAGTGTGAGTAAGTCTTCACACGCTTAGAGAACGTGACCACACACAATACAATTGAGACAGTGCAGAAGAACAAAGCAGCCTCAGGAAGTGTCCCTGATTGTTTTCGGCTGATTAGGGACATATGCCAACAAGCCGCGAGTTGTTGAGGGAAGCTTTGCAACTTGGGGAGGTCAAATTTACATAACACAATTAAAGATAGCGAGTTGTTTGAGTCCATATGAAACTCACATTCAGAACAATGTAAGGTACAAGTTTAAGACAATTTAGTTGTTTCAGACCAGTTCAACCAAGGGACAGCTTTATCTTTCAAGCTGAGTATGCAGGGGAGAGATTAAAAGTCAGTTGCTAATGTAAAAAGCTAGCTTACATTAACACCAACCACTTGTTTTGGAATCAAACTACACAGACTTCAACCAGTTACAGCGGTTTTGGAAAACTGCATTAAACCAGCATGAACGTCAGGCCTTGAAACAAAAATACTGCCTATTACTTTTTTCAAAAGTCACCACACAGACCTAAATATCTTTTGATCAAATGAATCACCTGAAAAACAGCTGCACTGAAGTTAGCAGGAATTTGCCAGGTTGTGCTCTTTCCAAGAGAGAAGCCAGAATTGCCAGTTCCTGTCCCAAAGGCTTCCCTGAGCTCTGCCGTGGGGTGAAGCTGCACCTCTGGGCTGCTGATGGTGTCACTCAGAGCCACCAGCAGGAAACTCTGCCTGGAGAGAGCCACCTTTACCTGGAGAGAGCTGGCTGTACCTGGAGAGAGCCACCTTCCCCTGGAGAGAGCCACCTTGGCCTGGAGAGAGCCACCTTCCCCTGGAGAGAGCCACCTTTACCTGGAGAGAGCTGGCTGTACCTGGAGAGAGCCGGCTGTGCCTGGAGAGAGCTACCTTTGCCTGGAGAGAGCCACCTTTGCCTGGAGAGAGCCACCTTTGCCTGGAGAGAGCCACCTTTGCCTGGAGAGAGCCGGCTGCCAGCATCACCTCGGTGCTGCGCCAGGGATGCCTTGAGAGCAGCTCACCTCCACAGGGACTGCTGGCTTCTCTGCTCCAGCCAGCCAGCCCAACACACAGGTATTACATTTCCCTACAGAACGTTCAGACTTCTGCAGGGAAGCAATAAAAAGAGCCACAGCGGTATAAAAAAACTCAACAAGATAAACTAAACAGAGTACTTGGAGAAAAATGTAAGGCTTCCTGTAAATTAAACTGAACCTTTTTACATAATAGATCGCTCACAGCTATTTGTAAGGAAGTGACAAAGCTGCTGCAGATCTTAAGATATTGTAGGGAGGTTCACAGATGCACTTATGTAAATATTTTCTGACAACTCAGCTGCTACCGAAAACATTTTTGAAGTTATCAAAAAGAATTTAAAGTATTTTCCACTCGAGTCATTAAGGTTTTATTTGCAAAAAGGCAGCACCAGAACTGTTAAGCAAAACGATCCGTTCTGCAGAAGGCACAAGCCCAGGCAGCAGCGCTGCCAACCACGCCAGGGCTCTGTGAGCCCCAGCCCTGCTCCCGGGGACAGCACAGAGCAGCAGCAGGGTGTGACACTGGGGTGACCACAGGGTGTGACACTGGGGTGACCACACCGCACAGCCCGGCCAGCCCACACCCCAGGTGAGGCTCTCTCAGCCCACACCCCCAGGTGAGGCTCTCTCAGCCCACACCCCCAGGTGATGCTCTCTCAGCCCATCTCTCAGCCCACCCCCCCAGGTGAGGCTCTCTCAGCCCACACCCCAGGTGAGGCTCTCTCAGCCCACACCCCCAGGTGATTCCCCTCTCTGCAGGCTGGGCTGTGCTGTGACCCACGGCAACAAGGGCAGGTTTGTCGCTCTCTGAGTGCCAGAGGTGCCCGTGCCAGCCCAGCCGGGGCACCCAGGTGTGCTGGGAGAGTCGGAGCCCGGCCACACCTGCAGCCAGCAGCTGGAACACCGAGAGCAGCTGCCTCAAAGCCACACCTGTGTCTGGCATTGCAAAGCAGCGATATTACATGGCCTAGCAGTGCTCTGTTAGCACTGGATTTTATCTGCTGTCACAAATGCATCACCATTTAGCTGCAGATTCTTCTGGAGCTTATTTTGCTCTCCAGACATTTAAACTGCATAATGTTTTTTTACTGTTAAGCAGATACAAGTAAATATCTATTAAGTGCAGACTACACCAGTTGGAGACAACTAAGAGCAAGTAAGAGCACTAAGACAACTAAGAGCCATTAGTGGTTTGTTAACTCTCTAGCAATCCTCCAGGAATCACTACCAGATCCTATTAGATTCTGTGTTTGAGTCTCAGGTTTTAGACAAAAAGCTTTCTGAAGACATGTCTACAGACAGCCTTCCCTACTGGCTACTCATCCAGTCACCTCAAGCATGCAAGACATAATATTTTACTGCTAAGGTCAGCAGGAATTCACATTATTAAAAGGAGCTTCACTGAATCCTGTTGCAGGTGGTACAAGAACTTAGTGCTTGAGCCTTGATACCAGTTGTCTGGGTTTTACCCAAATAATACACGCTTTGAGGGGGAGTAGGGGCAGTTAAGGGGAAAGGATAGGACAAATCTTCATTGCTGGGGAAGATCAGGTGATAGCAAATTGCCAGGAGAACATATCTGAGGTACAGAAGCTGCTTGATAGCTCCTCAACCATGAAATTCATTCCTCTTCTCAGAGCTACACAGGGCATGTCTCAGAGCACAGCAGATCTTCAGGGCAATCTGCTTTCAGAGTCCAGCACAACATTGCACTAGAGATGCTTAGAGAAGTGTAAAAGAAAACTGGACATATTTACAGCACCATCTTCTGACCAAAGCACCCAATTTAAAAAATTATAGATTTAAAAAAAAAAAAAAAAAATAAAAAAAAAAAAAAAAAAAAAAAAAAGAGACAAATTTCTGTGTGTGTACTCACATATTAACCCCCATACATACCCTATTTCTGCAAGTTCTTGTTAGTCTAATGGAATTCATAAATGCCTTTTTAGTTGGCTCCTTTTAATTATTTGATTTCTCTGTATGGGTAAGAAGTATTTATAATACCCTTCACCAACATATCAGGCAGGTCACACAATCCTGGAGACATGAAACAGATTCTTCCCTCCAGAGGAAAAGACACATTTAAAATTACGGAATGGTCCATACTGGAGCACACTCTCTCCCTACTATACAAAGGAGTATAGGGAGTTTAACCCTACAAATACCCATAGGTTTTCCTTCTGCTGTCTGGAAATGGACATGTGAGTTTGAGAGCTCTGCCACTGCAGATGTGACACTTCTTTTCTGTAAAGGAACACCTTTATATGCTATAGAGCTTCAGTAGCAAAACCTGCAACAGACATAACTCCAACTTCCCACACACAGCTGGGATAAAATATTGATGCTGCTCAAGTCCAGAACAAAACTGTGTGCCACTGACTTCAGTGGATGGAAGTGGATTTCACACTAGTTTTGCAAGGGTTCTCATTTTTGGCTGGCAAGATTTCAACCCTTTTTAATTCCCAGAAGCTCAACCACAAATCCCTCTTCTCCTCCCACACAGCTGCACTGAAACTCCCCAAGCTCCTCGAGGCAGCAGCAGAGCAAACCTCCTCGGGAAGACACAGGGCTTTGCTTGCAGGAGATCCCCACCTCTCCAAGCATGTTTTAGCTCCAGAAAGGCCAATCTGTAAAAATCCTCCAACTGACTAAGAAGAGACGCCCCTGAGCTTGGCCTTTCCCCTCAGCTCTGTGTATTGCTGCCCACAGCACTCACTCCTGGTTTTCCTGGAGTTCAGCCCAGGGAGCACAGCCCTGGCACAAGCAGGACTAACAAGCTCTGGAAGCATGGCCCAGAGTCTGGGGCAAAGCAGAGGACACAGCACTGGACTCCAGGATCTGCAACAGCCCCACAAAGTCACAGCACTGAGGTCTAGCTTGGAGTCTGATCCTCCCCCAGTGTTTGTTTGTAAAGAAAGCAGACATTAAAAATAGATAAAACAAAACCGCAGTGACAGAAACAAGACATATCAAGTATTGTTCAGCCAAAAAATTAAGAGCCGTCCTTTTTGGTGTCCCCAGGTGTCTTCCACGTACAGAGCTTATCCCAACCATCTGGCCATCAAACATGGAGACAAGACAGGAACAGCCTAACAGAGGGATAGATGTCAGAGAGCCACACAGCAGCCTCTAAGAGGGCAAATAAAGGATGAGTGCAGCCTCTTGAGAATGAAGTGTCACTGTGATTGGAAGGAGAAAGCAATTTAAAAGCTCAGGGAGGTTTTCAAACTAGGAGCTTACAAATACCAATACCCACCAGCCATCCACAGAGGGTCCTTTGAGGGTCCTTTGACAAACCTGGTAGTCCCAGCAGTGTGAATGACTGGCCTGTCAGGGTCATGGGCACAGCACCAGCAGCAGGAACACCCCAGCCTGAGAAAGTGGTGCCACATCTGGTGTAACATGACAGACATTGCACAGGCTATAGCAGAGATCAGCTTGTGCAAGCAGCAAACAGTGTCAGCAGGCAGGTCATGGAGGAACTAAACCCTCATTTTGCAAAGACTTGTCACGTTTTTCATGCACAGACACCCCACTGGCTATGCAAATACTCCCTCTCAGCCAGCCTCCAAAGGATGAGGGACTCTATGCAGCTCAGTCTGGTAGAAAAATCAGAATTCCTGGGGCTTTTTTATTTCTGGCCAATCTCATTACTTGTAACTCATGGTGGAATTAAGTCTAGAGAGGTTTCAGTCAGAAGCTGAAGCCATTAAACACTGCCTAGTCTTACATTTCCATAGGAAAAAGCCAGCCCTCAACCTGAACATTCCTATCCCCCACAAAAGACAGTCACAGAGTCACAAAATCTTTCTTGAAGCCCAGAGATTCCTTAGGGACAAGAAGGTGAAATGATTGTATAGTTAAAATGCACAGGCAGCACAAGTTGTGATACACAGAACTCTTAACTATTTTGTCCTGATCAGGATAGTGACCCCATATCAATCCCAGATCCCAGTGATCCCTCGTGCTCCCAGACCAATCCAGAGATAAATTCACTGGGCACTGGCAGGAATTCCTCACCCTGTAACACCATTTCTCCTACGTTACACCAAGGGCCACTTGTTGGCATGTCCCTGCTTCATCCTGAGCCATGCACAGGAGAAAAAGGAAGAAAATTTCCCACCTTGGTGAACTTTCTATGCCTTGAGGGATTTCACAAGGAATCTCAGCTGGCAGTATTGATGCCTGGTAAGGGTCATTCAGCTTGGATCCCACTATGTACTGTCACTAACCATGTGAAAGATCCCCCCCAAAACTTCCTTTAATCGTTTCTGCTTCACAGAAACAGAAAGCTTCTGCTTCCCATCTCAGTCCAGCGTTCAGCAGGGAGCTGCCATCACTCTCACACAACAGGACAGCAAAACTGATTCTGTCTGAGGCAAAACAGGTCCGAGTTACAAAGCGGTTGCAAAGCCAGAACATGCAGCAGTTCCCAGGGTGCAGACAGGGCAGCAGAGCCCCTGCCGAGCCCCAGCTCAGCAGAGCAAGGGTGACAGTCCCCAGGGCCCCTCCTCAGCACTGCCCACGGTGGCTGCAGGGGACAGAGGTGCCCAGGAACCCAAAGCAGGTCCAACCCCAGCCCCACTAGCCCTGGCCCGTGCCCTCTGCTCCTGCCAGGAGCCCAGCAGCCTCCCCGAGCCCCTCTGGCAGCTCTGGGAGCAGCTGTGCCACGCTGAGGAGGTGATCAGGCCTTCCGAACCCTTTCAGGCTGCTGCCATTGATGTGCCCCACAAATGTATTCCACCTCACTTGCCAAAAACATACAGGAGCTACAAAAGAGTAAGATATCTTTCAATAGCTCCTAAAATGACTTTTGCTCCTTTCCCTAAAAAGCTGCAACATAAATTAGGGCAGAGATGGGCTGCTAAGGGAAGCTCCTTTGTCCCTGTTATGTTAGAAGAGAAAAATAATTGTTGGCTTTCCATCAGCCAGCAGGAACAACTGCTGTGGTGCCATGCCAAAAGGATTTGCACCTCTCTGTACTTCTTTGTGGACAGCTATGATCTGCTGTTCTCTGAGTCAGTGTTTCTTTATTATGGCATGTATCAAAAGAGCACCATTGTTTAGAATATGCTCCTTATTTCACATTGGAAAGGGAAAATGATAGGAACACAGGGGCTCAAAGTTTGGAAGATGAAAAGGCAAACACAATAAAGACAGTTGTCTTTGAGCTTACAAGCCTCTGACATGTCACAACTGTAAGCACTGAATCATCTCCTTGGTGTACCTTGTGAACCACTTTCACTTCAAAAATAAAAATAAAGCACCAGGATTCTTTATGTCTTGACAAAATGTGCAGTGCTTGGCATTGAGCAGTGTCACATTATTTCCCTTGCAGGTGACCTGGGAGGGGTTTTCAGAAAATTGATTTCTGTTTACTTTCATATGTTTCTGTACAATGGATAAATAAAGTCTGAAGGACCCTCACCTCCCTCAAAATCTGCTTCTGTTCTCACTCACTGCCCTCAAACTACTTTTTTTCTCAACAGCATCAGGAACTCTGAACACAGGCTCATCCCTCTGTGTTGACTGGTGGTATCACACTGATATTGTGAATTTACAAGTTGAAGTAAGTGCTAGGAACACCTAACCCAAATGTACCTTACCCCAAGCAGTTCCCCCAGTGACACACTGGACACTGAGGCTGACAGGCCATCAGCTCTGCCATGTCCCAGCCAGCTGCAGTGACAAGGTGCACACTCACAGGTGCTGCTGTCACACAGAGCTTTGTATCAACCCACACATTCAGCTTTGCAGCAGCCTGAGCTACCCCGGGTAGGGCACCAGACACAGCACAGCAAACCTGCTGGTTTCACTGGGAGTGGCAGAGCCACAAGACCCCAGCCTCCAGCTGCCCTGGTCCAGTCTGGCACTGCTGCCCTGGCACTGCTGCCCCAGCCGGGTCTGGCACTGCTGCCCTGGCCCTGCTGCCCTGGCCCTGCTGCCCAGCTGTCCCAGCCCAGTCTGGCCCTGTGTCCCTTCCAGGGCAGCAGGATAAGCATTAACCAGGCGGGCTGGCTGTCTCCGCGGGTGACAGGCTCCCCCAGCCCTGCAGCAGCGATGGGGGCTCAGAGCTCAGCCCTGCCGCTCCCCACGCCCCAGCAGCGGGGCCATTGCTGGGCCACTGCTGGGCCACTGGCCCAGGGCTGCCCACGGAGCGTGGCAGCAGTCCCCTGGTGACTGGCTGAAGGAGTTCTGAGAGCCAGAACAAAGCCCAGAGCACTAACTATCTAACTGGTAATTACTTTCTGGTGAAGACTGAAAAATGGGTCATTAAAACCATATTAAACTGTTTTCATTAATACAAAAACCTGATTTACATTTTTTTTTCCCACAGAGCCATTATGTTCCAAACGCGCTGCACGGATGATTTATTTAATCACAACCACATGGAATAGCAATTTTAAGGGCCTGTGACAATCACTTTTTTAACCAGGAAACCTGGCTTGCAATAATTGTCATGTTTTCTGTTAGCCACCCTTCCCACTACTGTCATAAACCCTCTCCTTTCCAAACACTGCCTTCCTAGTTGCACATAAACGCAGCACAATCCACTGATACAATTAATAACGCTGAATATTTAGGTCAACGTCAGTTCTATTAATTTTATCTCTTAAAGACTCACACACTTTCTAAACAATCTAGCCCTTTGGGGGGTTAAACTGTAATTTGCAGTCTGGTTGTGAGTCCCTATCACATAATAGATCAATTAGGTTGAACACTCTAGTATATTAATCTTATTCACACGTAGTAAAGGCAAATATGGCTAATTACTGTATTACAATATTGCCTACTTTTTGCAAATATATGTTAAGGAAAAGGGGAGTTTACTGCATTGAACTATCAAATAAAATTATCTTGCTATTAAACTGACAGGGAAGGTGAATGCCTATATTAATCCATCTTGTTTTACCTAAATCTATATCCATTGGAAAATCTGTTTGTCGTTACTAATGTGCTGCACCTGTAGAAGAGGCTCTATCATCTCAAGAACTCAGTATTTCCCTTGAAAGCATGGTTTGCCTGTCATGGCATTCTATGAAACACAGTAGTGAGATTTCTTTTGCCATAACTATTAACTTTGTTTTTGTGCTTTCTGGTTATGAACTACTGGTAGGATCTCAGTGACTCCAGAGAAATGCAGGTACTGATCCAAGTCTAATTTCTCTGCCTCCCCCTGCAAACTCGCATGGCCAGAAGGCTTGTCTCTGTGATGAAATTAATTGAATTCAGTTTTTAAACTGCCAAGTTAATCAAGATTGGCACAACAGCTAACTGGCCAGGAAACAAGGAAGAGTCATGGTCAGCATTAAGTTTACCCGAGGCAAGCTGAGGTGAGCCTGAGCAGGATTTGTCCTTGTCTGCTTTCACTAATTAGCAGGTACCAGTTAATTCATCCATAGGCTCATAATAAAATGGGACAAAAAAAGTACTGTAAGAAGTCACCTAGTCTGCCTCAAGGCACCATGAAAAATTAGCTTAGATGTGACTAAATATCCTAGCAGAAACCCAGTTCCATTCCTTGTCCTGCCACTGGTGTGCTGTGTGACCAAGGGGGCTCCTCTCTTCCCTCTGTGGGGATTTCCCTGCCCCATCTCCTTCTCTCCCACCCCAGAGCCCAAAGGGAGGGATTCTCCTCCTGCCCCGTGGCAGGCACACACACTGATGGAGCTGCTGCTCTGGGCACTGCTGCACTCACACGTTACACACTGTTAGGAGCGAAGGCAGAGCACAAATTAAGAGGACGCCTGTGCTCAGTGCTTCCCTAATGTTTTGCACATTTAAATTTTCCAGCAATAGCTCACAAGCTGTGAATTTGCTAAAGTGGAAACCAGGCCAATAAAAATAAAGGCAGAAATCTAAATGCTTCGGCTGCTGCAACAGAAGTCTTGTATGAAACACCTGACAAAAACATAGAGATTAATTTGCCCACATAACAGACAGTAAATTCAACAAAAACATGTTACTTTGGGAAAAAAAAAAAGTGTAATTTCTTCTACCCTGCTGCAGCATATGGAACATCTTGGATCTCAGGATCATTCCACAGGACACAGGTGAAAAACAGGTTCCTCAGCTTTTTTAAGAGCACACAAAATGTGTTTATGCTAAGCACCTACTCAAGCCAGGAGCCAGTTGCTCCACGGCAGTCCCTTGCCACATGAAACACGTTGGTGTGTGATTATTTATACAGTTCCACACACATGCACACTCCCACATACAGGAAAGAGGCTGAGCCACGGAGGATGCAGGAGCCAAAATGCTGATTTCCTGTCTTGGGCTGACATCATTGATGTACTATTTGCTATTGGAAACCTCCTTGCTTAGAAGCATTTCCCAGACTTCTTGCATCTCTTCTCTGCAAAATTTGGGGAGATGAACTATTCTCAGGTGAGCCACAAAATAAAATGCTTCATAATTGACTCTGCTAAGAGCTTATACAGTTGAATCAATTATAAATTATTATTTCTGCCTTGAAAAGTATTATTACATAGTCTGAGACTACCCTTAGTCTTTTCCATGCCTAGAACTGTTCCCAGCTAGAGCTGCTTCACTCATGTTGCTGTTCCATAAGCAAATCTCATTTCTTAAGTGGGTCATCAATACTTTGGGTTCCTCTTCTCACCTCATGGGCCCCTAATTTCAAATCCTCTCCAGAATTTTTTAACTGCCAAGTCGAAGGAATGCATAGCCAGAAACATCCAGATGTTTGTTATAAAGGATCCAGAACGAGAGTAACAATGGAGAAAAATTTCCTATTTGCTTACAACAGAATCAAATTATCTCTGTGCTCCATTTACTGAAGTTAATTATTGAATTAAATCTGTTCCTTTTGTTTAATAGGGCAACCTCAAAGAAAAATCAGCATCTCAATTCTAGAAAACCTGTGCAAAGGACCACATTTTTGTCCTTGGTTGGACCAAACTGAACTAATCAATAGTTTAGTTACATCATATGGAGCCAACACTTGGATTATTTTGACAACAGCATGATCAGCAATAGGATTATTGACTTCATAGTGCCAGAAGTTCCCAAGAAGCCAGACTCAAACCATTCAAAAACAACACTTAAGGATGCCTGGAGGGACAGTTCTCCAGGAGAATCTCAAACATGGAGCAGCTGGACCTGACTTATTTCCACCAGTGTCCAGCATGAAGGGAGCAATCAGCTCTGCCAGAATTATGATTTCAGACAATACCTGCCCTCTTCAAACAGCATTTGGGGAACACCAAAGGCATTCCTGTGCCACAGCCACTGGGATAAGGCTTGCTCATACCACAATCAAAGAACTATTGGGCTTGCAGGTTTTTTGCCTTGGCTATATTAATTTATCTATACTTCACCTATTCTCCTTCACTCTTTTCAAATTAGGGGTTTTTAGAATTTGCCTTTATTCTGTGCTGCATATTATTATAAAGTATGCACCAATCACCAACAAAGCATAATTTTTAAGACTCCAAAGGATCCAGGCATATCAATAATCCAGGAAACAAACAACAATTCATACAAAATAAACAGGAGACAAATTTGCAGGTGTAAAGTATTCTACAGCAGAAAAATTAACACTCAAAAAGGAAAGTGTACATGAGGGTTCACAAGGAACTGTAAGAGTTAATACTCTCTCCCTCCATTAAGCACATCAAAAGTGTTCTTTTCCTAATGAGTTAACCTCTTATTATTCAAGTTTAATGGGGACATATATTTGTTTAACCCTATAGCCTCAGGAGTCAGAATTTCCTGGTGTTAATTATATGGCATATACTCAGACTCTTTGCTAGCAATGTGAAATGACAATTCCTGCCAAACCTTGAAACCAGAAATCTCCAGCAAACCTCAGCCTGCTTGACAGAAGAAGTGCACCTGGAGGCTGTGATTCCCGTGGTTCCTTTAGTGCAGCTGCTGCAGACAGCCAGCTTAGCACACATTTGCTCCCTAAAGCCACTGGGATGTGTCCATTGGGCAGGCACCAGAGGTTCCCAGAGAGCGGGGCAGCCTCACCTTCCCTTTGGCAGGAGAGGGAAGGGAGCCACACATCACACACCAGTGTACGAATTCCACCTGGGAGTTTCCATTTAACTCAAACGTGTATGGAAGCGACTGTGTGTGCACAGGACACTGCTCTGCTCTAACAACCCTGCCCGAGCTTGAATTTGTGTTGCTGTTTTGGTCTTTTTCTTTCAAGAGGATTTAGTGGGAAGAAGAGCAGAACCCATCCTGTAAGAAGATCTCCAGCAGCACCAGGCTGCTGCTTTAAGCACTCACCAGGGAATGGAAATAGAACCCAGGGGACAGGGGCAAGGGTGTGCACGTGGGACATGCACACACACCTCAGACAGGGCTGGCTGCGGAAGGGAGCACATGGAGCCCCACAGAAATCTCCTCCCTGAGTTTCTGCACAGAGGAACAGAGAAATTTGGTAAACACAAATATCCTCTGAGCCAAGGTTACCCTGGTGGTTCATTTGTCTGTTTAATGATCATGCAGACCCAGAAGAGCATAAAGCCCATGACAGCAGCATGACACGTGTGAATTTACAGGACAGATACACAACAAACTCTAGCCATCTCCTAAAAACAGCCTCTTGGACCATTTATTGTCATCCCAAGAGAGAAACATTACATCACAGTTTCAGGGGGAAGCAAACACAAATATCCTAATTTTTGATAGTTTCATTCATGATGCAAATCACTGTTTCAACAAAAAATTGTTGTCTTTGGTGTCACTGATTCAGCATATCCCCTGCACCTTAATTCTCTGCTAGATCTGGGCACTAAAAAAGGAGGCTATTTGCAGCAACACCGTGTTTACCAGGAGGTTGAATTTCCACTTCACAACATGGTATCTTTAAATGACAGCAAAGAAGAATGAGTTGCTACAAAAACCAGAGGTCAAGTCCAAGTGCCATGAGTACACGGCACCACAAACCCTGATCTGTTCTGGATCAGGAAAGAAGCTGTACTTACCTCTCTGGAAGTTAACCTACACCCTGTGTCTTCCTTTGCTATTTTAGACTGCAGACAGAATTACCCAGATGACATTTAGCTATCAAACTTTATTTCTCTTCCAACAGAGATCAGCTGAGGCTACCATCACCCTACTACTGCCATCCTGCTCACTGCAGTAATAAATATATCAATAATTAACAGCAAGTTAAGATGATTTGCACTTCTGTAGGGCCCTTTCTCTGAGGAGCTCGTTACCAAAACACAAAGCCTTGCAGAGCCATTGTTCTCCCATTCCACAGCCAGGGCACATCCAGCAGGGCAGTGCCTCCTCCCAGGGCCCTGGAACAGCCCACCAGCAAGAGAGGCCAGTGCTGAGCACCCATGCTGTACCCACCAGGCTGCACTTCACTTCGGGGAAAAAAATACCAACAGCACAGGCTGCCTCTCCAGCCACCTTAGGAGCAGTGATTGCCTTCAAAGCTCTCCTCCTGTGAAAGATGCAGGTTCCTTTTTGCTGTGTAAAGACAGGATTTTTGGGGTGGCAGGCAAAGCCAAGCAAAAGGGGAAAGTGGTTATTTGTGAATAACCATGCAGCCATGCATGGCCTGTGAACCATGGTTAATTCCGTGCCCACACGTGCTCATTAGAGCTATTCATGCGCCTACTGCAATCAGCTTGTTTACACACTTACCAATGACAACCTTCAGATTATTACTTTAATTAAGAAAACCCTTTCATTCATTGGGATTATATCACCAAAACTCCTTTTCCAGGGGGGGAAAACCAGTATTTACAGGAAGACAAGGAGCCGAGCTAGTCACTACAGCTGCCAGTTGCTGCATGGAGCTCCTGCTCCAAGGATAAGGAGGCACAGGGAGCCAGCACCAGGTGCCTCCACCACAAGCAGCAGGAGACAGGAGTGTAATGAGCCAACTCTCAGTTATTGACCGCAGGGACAAGGCTTCACAGCAAATCCTGTGGGACTGACTCACTTCTGAAGGAATATCCTGTCAGGAGCAGGCCCACAGCAGCTTTATCTCCAGCCCTGGTGCTCCTGGTATTGCCCAGGTGCCCTACCAGCAGCCTGTCACAGAAATGCTGAACCTCAGGGGCTGTCCCACAGCTCTCCCATATCCCCACACCTCTGAGGGGACTTGTCCCAACCCCATCCCCAGGTGTGTCACAGCAGGGCCACTCGCCCAGCCCCGCAGGGCAAGGCCGAGTCCGGAGCCCAGAGGCCAGAGCAGCCTCTTGCTCCCGCCAGCCCGAGCTCTGTACCGGGCACGGCCCCTCCGGAGCTGCTCCAGGCGCTCCCACAGGGCTCGGCTCAGGAGCTGCCCTGCAGTAAAACCACAGCAGCAGGGCTGCCAGGACGGTAGCCTGGCTGGGAGCCACTGGTCCTGCTGGGCCAGCCCACAGACACCTCAGCACCAGCCCCTGCTGACCTGCCACCCCACCACAGCTCAGCAGCTGCCCTGATTTTACCCTGGCAATAAAATCAGTCCTTACAGATCTTGTTAAGACACCAAGTTCACAACAAACCCGCCTCCAAGTCAAAATTGTCATCTGATTCTCTCCAGTCCGGTTAGAGCAAGACTCGGCTGCAAATGAGCAGCTGATTAACAACTGGTTAACTCCACCAGCATCTCCTCACGGCCTCGACTTCTATCAGCAGCAATCCATGTGACATTATTTCCCAGGAGGGGAATTTAACATTGTTACCATTTCATAGAGCTAAAAAGGAGATGTGACAAAAACAAATAATTGAAATTTACCCCTCTTCTTTTACTAAGAAGCTAAAAAAATTTTTGAAATGTCTGTCCTAAATATTTTCTGTATTCTACAGTTATAACTCTCTCCCCACGCAAATTTTAAACTGACACATAAATCAGTGCATTTGTTTGCAGCTATTTCTGAAGGCAGTAAATTAATTTAAGTTATGGCATCTGACTACAAAGTACCCTACAAATTACTTCTATGCATTTGCCAAATACTTTCCAAAATGCTGCATGGAATAAGTACCAGATAAAGAATATACTCTGAAAACCACCAAAAAATAATTATATTTGTCTATTTTTTCCAGCTCACCAGTTCTTCTCTGTGCTTTTTTCCCATGCATATTTCCAATTTTCCAGTATTCATCTGAAAATCCACTTTTCGCCCTTGTTTAAAATTAAACCTTCAGCTATTGACACAGAGGAGATTCGCTCACACTCTCAGCAGACTGTGATAATAAGTTGTTGAAAGAAGGAGCCTTGTAGGAGCTGGTGTGAACTTGGGCTCCCGGCATCCGGAGCAGGAATACTCCAGCCAGCCCCCAGCAGCTCTTTGGGCTGGTTTTACTCCACATTACCCATGGTATGTTCTACAAGCTAAAAACCAGAACAAACTAAATGCTTACTCCCTTCCCCCTACCCCTTTCATTTCAAATTTGTAATCGTCTTTGATGCTGACACAACTGTCAACAAACGGAGTAAATTTCATTTGCAGCTTGGGCTCAACAGTAAAACATCCCTGATTTAGCAAGCCCCTATTTGTCTCCACCCAGAGTCACTGCCCCAAAGACTTTACATGCCCAAGGAGCGAGCCAGAGCCCTCAGAACATCTTCTGGGGCAAATGACTTTATATTACTAAGAATCTCATCTATCCTCTGTCAAAACCTCTCTGCAGGTACTGGTAGGTGGCCACAGAGTCAAATTAAACACCCATCTGCACCATTAGGTCAGTAGCAGGTACTGAAGAAGCCCAGCAGAGATGCCAGGTTTGCAGCAAGGCCCAGAGCAGAGGCAGTACTGCCTTTCAGATGTACTCCTGCCTTTTATCCCCATTCCTGGGATAAGGGCTTTGCCCTGTACGTGCAGTCACACATATACAGCCCCATTTAAAGATCATCAGGTGGAGCAGGAAATGCATGGAACCTCTCATCCCCTCTGCAAAGCAGGAACTCCGCACTGAAGGTCACCTGCTTGCTCAGGCATGTGCTGCTGGCACGCAGCTCTCCAGATGCCAAGGGGCTGTTCCTGCAGGAAAAGGCAGGAGCTTTGGAAAAAGACAACACACACTGGTATTTTATGCCCACAGAGTCCTTGTTCTATGCCTACAGAGTCCTAAATGAAGAACTTCAGGAACTTCTGGAAATTTCTCAGTTTCTGTCCGCCGGATGGGAGGGGAGGAGGGATAGTTGTCATTACCAAATTAGAGGAGCTTTTTGACAGACCAGTCCTTCTGTGTGGAGTTCATTAATGCATAAAAACCATCCCAGGATGTGTTCCCGTACTGTAACTTAGAAAGGGTGAAGACTGAGGGACAGAGCAGAACAATTCTAACCCACACTCCACAAGAGAACAGCCTCTGCTGCTCCAGTGCTCCCCTCCCAGCGCCACCGGGAGCTCGGCCATCCTCCTGGGATTGCCAGCACTAGGCTGGGACTGGTTCTCGCTCAAGGGGAACCACTGAACATGCACTGCCACTGGAACTACAAGGCAGAAACAGAAAGCTCTGGGCCAAATTCTGTCACCTTTATTCAACCCTCTTTCCCCCACCTCGGGCAAGCACAGTCCTGTGCACTCAATCTGCTGCTTGCTGCCCAGCAGATTCCTGGTTCCTGGCGCTGGATTCCCGGGATTTACCAGCCATGTTTAGACACAGAGAGCAGTCTGCAGGCGGGATCGCACAAGGGCACGTCCAGCGAGGCAGCCCAGACTGATGACATCCATTAAGAAGGAACATTCGGAGGGTGAGCCAGCAGGAGACAGACCCAGCGCTGGCAGCGGTGCCCAGGGCAGCCAGAAGAGTAACCCCGGCGAGCAGGGCCAGCATGAGAAAGGTGAGCGGCTGCGGGCTCAGTGCCCCACATGTCACAGCGCATCAGCGCCGGGCGCTGCGGTCCCGGGCAGGGCTGGACAACAATGCAGGGCACAGACACAGCGAGGGCTGGTCATTAAAGCTTGAATAGGCAGAAAGGAAAAGGAATCTCCTAATCATTTCCTTTAGCCATCTCAGCTCCTCTCCCATCCTTTCCCCCCTCCTGGCCTTTTGAAGATGCTTGCTAATAAGTGTTAACGAGTTGCCTGACAAAGGAGGAGGGGGAGGGGGAAGACGCTACCAAGCAAGAAAAGGGACCAGACAGAGGCCTGTGCAAGCCATGGCAGATTCTGGATGCAAAGGATCCCCGGGACAGGACCCCCACTCCTGGCAGGCTCGTTTCAAGCTCTGACCTCTGACTGAGCTTTTAAATTTTTTAAATTATTATTTATTCTTTTTTTTTTCCCCTGCACACCGCATGTCTCCTTCCCTTTCATCCAGTCTGAGACACGCCTGCAGCTTGCACTCGCCAGCTCGCCACTGTGTCAGTGCTGCCACCTTCTTCAGTTCCACCACTTGTTTTCTTCCTCCCTCCATTTCAGCCCTCTCCGAAGTGAGCCACAACACAGCAGCACACACTGAAACACCCTGGGCTGCCCTGGCGATCCTGTCCTTCCTGCCACAAGAACTGTCCCAGAGCCCTGGCAAAAGTCTCACAACGCTCTGCATTTTCCAGCCACCTCTACAGCAGCTGCTCCCTCCACCTTGGGGAGTTCACCATCCCACCAGATTTAACCCTTACAGCCCTAAATGCAGGTGTTCCCATTCTTCGCAGCACTCACCCTTCGTATGGAGGGGCTCTACCCCCGCCCCAGAGCTTCCCTGTGGACACAGGGGGCCGCAGCCCTCCACCCTCCAGGAGCCACTCGTTCCTGGAGTAATCCATGGCACTCTGGCACTGGAACAGCAACTACAGAAGGTGGTAAGGGAATGGAGAATGAGGACAAGCACCTTTTCCCATGGGAGAGTTTATCTCAGCTAGCTTCTGGCATGGCTTCAATCTGCCCTCTCAGCCGGGGTTGCAGCACCGAAAGGAGATGCCTCACCACCACCATCCTGCTCTCACCTCAGAGAAGGGAGACCTTCATTGCAGAAGAGCACCTCCTTTGGAAGCACTAGCAGGGCTCTGAAGGAAAGTGCAAAACAGAGTTCTCTTACCTAAATCTGTAACAACAGACTGAGCCGCAGCTCCCTGTAACCAAAGCTCCAGAGAGCAAAGCTGCCTCTCCAGGAGACCTTTATCTGAGACAGTCTCTTACAGAGACCCGAGCCCAGGCAGTCAGCTCATTCCTCCAGCGGCCCATCCCAGCTCCTCAGATCGCTACCTGCGGCACAGGCCCTGCTCTGCTGCTGCCATGGCCGGGTTAACCCCTTCCCTGCCGGCCCTGCACGCTCGGCTGGCTTGCACAGCTTCCCGTCTGCATCTTTTCCTCCCGATGCCTCTAAGAGTGAAAAGGTCTCTCTCTGCCACAAACACGTATGGGGCCCGCTCTACAGAAGGAGGTCGTCTGGCTGTTCACCTCATTTGGAAAATCACTGACCTCATTTATATTCCTAAATTCAAATCCGAGCTTCCAAACGTATGAAGTGGATCAAGAAACCTCAGCCCGGAGGAATCTCCCTCACCACCGGCAGCGGTCCTTATTGACTACTGACCTCTCCCCATTTCTTGTGTCAGAAAAGAGAAGGCAAAGCCAGACTCCCTCCTGCTATAGCAGCATCAAGAGCTTTTTGTGCCAGCTGAATCCAGCTTCAGTGGTGTTACAGCTAAATGAATTTAATCCAGAACTTTGTTTCCCACAAAGTACTACTGAGACCCTCAACATATGGATATATCTTAAGGAAGTGATTTTCTGAGAACAATAGGGAACTTGAAGAGACTGACAATGCCTCTTTAGTGGTTTGGCTAGCACAAGAAGGTTATCAAGTTGTCNAAAAAAAAAAAAAGAAAGAAACACTGAACTAGATCTAGATACACAATTTCTGAATTGCCAGAAAACAATTGATTTAGTATCTAATCACATCATTGTGGTTTTACTCATTCATCCTCAATTCATCAAGAAAAGCAGTTCATTAATCTCAAGAACCAGGCATAAAATTTATATATCGACTACTCTGTTTTATTGCCAAGCCTACTGTATTATACTTCAGTTTTATGTGCATTATAATAAAAAGCATGTGTGAATTCTCATCTTCTAAAATAGTTTTGCATCCGTGTGGTTTGAGTTAATGCTTTTGAAAACAGTCTCCACATGATGCTATCTGCAAATAGAATCTGACTATGATAAAACTTTAACTCTTAAGATGTGGTCTAATAACATATTGTGATAAAAAGAAATCCATTTTCAGAAAATGGACTTTACCCACGTGCACCAAAAATATTTTAAAAATATAGAACTTCTAAGGAGGCAAAGATCAATTCACTGCAGTACAAACTTCACCTCCACCGAGGAGAAAACATACTTCAGATACCACAGCATGGGGGGAAAATGGCAATCCCAGCCACACTGAAAGGCTAGAGTGAATACATCAAAAATTAATCCTCATCTCTTACCCAAGAAGGAAAAAAAATATATTTCAGCCCAGGTACAGGTTAATATTAATATACAGTTGCTTGTGAGTACTATATAAATGGGAACTGGAAACATGCTGTTGGCAAATGGTATTCTTAATCTCTGTGTTCTTCATATATAATGAAGGCAGCAGTTGCAGGAGGATTATGAAACAAACATTTGTTCTCGTTTTACTGAGTCTATTTATCAGCAGTAAATATCAGCAGTGGAGATAAGAATAATATCCACTTTGTATTTTTCAGGACACCATCAGAGAACAAGACCTCCTGCAAATAATGAAAAGAAGATGAGGGTAAATGAAGCTCCAAGTATTTGTGCAACATAACATTGACGTTACTTACGTGCTGAGAAAGAGTACTTATGTCAAATGCTGGAATTTAACCATTTGTAGTTCCGTGTTTTTTACACCAGCTCTGTGTACTTGAAGATGTGTTAATGCAAGAAGGGACATGTTTATAGTGCTCGACCTCTGTCATATAAATAGCAGTGATACACCATCTTCCTTTGCTTAATGCTAACAGGTGCTACCATCTCCAGTCTTCACCGAAGGTCAAGCACAGCTTTCTTAGAAACCCTGAGTTCCATTATGCTAACAAACTTTAATGCAAATGTTTCTTGCTCTGCTAAGGTAGAATTCTGTTTAACAATGGTGTCACAATATGGCTTATTGTTAGAACAAATTACCCAGTCCATTAATTACACAGCTATCTTTCCATCAACTAATAAAAATACCCCAAATTACACACACATAATAAGTAACCTGTTGTTGCAGCATAGTCAGAATGAACGGTGATATAAAAAACAGCAGTGTAACACCCCAGGCCTTCCTGAAATTAAACCATGCTTTTGACCCGTTAGTCTAAAGAAAAGAGTGCTCTCCTTGGGTGACAGATTTTTAGTGACAATTACTAAGTACTTGTCATATTCTGAGGTTGCTCACCCAGCCCGGCAGGGACAAGAGGCCGCTTGAGTCAGTCCTTGTGTCTGAGCAGGGGGACGGAGTGCTGCCCTCCTGCCCCAGCACGGAACCAGCACCGAACCAGCACCGAACCAGCACCCCTGGAGCTGCTCTGGCTGCAGCCATGGACGGCCTGAGCCAGACCTCTGCTCCTCAGCCTTCTTCCTATGTACAACACAAAATCCTGTAATCACAAACCACAGCCTGGAGCTTCTCATTCCCAGGAGAGACACCTGGGCTTTTGGATCACATCCCGAGGCTGCAGCAGTATTTAGAGGTATTGCATTAATGAATCTCTTAGCAAACCACCCCATTGCACAGTGACAGAAACCCAAGGTTCAAAGCTTCAGTATGCTTCAAGTGACTCAAAGTGACACTCAGCTATACAAAACATCTTCAGAACATTTCATTTTCATAAAAGGAACAGCTAGGACCATGCAATCTTTTGGGGAGACTTTTTTGCTTGTTTGTTTCCAACTCTTAGACTTCATTATTCCACCCATCAACTGCTAAAAGGAACCAAATGTTTCGTATGGATAGAGGCACAGAAAGTGGATTACAACCACTGGAAGAATGGGGGCCTCATAAAAAATGAGTGTATGGTTCCCCCTGTGACAAGATATGAGAACTCCAGCGAGCCTGGAAACCCTTCTGTCGTGTCTGCTTACTTCTGCTGCGGCTCGTGCCCGCCAAAACAAGTTCCTCCTTCGCACAAATGGGAAATCTTCACTCTGAAGTGAACCTAGGGCGGTATCTAATGGCACTGCTGAGCGAGCCTAGCACCGCACCTTTTGCACCCCTTGCACACCTTCTGCACACCTTGCACCCCTTGCACACCTTGCACACGCTGCACACCTTGCACCCCTTGCACACCCTGCACCCCTTGCACACCCTGCACACCTTGCACACCTTGCACCCCTTCCACACCTTTTGCACACCTTGCACACCTGCTCAGGGCGCTCGGAGCAGCAGAGCACACACCCTTGGCACGTCTGCAGGAGCAGGCACGGACAGACACCGCTCTCCTGCCTCCAGACAGCACAAGTAGCTGAGGCTCACCACCAATGCCACTGCATTAACTCCTGCTGACAGAGGCTGCTCCGGGTTTAACCAGCTCGGAGCTGCAGCAGGAAATGGGGCTGCCTGCATACCCTGAGGGATGCAGCCAGTCTGACAAAGACTGCAGCCCATATCGGATCTTTATTCATGGCACCGGAGCTTCCACAGTGGCAATGCAGAAGCAATACCTTAGCCGGATGTTTTCCATCTGGGCTCCCACTACAAAGGCACATGAAGCAAACAAGCTACAGCATATGATGGCTGTGATGTTTTCTCCCCTTCCAACCTCTCTGGCTGAATCCTGCTCTCATGGTTTGTTTTTCACAACTATGATACAAATTATTTGTGGGTGTGTAATTCAACCAATCCACTGCAACACGTGTTGGAAAGGATTCACAGCTCACAGAGCATTATTATGCAGGGAGGTTGGAGACCTGCATCATACCTGAGCAGTACAAATCAGCCCCATCACATACCTGGTTTTGTCTTGGTTAATAAGTCTATTCAGCAAAGCAGGGGCCATCAGGAAGATTTAAGCATATACATAAAACTAAGCATACATCTAAGAGCTCTACTGAATACATGTCCCTTGCAGCCTTGTGATAATCATGTATCTTTGCAGAAACAAAATGTTAATGAGTATTCGTCAGAATCCTTTTTGCTTCACATTAAAAATACTCTTTGTGCAAGTGTTCCCAGGAGAACAAGGAAGAGAGGATGGAGATTTCACAGCTCTCTGAAGGCTTTTATACAGCATTCATCCTATTTTGTCCAACTCAATAGCAGCTTCTGCTGCAACCACAAGTATACGTCACCATTGTGACTACCCCCTAAAAAGGCAGATATGGACTCACGCTAAAAATGACTGTGATGAAGACAAATTTGGCTGAGTATCATCATGTAAGAGACAAAACAGACTGAGTGGGGGTTGTAAAAGAAAAACAGTGGGTGACCAAGAGTACAGGCAGAGAAAAAAAGCAGAAAGCCAAATGCATTTAAATAAGCCTGGTGACAGTCTCAGACAGAGATCACTTTTGAGCTGGCTTGGAGTGGGAACACAAAATGACTCTTTATGTTTTGCTGACTGCAGTGTCCAGGAGCTGGTGCATCTTCTGGGTGAAGACATATAATTGCATCAAAGTAACTTCTGTTTTCCATTCTAAGAAGGAACAATCTACATGCCCCAAGTTTTGACCTGATTGGAAAGCAGTGAGGCTCCAGAGGAGGCAGCAGAGCAGCTGTTTGCACTCAGGGAGCAGATACATTATGACTGCAGTTAGACACTGAGGCCAGAGAAAGTCTGTGTCTGGACTTCAGGTTCATGCTCACACTTCAACAGGCTTCAACACAAACCTAAGGACATACGGTGTCCTTGACTCCAGCGAGTCAAGTTTTACTTGACACTCAGTGGTGTGACACCATCCTCCAGCACTCAGCCACATCCTGGCGCTTTTCAGCTCTTCTCAGACATTTGGGTCCCATAAACAAACAGCAACTTTTGTTAGCTCTGGCTGTGGAGGGTCCCTGGGGAATGCCTTCCACCACCCTTCCCACAGTGAGCACCCTGCCTTTTCCAGCCCTCCCATCCAACAAGGCCTTGAGCTTTAGGCTTTGGGCTTGAAATAATGTCCACAGCTTCCCACTAACTCCTCTATGATAGTCACTTGGAGAAATGCACCACCAGAGCAAACACTTTCCCAAATATTCCCAGGGCTTTGCATCATCTCCTGACAAGCATTAAGAACAGGGGAGTTTGAAAACCAAACTGTGCCCCCAGAAAGGGTGGCCACCTTGCTGTGATCATGCTGTGCAGGCAGATCTCTCCACATCGCCTTTCATGCAGTCCCAGTGGTGAAGCAGCAAACAGATTCCCATTATTAGCAGCTCTCCAAGAGACAAATTGCAGCCTGGTAGTAATTATTAATGAGAAGAATATTTTGTACTATCAGATTTTTATTTGTGTGACTAACAGGTTTTGAATAATGTCTCAGCCAAAGGCACAGACACAGGTACTAATGCAGCACCAAAAAAAGCTCTTGCTCAAGCCAGGCACGGCTCAGACCCTAAAGGGCCCTGGCAAAGCCACCAGGCCCTGCTGTGCAGACTTGCCTCTCAAACCGAGGAGCCCGGGCAGCTCGAGCACAGCCACCACTGCAGGGGTTCAGCAGGGCTTGTGTGCTGCCTTCTGTCCCTCCCAGAAGCCAGGGCCCAGACTTCCCAAGCCTGTCTCCTAACTGCGGGAGCGCCCTGCCCTCCGGAGCCCTCCCCACCCCTCTCTCAATGCCCTAAACTGACTGATGGAATCAGATTTGTGGAGTGAACTCGGTTGCTTTTGATCTCTATTCAAGGTGCCATCAAGGGATCTTAATAGGTAGTATCTTAGCAAACGCTTTAAGGCCTGAAACCGTCATTAGAGAAACTCCTGATTCTCACACTTGTCTGAAAGAATAGAGGAGCAAGCTGGCTTCAAATGCCAGTTGACAGATGGGAAGACATATGGACTATAGGATTGCTGATCTAAAGAGTCAGAGCCATGGTCAGGCTGAGGAAACATACATCTTTATTTTGATGTTGACCTCAAAGGGAAGAGGTCTGAGCCAACAGAAAGGGGAAAGGGCAGAAAATATCACAAGTCTGAGGCCAGGATTGCTTTGAACTTGAAGACAAATAACACTAAACGGTACCAAGTTGACAAAAAGGCTTCTTGACACTCCGTGTCTACAAATTTAGCAGTCTGACCCAAATAGCTGCTTGGTGCATTTTCAGTAACGAGCTGAGTAGGGATCAGTAATGCTGATGCAATCTCTTGTGGCACCCAAGAAGTTTGTCATTTCTTCCAGCTCCAGATATTCACAGGGCTCTGGCATGGAGCAGGACGGAGGCACAAGGGGGCACTTTGGGTTAAAGCCCTCATTATCCTTCTGCCAGTCTCTGGAGCCACAGAGCAGTGGATTCCTGCGGAACACTTCTCATCGAGTCCTGTATTTGTTTCCCTACTGGCTCTCTATGGAAAAACGTACAACCCCGTCCCAAGTCATTAACATTGCACATAGCATTTTCTATAAAATTCCCCCTGGGACACTTAACTGTATTCCTCTCCAGCACTGACGAAAATGCTCAGGATAAAGTTTAGACACTTGGAGCCTTCTGCTGAATTTAAATGGCTGCGCAAGGAAGCCATGAAACAAATGAAGGGACAGATATCCTATTTTCTTCCCAGAAAAAAATAGCAGAGCCTTTTAGTTCACTGTCTTTCTTCATGTCGTCTTTTTATCACAAGTGCGCGCTGATGACACTACTTTAATGCAGTCTGTTCCAAGAGATTAAATTGAATGTCTGTGTAGAGTTTCAGGGCTCAGCAGCGTATCATGGCATCTTCGTTTCACATCTCCGGGACACTGGGCAGGCATAAAAATAATTGCAGACTCAGAAACGATCAAGGAATGTATCCCGGCTGCAACAGATGCTGTATTAAAAGGAAAGACAAAAGCCAAAGTGCATAATGAATTTTAAAAGATTTCTTTATCAAACATGTCATTTGTTTGAAGGACTGAATTGCTGGCATCAGATGTGGCAGATGAGCTTGTTACCAAAGTGAAACATGAGGACTGCTATGCAATGGCAATTGATGAGTCAATTGAAATCACTGATGTTGCTCAAATGCTCATCTTCATTTAATATGTCAGTGGTCAGAAGTTAACCAAAGACCTTCTGGTTTTGTTGCCACAGAAGCAAACCAAAGGCTACAAAACATGGTGTGCTAGCACTGAACCTCAGAAGCCCTAATATACTTAATGGGAGCTGACACTCCAACTACACTCGTCCGTGAAAAATAATTTCTGACATAGCCCTAACAACTGAACTCGGGCCTTGTCCATCAAACCACTCTCTCAGCTCCATTAAAAGCAAGATATTAAAATGGTATTAGATTACCAAGAAACACAGCTGTTTGTCTAAGGCTGACACTGATTCTTTTGGTGGATTATTTCAGCACTCTCTTTATGGGGATGTTTTGAAGGAAACAGTTTGCTAAGTACTCAGGTGCTTTGCTGGTTGATAAAAATACAACTAATGCTTGTAAAACAGAGAAAACTATTTTAAAATTCTTTCATCCTCCAAAACAACAACTAAAAAAACAACCAAAAAAAAGGGGGGGGAAAAAAAGGAAAAAAACCCACAGAATAAAGAAAAGAAAACAAAAGAAAACAAAAGAAAACAAAAGAAAACAAAAGAAAACGAAACACACACACCCCCCCCCAAAAAAAAAAAAAAGCCAACAATCCCAAAACATTCAAACGACACAAAACCCCAAATATATTTTCTCCATCCTTCCTAGCCATTTCCTGGTTATCTGGACTAATTTCTTGGTCTTGATACAAGAAGCCTAAATAATCTTGAAAAATCTTTATGAGTTGAATTCTTCTGCTTTAGAAATCCAGAAATATGAAGCAGAAAGTGTGACTTCATAAAAACCAGTTTTCAGCACAAGCACCCATCTGGATTTTTCACTAGAGAAAAGAGCAAACTGACTGAGAGAGTGTAAAATCTCTCTCTGGGACTTTGGGACGTTTCTAAGGTTTTAGCGCAGACAGGCAAGTCTCCTCTGAGCTTGGTAAACAACCCCTGGCTAAGCTCGCTGAGCACATGCAGGCAGATTTAACTGGCTGGGAAGAGCTTTCAGCATGGTTTGCTCCACGGGCTGCACCACGACTCCTTTTTTGTGCCCCAGTATTGCCACCTCCCCTGCTGGCAGGGTCAAACGGGAATGGGAGGGCAGCAGCCGGGGGCTGGGGCTGGGGCTGGCACCCCAGGGCTGACCCGGCAGCAGAAGCAGCTCCGTGTTTAAAGAGGCAGCAGTGCTGTGCCTCTGCCCAGGACCAGCATGCAGTCCCAACCCAGCTGCAGCACCATGCCTGCTAAATGCTCTGGGATTTGTTAAAAATGAGGCTTTTCTAATACGCTAAAGATGACAGACCTCAAGTTGTCGTATATTAAAATGGTGCGTAAATTCCTTCCTCTGAGTAACCAATAATGGGACAAAAATCCTTGCCAACTCCAGTCCGTCCCTCCTGCCAAGGATTGTTTGAGCTCAGCTCATCCCGAGTGCCCCCATTGGGATCCAGATATAGATTAACACAGTTCTGAAATGCACAAGGGCCACAGTCATGCAAGGCTCGATCCAACCCCGACTGGAGTCCATGGAAAGGTCTGCATTGACGCAAGTGGATGGAGCACAGCCCCACCGCTGCTGCTGCCCAGAGGCCAGCCCAGCCCCTCGGCCAGGGCAGCACCCGCTCGTGGCCCACAAGAATAGGGGTAGTGGGAGCCACGGGGGCCCAGGAGGGCCCCTCTGCCCCAAGCCTGGTGACATGAAGCTGCCTGCAGCACAGCAGCCCGTTCTTTCCCCCTGGCAGCTCAGGCCCAGCTTCCAAGGGACTCATCCCCATCCCCTCCCAGAGCCACAGCACGGGACTGGCGCTGCAGCTGCCCACACACTGCACCCACAGCAGCCCTGCAGCACAGGAGCATTTTGTGCAGCACAGGAGCAGTGTGAGCAGCACAGGAGCAGTGTGTGCAGTGTGAGCAGTGTGTGCAGTGTGTGCAGTGTGTGCAGCACAGCAGCAGTGTGTGCAGCACAGGAGCAGTGTGTGCAGCACGGGAGCAGTGTGTGCAGCGTGGGAGCAGTGTGTGCAGCACAGGAGCAGTGTGTGCAGTGTGGGAGCAGTGTGTGCAGTGTGGGAGCAGTGTGTGCAGCACAGGAGCAGTGTGAGCAGCACGGGAGCAGTGTGTGCAGTGTGGGAGCAGTGTGTGCAGCACAGCAGCAGTGTGTGCAGCACAGGAGCAGTGTGTGCAGTGTGGGAGCAGTGTGTGCAGCACAGCAGCAGTGTGTGCAGCACAGGAGCAGTGTGTGCAGTGTGGGAGCAGTGTGAGCAGCACAGGAGCAGTGTGTGCAGTGTGAGCAGCACAGGACCAGTGTGAGCAGTGTGGGAGCAGTGTGTGCAGCACAGGAGCAGTGTGAGCAGCCTGCAGCATCCCTCACCCCAAGCACCACACGCTGCTTCCCACAGGGCAAACCCTGTGCACGTCTCCAGAGACTCTCACACTTTTGTGGGGGCTCTGCCTGAACAGCCTGCAAATGCAAAAGGCCCAGCTGGATGCATTCACACACAGGGACAAGGAGCAGCTCCTCAGTGCTGCACCAGCCTGGCCGCTTTTCACTCCGCTATTCCTCCTTCGCCAACCCGCATCTCTTTTGTTCCTCCTTTCCTCATTCCCACGTTTCTGTGCTGCCCTCCCAGGCATCGCCTGCACTACCCAACAGCCTGCCCTTCTACACTCTTCTCCAAGTTTACTTCTCAGCCATCATTTCTTTGGGATTTGCTGCAGTCAGAGGAGCAGGAATTGAAATGGGGAAATACCAGCCTTGGGGCCCTCTCCCCTTAACAGTCTCTGGTACTGGTATAGAGCTCACAGAAGACAGTACCAAGCCAAGGGGGGCAGCATTCATGCATGCAGTAGCCCCCAGCTTGGGGCCTTCTACTCTATAACAGCAATAAAAAACTGCCCATTCAAGTCCTTTGTCTTAAAGATTTCCATCCTGGCTACAGCAAGTGCAGATTTATTGGTGGGAGCAACTGCAGGAGGAATAGTAAGCAGTGTGCGCGTGCGTGTGGATGTGCCAGCGCACCAGGGCTGTGCCTCCACCACAGACTCACCACAGCCAACGTTAAGGACGGGACTAATATAAAACGGGTTCTCTGGTACATTAAAAAAAAAAAAAATCTCATTTGGCACCTGATTTCATGACATCCACAGCACAGTGAGAGCTTGGTGGGGAGGCAGGGGTGCAGAACCGAAGCCAAGGGACGGCTGCCTACGCTGAGTGTGAGGAATCAGCCCGGCCTTAGCAGGCACAGTGAGGCACAGCGTGGCCTCTGCTTGCTCACAGGCCTGCAGGCACGCAAGACAAACCCTGTGAGCAGCGCTGCCTGCCTCCATCCTGCGGACAGGGGCAGCTCCCCCGCCCCAGAGCCCGCCAAGGGGCAGGCAGACCCCCGCTCCCGCCCCAAACTGCCTGCCGCAGCCTGCAGCCCTTCCACAGACACACACAACTCTGCCACGCTTGTTGACGCGTCAAAATAATACGTTGCTAATGATAAAATCAGCAGCCGCATCTTTTGTTGACTTCTGTAGGAATTTTGCCGGAGAAAGGATGGCAGGACATGACTCCAAGCTCGCTGAGTGACATCTTATATTTTCTAAACCATCCTCAGATTTTTCATAACATCCAGCAAGCGAGTTGCTGACAGATCAGGATGGTTGCCTGTTTGCTGGGCAAGAATACTTTGCGATTCAGTAGAATACCAAATTTGGTAGAATGTCTTCCACTTTGGTAGAAGATATTACAAACAACTGTGCATTTTAACACGTTTTCACATTACACATCATTCATTCTGGGGAGGGGGTGGTGATCGCTCTGTGCAGACAGCCAGCAACGCTTCCAAGAATGAAAATGTTCATTGAAAGATAATGAAAAACAGATATTTAGTAACATTTTCATTTTGCATGTTTAAATATTTATAACTATGTTCATAAAACCACATGTTTGCTCTCCTAATGCTCCAGTGATTTTGTTTATGAAATGCAGTATTTCTCCAATGCCCCTTCCTTGCGTCAGCCTCTCCACGGAGCGTGATTTAGTCTCGTTGCTGTACTGACAACCACCTTTTTTGTGAAAGACTGGCCAAGATGAAGAACAGAAAACTAACAAAAAGAAGAGAACACATTCTCAGGGCATTAATGTTTCACTAATACATATGTGATTTTATACTTTGTAGGGGGCATTTATGCCAGTTTAATGTTTTTGGCGCAATTTACTGTCAACCTGGAAGGGAACTATTTCTTACTCTACGGCAAAATTACAAAATCTAGAAATATAAGTGTGATAAAACTAAGGTGCTGATATAAACTATTGTTCTATAATTTTTTTTTCCCCTAGCTTGGATGAAAATTAAGTAACAACAAAGAACTTTGCTTTAATACTACAGTTGCTCAAGTTTGTGTTACAAATTTCTGGAGTTTTGAGTTATAAATTTTTATAAAGCTGATCGAGTGGACATAGTCTGAAACTGGGACTTTTAGAAGAGCCCTCTGTAGTCCTCTCCTCTGTCCTCTGACTGCAGACATCCTGAGGTAGCTTACAAGGCCCATTCTGGTTTCATGTGAAACACACACAGAGACCACGGCTGCCAGAGCCCAGCCCCACAGCAGGACCCGTGCACAGAGTTCTCTATCAAATCATAATTCTAAAAATGCCCCATGCAGTCTCATAGTTTAAAAAAGGAGATAATGATAAATTTTTTAAAAAACTTTTCTTCTTTTTTTTAAAAAAATATTTCCAAACAGATTTTTTAAAGGGTGGGGAACTCCTCTGAAATCAAGTCCTCAGCAATATAAAGTGAGCACTAACAGAAAGAAGGTTTTTTTAACCTCAGCCCAGTATCCTCCCGAAGGTACAGGGGAGGATCTTCAAGGCACGTTTCCAACTCCTTTGGTCTTTGCCTGCTGCCTTCTGCATCAGTAAAAAACCAAAAGGAAACAGAAAAAAAGTAGCAGATTGCAATGACACATTGGTATCTAATTTTAAAAACAAAACGAGTGCTGCAAAGCCATTAAAGTAAAACATTCCACTTGCTGTATTATTTTAAAATACTCCTGTGGGTCAAGATGAAAAATTAAATATATATTTTACTGCTGCAATTTTGCCAATTTTTACAATGTTGGCAATAGCCTCATTTTAAAAAATATAAGTCAAGCTCTAGAATCATGAAATTACACAAAAACTCAAGCTCACTTTGAAACGCTTAAAACATACTTTAAAAAGCAAGTTAAATGCCCCTTTGGCCTTGAAGTTGTCACTGGGAAAAAAAAAAGGCAGCAAAATAAGATCTGGACAGTGAGGCTCTGAAAAATAGGAGAAAAGGGGAAAAAATTGTCCATTTTTTTTCTTTTTTAATCTTGTAAAATTGAGCAAGTCCATTTCAAGTGTGCCTGGAATATGATTTTTAAATATTTATGATTCATAGTTTCAGAAATTTCTTGCCGCATCTTCTTTCTAGTAAAAGTAAAAATATTGCAGGGAAATGAGTATTCTGGGGAACATCTGCCTTCCTCACCAGCAGTCCTTGGACCAGTGAGCAACCAGAGACCACTCCTTGCAAACTCTGCGCTCTGCATGACTTAGAGAAACTTTAGTCACATGCCCTGCTGCATGAAGCTTTTTCTCTTAATCAAAGATATATCTGAGTCCAAATTAAATTTTTTACAATAGTTAAGACTGAGTTTCACCAATCTCAACACAAGCTTTATATTTTTTCTTTAGTTTACCAATAATTCCTGAAAAGCTCAAGTCCACGAATTTAATAAATGCAAACAAAAAAATGTTTATTTTTAGTAAGAACATGCTGAAGTAGTGGAAACCCTAAATCCAATAGCATTCTATCAACACAGGTTAAAACAAACAGAAAAAAAATCAAAATAAGGACAAAAGCAAACAAAAAGAACATCTTTCTCAGAACAAGAATTATGCTATGTAAACTACAGAAAGCAGCAAAAATACTTTGAAAAATAACAAAAACCAGATTTCACACTGAAATAATGTCTGACTGAAGCCAGGATTAATTTAAAGAAGGTACAGTTTAGTAATTAATTTTATGTCAGGCAAAGACTGTATGCTAATGCCCTGCCTCTCCAGCCTTTCCGGATGGAACTGTATTTTCTGATGTGGCTGTTCTCTGTGGCATACAGGCGCAGCGAGCCCCCGGGCACCAGGCACCCAAACCCCTGGCACCAGGCACCCAAACCCTCGGGGCACCAGGCACCCAAACCCCCGGGCAGCGGGCACCCAAACCCCCGGGCAGCGGGCACCCAAACCCCCGGGCACCCAAACCCCCGGGGCAGCAGGAACCCAAACCCCCGGGCACCAGGCACCCAAACCCCCGACAGCAGGAACCCAAACCCCCGAGCACCAGGCACCCAAAACCCCGGGCACCCAAAGCCCCGGGCAGCAAGAACCCAAAGCCCCGGGCA
>VWZP01010430.1:190079-254419 GCA_013396995.1 Dicaeum eximium | reverse complement strand
TCCTCCTCCTCCTCCTCCTCCTCCTCCTCCTCCGCGACTGCCCGGCCCGCCGCTCGCCCGCCTTGCCCTGCTGTCCAGCTGCTCTCGTTTGTCCTCAAGGCTCCAGTGCCATCTGCGGGAGGAACAGAGCGCTCAGTCAGGATGGAGTTAACACCGCCCCGGGCTTTGCCCAGGCGGCAGGGTCTGACCTCACAATGCAATCCCAAAACCAACTTTCACTCAGTTTTAAGGCTGTTCTTGCAGGCTCACTCGGGCATGCACACATTTTGCGGAAAGGGCCGCTCCGCCCTGTGCTCGGCGCTCGCTGCGGTCCCGGGGCACCGCGGGGACAGAGACTCGGGGACCCAAGCGGGGCTTGGCTCTGGAGCAGGGCCGGAGCGGACACGGAGCTGGGGCGGGCTCTGGAGCACAGCTCTGCCGAGAAGCAGCCGAGGGAGCTGCGGATGTCCCACCCGGACAAACAGAGGCTCAGCAGGGACCTTGCTGTTGTCTGGAGCTGCCCGACAGGAGGCTGTACCTTGATGGGGGCCGACCTCTTCTCCCAGGCACCAAGCGACAGCCTGAGAGGAAATGCATCCAGTTGTGCCACAAGAGTTTCAGACTGGATATTAGGAAAAATTTCTTCACTGCAAGAGTTCTCAATCCCTGTCAGAGGCTGCCCATAGCAGTGGTGGAATCACCATTCCTGGGGGTATTTAAAAGACCTAGATGTGACACTTGGGGGCATGGCTTTNGCCGGAGCGGACACGGAGCTGGGGCGGGCTCTGGAGCACAGCTCTGCCGAGAAGCAGCCGAGGGAGCTGCGGATGTCCCACCCGGACAAACAGAGGCTCAGCAGGGACCTTGCTGTTGTCTGGAGCTGCCCGACAGGAGGCTGTACCTTGATGGGGGCCGACCTCTTCTCCCAGGCACCAAGCGACAGCCTGAGAGGAAATGCATCCAGTTGTGCCACAAGAGTTTCAGACTGGATATTAGGAAAAATTTCTTCACTGCAAGAGTTCTCAATCCCTGTCAGAGGCTGCCCATAGCAGTGGTGGAATCACCATTCCTGGGGGTATTTAAAAGACCTAGATGTGACACTTGGGGGCATGGCTTTGTGGTGAACTTGGCAGTGCTGGATTTGATGATTTTATGAAGATTTTGCAACCTAAATAATTATATGGTTCTGTTAAACCTTGCTGAAGTCTTTCACTTTTGTCATATATTGAAAGGACATCACATTTCCATTAAACAACTCATGCTAACAAACCCCTTGGAGAAGGCTGCTGATTTTTACTAGAGAACAACCTTTGAAAGAAGGAAACTTGAGAAAGGGACTTAGAGATTAGCTAAACCCAAGGAGGAGGAATGCCAAGAGCAGACACAAGGGCAGGCCCTTGCTGCTGGTGACCTTTCTGGTAATTGCAGTTCAATAACCTGTTTCATGTAATCCGGTGACCAGGACTGTTCTGGCACCTCTGATACACAAATAATCCGAGAAATATTCAGGGTCTGATGTCTGTTCATATTGCCTTCTATGTCTGAATAGCCAAAAAAGCTAGTTGCACATTCATTTTGGGGTTAGATCTTACATTGCATCTCTGAGATTAAATAAAGGAAAAATGTTGGCTGGAAGGGACCTCTGGAGGTCTTGAGTTCAGCCCCCACCAAAGGCAAGGCTAATGGCAAGGTCAAACCATAATCAGCTTTTTACAGTACACCATCTGGAAAAGCCATGAAGGAGCTACAATGATCTCCCTCTCCCCAGGTGACTTTGGTGAGCTCTTCAACATTAAATTCTGGGACCTGATGAACTCTGCAGAACATTCCTCTTCCTCAGGATGTAAATTTGTTGTGCTTACCATGGTTGGCTACAGAAATCCACCTGGCAGGGGACTGTTTCAGTGCCATCCAACACTGTATGGCTCATATTAAGTTATTAACATTGCAAGGAAAAATTCTGGGATGTTGATGGTTGGCACACCATGCATGAGCAAGGCAGGGGTGTGGACTGGCCCTGGGCTCCATCCCTCCTTGCCCTGTGAGGCTCTGGTGCAAAACCAGAGCTCTGCTACTTTCTGTCTTATATTTCTACCACCTTAGAGCTAGTAAGAAAAATAAAGCCTGATTTCCATTAGCTCCAGGCAATCTAGAACCTTTGCCAAAGAATTACATAGAGGCAGTATTAAAATGCAGAGTTTTCTTTTAGACACAGAGGTTGCAGCCAACACCCTTTCTGGCAGGCAGGGAAACCAACCTACCCATCAGGACCCCATTTTGTGACTTACAGAGCCTGTCAGGAAAGATCGATAGTTGGCATGGTAACAAGCTCATTCCCCAAGAATAGAGCTCCTTTTTATTAAATTTGGCTGGCTATTGATCAGTTCCTGATCCACGTATCAAAACATGACAAGCACTTAATGACTCACAGATTTTTATTGAGGCAAATAAAAAAATAATAATATCATGAGGCAGCTGGGGGCTGCTGCCTGCTTTGGAGGGCGGGTCTGGGCGCAGCGCAGGTTGCAGGGGTGGAAAATGAGCACAGATAAAACCTACTCCTGTGGCAGTTTTAAAACCTCTTTTGCCCTGCCATGGAGGTCTCTTAGAGCAGCATCCCCACCAAGCAGCTTTGTGCTGTCTGGGATTTTATCCCTCCTCCCCACTCGCTCTCCATGTCTTGCTATTGTCTGCTGACAGTGAGGCTCCGTCCCCACAGCTCCCAACCCTCCAAACCCAGTGGTTTCCCAAAGGCTCCTTTTTAGACCTTGACAATTTTCCCTCCCCAGTGGGCTCCTGGTTCCCAGCTCACCTGCAGCCTGCAGCCAGCACAGCTGACTCACATGCAATGAGGTGACCGATGCAGTCAGCCCACGCAGATTTGCTGAGAGCAGGTCAAAAGTTTGTGTTAAACTTATTTTCTTGGTCCTCCCAAGCAAGGCTGCTTGTGCTGCATCCCACAGCACACGGCCACAGCCCGAGCAGCAGCCTGACTCCGTGGGGGCCCACACACCTCCTGTTTGCCGTTCCAGGGGACAGGTAGCTCTGCTGTGGCACAGTACAAACCCCTCAGCCTTCCCACTGGAGGGATACATCCCTCAGCAGGATGATTTGCCTGTTCAAATTGCTTTAATGTGCATTTACATGAGAGATAATAACAGCTCCAAAGGCTTCTTCCAGACTATTTAATAATACTCACTTAACAGAGTGTCTGAATTCATGCTGAAATGACAGACTATCATAATCCAGTCATATCTATCCTGCACACAGAGCTGACTGTACAGGCTTAGAAAAACTCAACACACATTTATGTGCATGATATGGTATATGATAGCTAGTTTATTCAGGTCATCTGCTGTGACTGGTCTGATACAGAGAAGTTGCTCTGAGAGGTCTTTCTATCTCCCTCTGTCAGATATTTTAAGATGAGAAAAAATGCTTTTATTCCCAAGGCCTCCTTCAATGTGTGCATGGCACGGACACAGCGATGTGTGGCAATCCCTGATGTGGGTGTTGGTGCATTCTGATAATGTCTGTCTCCTCTTCAACCACAGCAGCTCTGCTCTGCACCAAAGCAAAGCTGGACACAGCCAAGTCTTCCTGGAATCACCGAGCTCCACACAGAGCAGTTTGTGAGCACCTGAGACCCTTCAGCAGATGAAGCATCATGCAGCAGTACCACCATACATCCTCTGCAGCCAGCAGTGCTCAGGTGGGAAGCAGAGCCCAGTTTGCCCACTTGCATGCCCACCAGTGACCCTGCAGTGTGAACAGATCTCCACACTCCTGATGCTCAAGGATGTGCACAAGCACACCAGTACACACACGTCAGTGTGCTCTGCTCTCACCCACACTCCTGTAGCACCATCCCCCTGCACTGCCTGCGCCTGCTGGCACTGCTGACACCCCCCTGCAAGGTCACAAGAAGACAGGCCAGGCAGCAGTGGCTGTTTTTTCTTGGGCTTTCAAGAGAAGGCAATGCCTAGAAAGCAGAGCAGCCCCCTCTGCACATGCTGGCTGGGATGACAGAATGCCCCAGGTCTGCAAAGTCACTGACATTCTCTGCCTCAGAACAAAGGGTGAACTTTGTCATCTCATTACTCATGTTTTTTTTCCAGATGCTCAAAGAACAGGAAGAAATCAGGTTAAATCAGTAAGTGGACAAGAGAAATTCTCTTTGTCATCACCTTCCTCCAAGGGCAATTTTGTAGGAGAAAGAAGAGTGTTGCTCTGCCCTTATGAAAGCTTAGCAAACCCTGCCAGCAATTCCACTGAAAGAACATCATGTTCCCATTTGTTCTCTGTTTTAGACTGCGCTCCCAGTCCTGTGTGTTCCCCTCCTGAGAACATTTAACCCAGAGGAAGTTACCTAAGCAGCCTAACACCTGAACGTACCCACAGGCAAATATTGCCAGAGGCTGTCTGGAAATACAGCAAACCCATCATGTAATTTAGCTGCTCCTGAAATCTGACTGTGTAAGACTGGACTGGAGTCAGGCAGGGGAGCAGTGGGCTTTGTTGGCCTTGAGATTGATCAGCTGAGCTACAAGCAGAGCCTGGCAGCAGAATGAGCTTCACAAACCCTGCGTGGTTTGTCCCCAGACAGGCCCCAGCTACCCTGTGCCAGCTCCTGCCCAGCTGCACAGCCAAAATTCAGCCCAAATAATTGATCCTCAGGTAGAGAGCTGCAGCAAAACCCTGTTTCCCATTGACCACTTATACTAAAGATGCTCAAAATTACGTCAGTAATGTTGGCACTTTCTGCTTACAAATTAACATCCAATTATTCAAGCAGCCAGTAAAAATTCCAAAGGGAAGCTGTGGTGTCTGTCTGTGGGAATCAGCCATTTGCCACTGGGAGCTGCCTTGGATGGGTTTAAAAGGGCTCTGCTCTGGGTGCTGGCACTGGGCACTGCGAGGGGCCGGGGGAACTCCACAATCCCAGCAGAGAGCACCCCCAGACCCGCCAGGGCGGGCAGAGGCAGCCAGGGGAGAGCAGAGCGGAGAGGCTTAACAGCCTGATCCTGCGCTGGGGCTTAATTTAAGTTAGAAATAACATCTCTTTCTCATCTAGATCATATTAGGATTTTGAAAGGGCAGTCACGCAACTTCCCCCAGCAGTTATGGCAGAACCGTGCTCGGAAATGAATGGAGCTCGTGGAAGCATTCAGGACCGAACAATTGGATTTATAATTAGGCCTAAAAAGGGAAGAACACTGAATAAAAGCAGCACAGCCAATTTTAGAAGAAAAGGAAGTTCTGGATGGAATTCATTGGGGTAGAGCACTGAAGTGGAAATGGAAAGTGTTCAAAGATAAATGAGTTTAGGCCTAAGAGTTTGCTTGACATCTAGAAAATGTACTAGGAACACAGTGTCAAGAAAAGCTAACGTGAATAACAAAGAAACACAAGAAGTGAGAGAGGAGAGGAAAGAGCCATAAAACTTTGGGACAACAAAGAGTTGCAATTATAGAGGGAAATGTAATGAAGTGTAAAAAATCATAATGAAAGCAAAGATAGTAAATGAAAGGATGATTGCATATTTGCTTAATGCACATCGGAGAAGTGTCAAAGACATGGGGAACAAGAGGTCACTAAATGAGAAAATAAAGCCTCGGGAGTAAAAGCAGTGAATTTATTGCTTTAAATACAGACTTATTTGCTTGGGATTTACCACTTGAAGGCCAATGACAGAGGCAAGCAACAGAAATATTTTCCTAAGGGAGAGAAAAAATTTCCAAAGGCAATGAAAATGTCTTTTTTCTTAGACAACTGATCCAGCAATGCAGTCTGACCCAAGGCAAAACACTGGGATCTAACAAGGGCTCAGAAATAGAGGGAAAACTCAGTCTACACAGCCCCCAAGTTGATATTTTCTTAACAACACCCTTTACTGGCACCAAGAGTCCTGTCACAAAGTGGCTCAGTTTTTGTAGGCCATCTGCATAAAGGGGGAGATCTGTTCTCAGCCCTCCCATATGGGATTTTTCTAATAGGATGAAATTGGTGTCCCAAAAACATGCCACATCCCACTATATCATTCCCCAATAATATTACAGCAAGGGAGCTGTAATATTAAACAGGTTAATGCTGTGGCCCACAAAATCTTTTTACCAGGTCCAGACCAGCAGTACAAAATGGGATGAAAGCCATACCAGGTGCTCCTGTGGGCACCTCTGTGGTTATTTAAAGAAA
Source organism: Dicaeum eximium (assembly GCA_013396995.1). Taxonomy (NCBI): domain Eukaryota; kingdom Metazoa; phylum Chordata; class Aves; order Passeriformes; family Dicaeidae; genus Dicaeum; species Dicaeum eximium. The sequence goes on along the minus strand of VWZP01010430.1, from coordinate 248,245 downwards.
ACCCCAGAGTGTCTCAGCTATGGGGAAAACTGAGCTCTGCCCCTGAATGAAATGCAGTTACCCACCAATATATCCCTTTCCCAGCACGAGGTGCAGCTGTGGCTCTGAATTTACAGATCTGTGGCTGGTTTTGGAGTCCAGCAGATGAAAACAGTTCTTTCTATGGAACACAGGGTTTCAATACCTTTTCTGCCCTGGAATGAGGAATGGCCGTGAGCTGGGGACCTGCCTTGTGGGGGCTGCTGGGAGAGCACAGCACCAGAGGATGGGACCAGCACCCTGCAGGCAGCTGCCCAACCCATGGCATGGCAGGGATCAGCAGCTAAGGGAGAGCATGGCTTAGGTGATCCCTTCACAGGCACCAACGAGAAGCACTGGCTGGGACACAGGGAGTGAGTCCTCACCTCATCCATATGTCCCAGTGCTGTCTGCATGTCCCACCCACGCAGGTGCTTTCTCATCCCAGCTGAGGGATTGGGATCCCCAAGGAAGCCCAGGGTGCTCCTTTGGGAGCTCCCGGGGCCCTCAGAAATGGGGCTGGGGAGGAGCTCACAGCCCACAGCAGCCCAGGACACCCGTGGAAAAAGGAGAAAAAGGAATGGAACAAGGCTGCCAAGTGCATTTTCCCTCAAAACCCCTATGAACAGCAGAGTGACACCCTGGGAATGGGATCCTACTGGTGCATCTATCAACCAAGCGATATCTAGACAATTAGTGGTTTTCTTTAATTTAGGACTAATTTTGTCCCACCAGTTTAAATTAAAGCCCCCAACAGGATAATTTCCTCATAACCATAATTTTGTTACAAGCTTTTCATTAATCCAATCACAACTTCTATGATATTGTTTGGCAGCTGATTGAGACTACAGGAACCACAGGGGTGCACACACATTGTCTCATTTCTGATAAAAAAAAAAAAGTAAAATGAGTCCAATTAAAAATTCTTTTAGTACTGTCTAATATGTGAAACTCCCCAAAGTCAGGACTGAGAAATCATCATTCCAGCCATGCAGCCCATCTGTGGATGACAGCAGAAGCTACATGCTAATGTCAGCTGTCCATAGGTGTCTGCCTGTCTTTCTAGCTGTCTGTAGCAATAAGATATTTAAACAAAATTGCCAGGGTGGAAATATTCATCTTTGGAAATATTTGTCTACGGCTTTGGGGAATTTTCTCTGGAGTATTTTGGTTTGATCTCAAGGCTCTCTCAGCTCCCTGAAGTCTGACTCAAAGCATCCCAGGCCATGATGCAAATATTCAGCACAGAGCAATTCCCTGCAAATCTCATATTCATAGCAAGAAATGGAAAAGAGAGAAACCCAGTGGTGGAAAGGTCTTGTGGCAGTAATAACATACACAGTGTTGTCCGATGGGGAAGCTTCAGCATGGAGATGTGCTAATTTGGAGGAATAAAAAGAATAGAAAGCGGTAGGGATTTTAAAGTGAATTCAAGTCTTAAAAATTGCACTTTCTTCAAGTCACACACAATCACTCCTGACAGAAATTTTTCAGGCATGTTGAAGTGCAGAAGGGAGGTGACAGAAATCCCTTGAAATAAACACAACAAAGGAGTCAAAAAAGAAAATCAAAATTAATCTAGGCTGTATAATAGAAATATTAATGCCAAGGGGATCTGTTTCCTTCTTCTCTATGAGCAAGAGCCCCCAGGCGTGGAGGGGCAGCTTCAGCATCGGGGAAAGGAGGATTCCCCCTCCCCTCTGTATGCAAAGCTGTGGCTCATCAGAAGCTACACCATGGCCTGGACCAGATTCCAAGATCAGTGACAATGGCCTGCACCTGTGTTTTGGTCAGGCCAGGCCCACCTGGAGACACCTGAGAGGGTGCTGGAGGTGGCAGAGGTGCAGCAGGGGAGGGCATGAGCCGGTGGGGCGTGGTGGAAGGGGGTGACCAAGGAGGCACAACAGAGAGGACAGGCTTTCCCCCCCAGCAAACAATATGCAATAGCAGAGGGTGGGGGACAGGCACCAAAACACTCCTGAAATTGGGCCAAACATGGCAAATGTTTCTGGAGATAAAAAGGGTGTATTTTAATAAAAGGGATATTCTGTATGGATATTTCAAAGACAAAATGCTCCCACTTCCAACTTCAATGCTGCATTTGCATTTCAAATTGACATCAGCCCAAATGAGAAAAAGAAAAATATTTAGAAGAACCCAGAGATGAACTCCAGCGCGTGGTTTGTCCTGGATGAAACCCACTTGAGTTTGCCACACAACCTTTGAGCAGGTCAGGCCAAGCTGCCCATCACTGGGCCATGCCCCATGCAAGACTCCAGAGAAAAAAACTCCTAATTTTCAAGTTATTGCCACACCAGGCTGCTGAGAGGAGGAATGGGGCTGTGGCTTTCCCCCTCTGTACACAATTCCCCTTGATTGAGAGAAGCTGGCATCTGCACTCTTCCATCACCCTCAAACCTCTCCATTCCTAATTAAGCTCTCATTAAGAACCATACCTGCAGTGGCTGGATGCCAGCACAGTAAACTGGCAGGAGCCTCTAATCCTTCCCCAGCTTCACCTCATAGGCAGAAAACAGAACCGAGCAATGCCGGAATTTCTATTCTGTGAAATAATTAAACTATTTGAAACATGCTTCCAATCAAGCTCAGGGATAAGTCAAGGCCCAGAAATTATTCCAAACATGAACCAGAAAATTTCTCTCAGAGCTGCCCAACTGCTTCCACACAGGAGACCCAGGGTGTAAAGAGCTGGTAGAACAGGAGCCTGCGAGGATTCCCACCCGTTTTCATCTTCCACACTTTCCTGTTCACTCTCATATTGATATATTGATATTGACTCTGACTCCACTAAACAGCCTGTCTGACAAATCTGACTCTTTCCAGTGGAAACCAATTCTGCCAGGAAAAGTGGAAGGTGAGCTGCAGTGTGTGAGGTGCAGCCACATCGCTGCTCTCGCACTGCTGCAGCCACGCTGGAGCAGGACAGGGCAGAACCCCAGCCCAGCTGGGCCCAGGAAAGAAACCCAGACCAGAACCCCAGCCCAGCTGCGCCCAGACCAGAACCCCAGCCCAGCTGGGCCCAGCCCAGAGCCCCAGACCAGAACCCCAGGGCAGAACCCCAGCCCAGCTGGGCCCGGGGCAGCTTCACACCCGAGCGTGGCTGCACAGACAGCGAGCAAGGGCTACTGCCCTTTCATGCCCCACTGTGCTGAGCTGATAGGCTCAGGAATCATGGCTTTTCTACCTCAACAATCTGTTTTCCTGGGATTTTGTTTCTACTGCAGGTTAAACACGTGAAGGCTTCCTTGCTCAGAAGTGAACACGGAGCAATTTCTGCCTTGAGAGAGGGTCAGAAGGGGTTACCTTCACACAGCAGCATTGCTCCTCTTCCCTGCTACCCCAGTGATCCAAGCAGATCTTTCCTTTTGTTGTAGCAGCTCTTCCTTTTGTGTCCTCAACTAAAAGGAATGAACTTCTACTGGGAGCAGCCAATGAGGTGCACATCAATAATTAGGGGTTCAGAGGCTTCATGCTACTGTTTCCCTACATCTCTGCCAACAAGGATAAAAAGTGCCCAAGAAGTGCTGACTTTCCTGCCATGCAGGGAGGCAACCAAGCCCCACATCCAAGAAAAGGAGTATGATGGTAGAGGTTGGGGCAAGCAACCAGAGCAGTATGTGTGCCAGCCACCTAGACCTGGATATTTGGGGTGTGTCTGAGTTTTGGCTTGTGAGGTGCCACTGTGTGCTAGGATAGCCTAAAACCCATGAGAATTTAATCCCAAAACCAGGACAGCCACAGTGAGGTGTACAGGACTGTACAGTTTTGCTGGATCAGGACTGAGTGCAGGGAAGAGGCAGCAGAGCTGGAAATGCAGGGTCAGAGCAGTTCAGCCCCATACTCAGAGGGGCTCCAGTCCTAGTCCCTGTTGAAATTAGTCTTTGCATGGATACTTATAAATAAATCCAGGACACTGCTTGTGTAACAATAACATTTTGCAGTATCTGGCATTTGCCGCTAGTTGAAGGCTAAGCAAACCATGCTTCAGTGGAGCATAAAATTGCTTTTCCTTTAGAACAAGCAGGGCATTGTAGTAATAGGCAAAACTGTACATTGTGTTAACGGCTGTATTTTCACATTATTGATTTACATTGTGTAATGCCATGCAAGACCTGCTTTCGATGATATGTGCATCTGTCAGATCACAATAACGCAAAGGGCTGGGTGCTGCTCGGGAAAATGAAGTGCTGGGGATCCCGGGGCAGATTCCCATCCGTGTGCCCATCATGCCGAGGTGATGATTAGGGGGATGCTGTGGTAATGAGCAGGTCCCAAGTGTGCACTATGTAAATCAAGGCTGCCCGGGTCAGCTTCCGCTCACTGTGCACATCCAACTTTTTCAGCCTGCTTACTCTTCTGACAAGGAGAGAGCGGGGAAATGCTTCCCCTTGGCAGGTCCCCTCGGCTGTATGTGTTCCAAGGTATCCAAGATAGATGGGCTGCATTTTTTCCCCCTCTCCTTTCCAACAATTTTCTGCAGGGGTCAGATCTCTGGTGCATTTGCATTGACTGCTTTTGAGGTTGCTCTATTCTCCAGACCTGCAAGTCACCAATGATCAAGACTTTAACACTGCACATTGTTTAAAATGCTAGTTGTCATCGACAGCTCACAGAGGCAGTACAACTCTGAACTTGGGTCTCAGAAGGTAAAAGTCTTTTCAGTTTGTCTTTAAATACTTGGATAAATCCCATTAGCTTTCTCCATACCATCAAAGCATTTGGATGGCATAAAGCAACTGAATACATAAAAAATGTATCTAAACACCTTGTAAAGCCCTACACAGAGATGTTGCTGACACTACTTTTAACCCTAGGAAAACATTTCACCAATTACTGATCAAATAAAATACAGCTAAATTTCACTGCCAGCACATCATTTTGATAATGGGTATGGAAATTATCCATTCAATAGCTACTCAGAATAACTTAGAAAGATTGGTTTTCACATTCTTCTGAGAATCCTAGAATAATCCCCTATAATCACCGTGGTGAGAATCCACCAACATTTTCCCTTTGAAAAAGGCTGTTTGGGGCAAGAGCTTTGGCAGTCATTGCCCATCCTGCAATGGATGTGTTCAAACAAAATATCTGAAGTCACCAGCACTTTGTTGGCAGAGAACTGGGGTTTCATTCTTTTACGTGACAGTCAAGAAAACGAAGAGGATTTAGCTCTCCTCCATCAGCTTGGCTTCTCAGGTACACCTCAGCAACCCATCAGAATAAATTTTCTTCCTTTCTTACAAGGCAAACTTGCAACATTTTATCTCCAGAGTATGGAAGAAACAAAACAAACAAAATAAAGTACCTAAAATAAGCAATAACTACACTTTGCACTTCCCTGCTGCTCTGTGACAGCTGCTAAATGTGAACCAGGAGTATTTCAGATTGTTTCAATTTTATGATCTTTCTTGCTGCTTGGTATAAGGCTGACAGGATTCACTCTTTCTTCTTTAGGGAGAGACGCTGTTTTCTGATTTACTGTACTGATTTTATAGATGTAAAATTTGGTCTGACTAGAGGAGATGAAGCAGAGGGATTGTTGGATGAGAAATGTTTTCTTTCTCCAAAGTGGTAATTAGATACCAGACATAAGCATAACAAAAGGAGACCCCAATGTGTCCAAAGCTTTCCTTTCCCCTTCAGTAGCACAGTTTTTGCTCCATCATGAATTTCTGCTGCCCAGGTACCACAGAGCCCTTAGCCCAAGGAGAGCTGAACTTCTCTCTACTTGCATATAAAGTGCTCTGGGGATCCCCTGCCCTTGTGTCCTCCTTGTCACTCCACAGCAGAGGTGTCCAGCTCCCCTGCCACCCCCACCACAGTGGCTGTCCCCAAAGGGAGACACAACCTGCCCATCTAAAGAAAAGAGCAGCTACTGGCCAGCACTGCCTTTGCCCCATCCCAGGACCAGGCTGCTTGTTTCCAAGGGTAATTATGCATGGGGTTAATTGGGGGCATCACAGCCTCCCCTGGGAAGCTCAATTAAAGACCAGCTTTCATCCCACAGGTGAGGACTGTAGACACCCAGACTGCTGGAATCATTGGTCTCTGTGGCAGTGCACTACCACCCCAGCAGGGAGGAAAAGCAAATGTGTCTCCAGCGAGGCCCCTGCCCAGGGAAAGGCTGCAGCACCACCAGGACCCACGTGCTCCCAGTCCACACTAAAATGGCAAAGCCATTCTCTCCTATCCCAAAACTGCAGTGCTCATGCCCCAAAGGGCAGTGCACAGGGGTAAAAGAGTTTAACAGCAAAAACTATCATGAAAAAATCCTTTTAACAGCTGCACACAAGTCAGTTTTCATTCACAAGCAAATTCAGCCAAAAGAGCACAGGCACAAGCATCCACCCCAACAGCCCTGTGCTGGCCACCATAAAATCTCCACAGTCAGAGGAAGAAACCAGCACCATTGTTTTATAACCAGAACCATTTCCAAGCAGATTGGAGGGTGAATCACATGCCAGACCTGCTCACAAAAACACTCTGAATCCCTAATGACACAGGGAGAGGCTGGTGGCAGCTCAGGACTGTCTCTGGACAAGCCACACATCACCCAAAGCCAGGATAGGGGCTGATCTGTGCATGTGCCATTTGCTCTGTGGCAATGGGGTCAGGGATGTTTTGGGGAATGGAGAGGGCACACAGAGCCAGCAGGGCTGAGAGATGTGGCAGCACTGAGGCCCGAGATGGAGGGTGCTGGGCTGAGCCCTCAGGGGTGAGGGAAGCTGGATGAGAAGGGTGTACAGGTCCCCCAAACCTGAGGGGTTTCCTTGCCCAGGAGGAAGTGTGGATTCAGCAGCAGGGCCTGAAAATGCTGGGCACCATTTCCAAGCCGTGCTGGCAGCCAGGCTGAGGGGATGGGCAGCCCAGGGGCCCCCCAGCCCCACACCTGAGGAACCCTTTAAACAGCCTAGGCAGCACTCAGGCCAGCCTTGCTGCAGGGCCCTTTTTTATATCAGCTTTACCTTCCAGACAAGATTATTGACCTTTCCAGTGCAGTATTTAACAACCTCCATTCATCCCCACTTTTCCCTTCCCTTACACTTCATCCCTTTTGTTGCTCTGTAATAAGAGAGGCAACAGGGCACATATTTCTGCAGAACAAAGCATTATCATCCTAACTATAGTTTCCTGGGGTTTTTTTAACTTTTACCATTTTATTTAAAACAATTAGCTGAGAAAAAACACATTTTTTAATTCTCTACATTATTGCTCTCATTTCTCTCTCAATCCAAGGAGGTCTTTTCAGAGGCTATTTTCTTCATAATTACATATGTTGGAACAACTGCTCAGAAAGTGAGCCCAGAAAGAATTCTGACAATACTTTCCTAGCAGGCTTGGTCCTGCTACCTTTGAAGCGTGTAATGCTAATGATTTAATAAAATGTATGTGAAAACAAGAGCTTATTTTCAACAGCTTGTGTAAATGATGGATGCATCCATGCCAGGAGGATTGGCCTGATGGACTGAGGAGGAGTTGGAATCTCAGCAAAATCAGGAGCCAAAGACTTTTGTTTGGCTGCCAGACTTGGCTCCCCTGCCTCCTTTGAGGCATCTGGCTGCAGGCAGGTGTGACCATGAGGATAACACGGCAAGGGATGATGATTTTCCAAGATAAAGATCCCAGCTGCATCCATTTGTACTCAAAACCTGCAGGACTCTGTTACTGGTGTAAACTGGAGGAAGACTGGCCCCATGGTCTCATTTGGCCCCCAAGCCTGATTTAAGCACAGACCACTACAGCTTGAAAGATGCCTTCTGGAGTTTTTGGCATATGTATAATTCTTATTCCAAAGCTTCCCCCTGGCTCCACTTCTCTGTTTACCCTATAGGCTTTTATTTAAAAGAGTACAGCCAGAGCATTGCAATTATTTTATTTGAAAGAGTTTTTTAAAATTTATTTTATTTTTTACACTGCAAAAAACTTTAAAGTGTATCATATTCAGTCAATTGGCTCATCACATTTTTTTTCCAACTTCCCCTCCACCACCTTTGTTAATTACCCACCATTTGAACAAGGGTCTTCTCCTGCCTTGATCCTGCCGTGAAATCATGATGCTATATTTGTCTTTCTAACATCAAAGTCATTTCCATGGTCACCAACTGTGATGTCATAAACACATTTTTAATGGCTTGTTTACAGCAGGGAACAGAAGGAGAGAAGAGATTATGGGTGGAAGGAAACTCTTATCGATAGACAACAGTTTTAAGCACAACTGTGAGGCTGAAGCATGCAGAAAACTTGAAGCCAAAAAAAAAAAAAATCCTTGCTGAAACAGCTTTTCTTCTGTAGTTCACCCCAGCACAAAATTCCCTTTTTAAGTTACTAGTGAACAAGCAACCCCAATGGATTGCTATTACCTCAGCCAGCCCAGAGTTGTGCAAGGCAGGCAGCAAAGCCATGCCCCAATCCATTTGGCTCCCTGCACACACACACACACACACGTCCCCAGGAACTCCTACAGAAGAGCTTGGCAGGGCACAGGGCCATCTGAACACTACTGGCCCACAGCTGCCCTTGTCTCAGGGCACAGCAAGGATCAGAATTCCCTCGAGAGACACTTCAGTTGGACCAGAAGGTCCCTTTTTGTCCAGTGATGGCTGTGGGATGCCGCAGGGGGTCCTCCCTCTCCTTGGGGGTTACCACTTGCAGCCATGACTCAGGAGAAAGGTTTCTTTCAGCAGAGAAGATGCCAGTTCCAGCCTGAGCTTTTGGCTTCAAGAACAGCAGGAACCTTCAGGCTGTGTGACCCCACAGTGCAGCCTAACTCCCCAACAGGCCCAAAGCACCCCACTTCTGTCTGGAGTTCATTGGAGCGATCACTGGTTGATGATTTTGGGATAGCCCTGGGAGGTCCCCAGCAGGTGGAGATGGCTGTGGGCAGCCACAGAAACCAGCACTGGGCACAGCTCTTTGGTGCAGGGGGTGAAACCAGCACTGAGCCCAGCTCTTTGGTGCAGGGGGTGAAACCAGCACTGAGCCCAGCTCTTTGGTGCAGGGGGATGAAACCAGCACTGGGCACAGCTCTTTGGTGCAGGGGGATGAAACCAGCACTGGGCCCAGCTCTTTGGTGCAGGGGATGAAACCAGCACTGGGCACAGCTCTTTGGTGCAGGGGATGAAACCAGCACTGAGCCCAGCTCTTTGGTGCCCAGGGGTGAAACCAGCACTGGGCACAGCTCTTTGGTGCAGAGGATAAAACCAGCACTGGGCACAGCTCTTTGGTGCCCAGGGGTGAAACCAGCACTGGGCACAGCTCTTTGGTGCAGGGGATGAAACCAGCACTGGGCACAGCTCTTTGGTGCAGAGGATAAAACCAGCACTGGGCACAGCTCTTTCTTTGGTGCAGGGGCGTGGACCAGGCTCTGCTCAGAGGTGCCAGGCAGTAGCACAGGAGACATCAGGCAGAGGCTGATGCACAGGAAATTCTCTGCAGTGACTGAGCACCGGAACAGGCTGCACAGAGAGGCCTGAAGTCTTCCTCAACAGAGAGATTCAAGAACCCTCCAGATGCAATCGTGGGCCATGTGCTCTGGGATGAGAGCAGGGAGATGAGCCATGGCAGTCCCCCCCGACCTGACCCATTCTCTGATCCTATGAAACAAAAAACCTTGCTGCACCTTCTCAGGGGATGTCATAAATGGCCATAAAAGGGCTGACACACTCCTGGGTCAGCAGAGAGCTGCAAAAGTCTCTGCTTTGGAAAAGATTTTCCATACTGGTGTCCCAGTTAGTGGCAGGGTGTCCCTGCTCTCTTGCCTGGACCACAGCCATCCCAGTGACACCCCCTGGGTGGCCCAAGCTCTGCACAGCCTGCCAACTTCCTCCACACCTAGCCTCTTCCAAGAAAAATCTTTGAGTAAAACCCATCTCAGAGCCTTTAGGAAGAATGGTTTGGGCTGCTTGAAGGTGTGAAGCCAACCATGGCACTTGGGTCTCTTAGAGACGTGATGACAAGGCATCCCTGTACACGTGCTCCAAGGAGATTATCTCCCTCCCCTGCTCAAAGAAAACACAAAAGCGAGAGCAAAAACTCACTGGACAATGAAATTCCTAAATCCTCATCCCATGAGAAGAATTAATGTAGCTCTTTCCCTGCACCAACCCCAGGAGCTCCCCAGTAGGAAACCCTATTGTACCTCACACACTAGTAAGGGTACCTCTCTCCGTGAGCTCTTTTCCCAGAGTGAGCACGGCCCTGGCATGCAGGAGCTGGAGTTCCACACACCCTGTTCATCACCGAGGCATGGAACGAGGGAGCCACCATTTTGCTGCAGTCCCACAGCAGGAATAAAATGGTGGCATAGATGAAAACTGCCAGATCAAACACAATCCGGTTGCCTGTCACCACCTGCAGCTCTTCTCCGCCTTACATGTAACACTGAATTCTTAATCAGGTTAATATTTGATTTCTGGGTGCTTAAACAAACACCAACACCCCCCCCAACAAAAAACCTTATAGCCTCACAAAAAAAATAAAATGCCATAACAGATGATTCAGATGATTAAGGTTGCAGCCACAAAGAACCGAGACACAAACTATGGATGTCAGAATTTACATTTCCCCCAGAAAATGGCAAGTCTGCAGCTCTGGTGTTTTTTCATGACTGGCTCACCCAAAGCCACCAAGAACAGGTAACTTGACACATGTTCAACATAAAAAGGCTCAATATCTTTTCTAGTAGCTTTTGGGAAATGTTACAGTGCCAGAGAAAGTCAGAAGTGTTCAATTAGCTGCCATTAAACAGCCCCCTCCCCATGTTACACCAAATTGCTGCTTAAATACTTTTTAGAAGTCATTCCTGGAGGATGAAAGGGAAATAGGCTGGCACGGGGTTTCCACTGAGGACAGTTTCTGCAGATCAGGCAGAAGAGAATTTGCTTTTTTTTGTTTATCATTTGCACATATTCTCTGCTCAAACACAGAGTAAATCTACCCTAAAGCCAAGCCTAGGCTTAGGAGCAGTGCTTTTTCATTGCTTGATCTCCCAGACTACAAAAGTCCAGTCTTGTGAAAGAGCAGGTGTTGCCACTGCATAATAGTCCAAGTTTAGCCTAAAATATAAATGGTGTCTCTACAGCGCGAAATAGGGAAGCTGCTTCTGACGTATTGTGTCCCTGCTTTTCACTTTTCTGACACACAGAAATGCCAAATAAAACAGCAGATTTGAACAGCTCATGCCTGAGTAGGAGACTGGCGTGCAGATATGTGCCACAGTTTGCAGGAGTAGGGCAGAATCTGCTGTGTAGTGCATTTGCACAGAACAGTTTAAAGACACTAATGGAATTTTGGTTTTAGCATTAATCAGTGCTAAGGGAAAATCTGCAGTAAGGGTGATCAGCTACAGGATGCCAGGATGGACCATGTGTAACTGCACCTTAGTGCGCAGCAGAGGCTGTGAAGGTCTGGGTCCAGCTGAAGAGCCAGCAGGGTCTGCCCCAGGCTGGGCTCACACAGCCACACTGACTGGGACATCCATGCTAGCACAAACCCCTGTTTTCTTTCTACGTGCTGCTGCCTTTACTCCCCCTGATTTTTGCTATGCATCTTCTACATAATTTCTTAACATCCTTACTATTGGACTACAGACTCTTAACTCAAGCTTCCTAACACAGCCTTCCATAAGGATTTCAGGGGAAGAAAAGAAAAAAAACCAAACTTAAACAAACAAAAGGAAGCTCTGGCACCAAGCAACCCTTCTGCAGGAAACATCACACAGTCGGGTTATGGTCCCAAAATCCTCACCTCTCACCCCAGGGAATGCACACATAATGCTTTTGGGAGCAAGGGAGAGCTGAAGGAGACACAGCAGTCATTCAGGAGCTGGAAAAGTTGTCCCATCCTGCAGGCACCTGGACTTACTTCCATTTTATTATTTATTTTAGTCTAGAACTTCCATATGCATTTACCTGCAAAGTGCTGGGGGCAAGATGTGTTTAGAGGAGAGGCTTGAGGGAGAAGGCAATGGTGGAGAGAAGTGGACAGTGTCCCAGGGGGAGGCTATCAGTGATTAGACGTCATCCACAAGTGAAATCAACTGCTCATCCTCAGCTTCTGTTTCCAAATGGGATGAAAATATGGGGAAAGGATGCTATTTGTTAATGTTTTTCATGTTAAATATTAGAAATAATGGTTTTGAGGATTCGGTTTAGTAAATTGGATTTTTGCTTAATCAAAAGGACTCCAAGTGTCACTCTATTATTATATTGGACGTAAGATGGGATCATTAAAATTCTCCTGTACATTTAGCAGCACCAGAAAATGCCCCTCATTGGGCAGCTGGGCATTTCTACCACCCCCTGGGAAAGCAACTGGACAAGCAAAACTCAGCATCAAAACTCAGTGGCAAAAACTCCCACCCTTCTGATTTCAAAGACAGAAGGATTAACACCCAAGTTATTAAATTAATAGCAACCATGAGGGAAAATATTGAATGTCTGTGCCTTGGCTTGCTGTGTTTTTCTGAGAAAGCTGCAAAAGGAAATTTGTCAGGGGTAACAGCTTATGCTGCTCCTAGAGGCAGCCATCTGGGATGCTGAGATTAGTATTTTAGATTTCTATTATCTGAAACTCCACTGGCAGACTTTGCAAAAAGGTGTTTATAAATTCTGTAGTGCAGTTTAAGTAAAACTATTTAATCTAGGGACTAAGAAATATGTGTAATTACCGTAGGTGGATAATGCTTTTTCGTTGCCATTCACCAAAATTAGTTTACCAGATATTATTCTTAAGAGGTATAATTAAAATCAACATAAAATCCAGAACACGGTGAAAATAAAACATTCGGAGATAATGTCTTTAAAATTACTAGTCCTCTGCACTGCAGTACAAGCATAATCACTCTCTGGCTAGCAGTGTTTGTTTTCCCTGTGCAGGGATGCTTTGAACTCCCAGGCTTCCCAGCCGAGCTGTTACTTTGCAGCCCATTGTAAGAAGCAGATATTTAATGACTCTCCATAATAAACTCCTTCTCTAAATAGCAAATGAGAGAACTTCACTGAATGCAGGGTTTTGACACCATGTTTGGTCTCTGTGTTACTCCCTGAGCTTCCATGGACAGCAGGCTGGAAGCCTCCATGGATTTGGAGGTGGGCTCAGATCTGGACCCATGCACCTGTCATTAACTCCTGCCCTGGCAAAATGTCCTGGGATGAAAATGGGACTCCTGCCAGGGTTCTCTTCCTTGCTACTTAATGTTGAATCCCACACTGGATGCATTGAATCCCACACTGAAGAAACATTTCAGAGCCAGGAACTTGTACCAGATGTTTAATCTTGTTTTCTGCTCCTACAGAAGACATCACCTGATGTTAGATGCCACCTTTCATTACAAATGTCTAGCCTTCCTTGTTAATGAAAGACTTTGTTTTCTTTTTGCAAATTTATTAAGCAAAGAACAAACTGATTGTCTAAATTGATTAAGCAGATTCATTCCAGTGAAAAATTTATTATTTGCCTAGTTCATTTCATCAAATCAATTCAGAGGAAAAAGGCTCCATGAATTAAACTAATCACAAATATATATTTTAAAAGCCAGTCGTTTCTGGCAGGATACAGTTAGTGCAGTCAATCACTGAGACAATAACTGAATTTTAAAGTACCATCTTGCATTGCTTCTCAGAAGCTTCTTTGTTTTTTCTTTCAGAAAATTGGTGTTTTGGGGACAAATTCTTCCCCTATTTAGTCCTATACATTCTGAATAAGTTTCTGTGGGTGCACAGGAGTCATTCTTGAGAAAAAACTCAAAATACTTAGCTGGCATTTTCCAAAAAACAACAATCATACACTAATTAGAAAGCTAACTGTGATAGGTTAATAAGAATTTCTGATTGCTTCAGTCCAAACTCTTGAAAAACACCTATTTATAAAAATAAAATGTCATTAATTTATCAGGCTGAACACACATATTCATAAGGCTCACTCATATCACAGTCAGAGAAAATTCCTGTATAATTTTTTGCAGGACACAGATGGAAAATCAAGCCCAGAATGCTAATATTCAATTCAGTTAAAAAGAAAGATCAATCACAACATTTGTATTTCTCCAGCAAATTATAGACAAGCTTTGGGCTTTTTGTGAGTAGATATGTGTACACAGACACACATGTATTTTATAGATTGTTTTCCCTGCAAAGGTTGCTTTGAAACCAACATTCAAGGAGAACCTTTTGTTAATCATGTAGATCTTTGCGAAGATGTTTGTCACAGAGGGCTTGCTAAAAGCACCCAGGTCTCATTTAACACATGATCTAATAAAAATGATTCTCCAACTTTTTCTTTTTTATATCCTGTGAGCCCAGAGGTGCAGCAGCAGCACCACTGCCAGGATGTCCCCCCAGCATGGCCGTAACTCTCATACCATTGCAAGAGTTAAACAAAGATCTTGTGAGCACGTGGTGTGTGCTACAGCCTGGACACACCTCTACCACACTTCCATCTCTGTCTCAGCTTAACAGTTCAAATATTCTCCTACCAGATGCTTGTATTCAGTCCCACAGCTTTTCAATGATACCAGTTTAAGTAACTCCAAATTCACCTGTGTCTTGCTGAATTTTGTGAGAGCAGTTTATGGCTGCACTCACGGTTCAGCACTCAGGCACAGGTACATAACAAACATTTCATAATTACAGCTCATTGGTTTCCATTTCCTTTTTCAGTAACTCTTCTCTAAAATGAAGGGGAAATATTGCCTCTGCTCGTTGTGCCCACTGAGGGCTGAATTTGTGGGGCAGATGTTTGGTGGTGCAGCTGATGCCTTGGTACCTGTGCTTGCTGTCAAGTAGAATTCAGAGTCTTAAACAAAAGAAGATTTATAACAGCACAGAGAGCAAAGGCTATAAACACTGGGGCATGAGCAATTATTTAAAAGCATGTGGCACAGGCAATAGCAGCAAAATCCAGAAACCTCACTGCTAAGAAGGAGAAATGGACCTCATATACAGAATAGCATTGCAAAAATAATTTAGTGCCTTGGAAAGCACGGTAAGGGCAGGTCTGAGGCTGTCACCCCACCCCTTCCTGCCCAAAGTGGGGTCCCCCATCCCCACCCCAGCAGGGTCAGTGCTCCAGGTGCTGCCAGCCCCAGGGAAAGGAATGATCCCCCCACTTGTGGCTTCACGTGGAGCCCCCAGGCCCTGTCTCCCCTCTCACCAAGCAGAGCTGCCAAGAGCAGTGGGGAAGGGCTGAACTGCCTGGATAAACCATAAGGGCAATACCCGTTAGTCCTGGGCTCAGCACAGCTGCTGAAATGCAGTGCTGCCAATTTATGGGTTCAGAGTTAGCAAAGCAGCAGAACAGGGACAGATCAGCAACTGAGAAGTGAGAGCCTCATCTACTTCTGAAACCAGACTGAAAAATCCCATGGCAAGAGATACCAAAGAGGCAATTCCAGACTTAATGGACTGTCCACTGGAAGTGACAAAGTCAGAGGTATAAGCCATTTCCTAGAGCAATACTGAAACAGAGGGACACAGGCAGCAGTCACAGCCCTGTATGGGCTCCCTGGGACTCTGGGCATGTCCCACAGCACGTCAGCCCATCAGATTGCTCCATGAAAGGAAACAGGATGGGGGATTCAGTCACAGGCTGCAGCTCACCGTTCCCACTGCCAGAATGGCTGCTGCCAGGAGAGGCTGATCAGGTATTTGATGCAACCCCCTGGGCTCCTTTACTTCAAAATCTAATCTTGTCTCAGTGGAGGAAAAGCAGATTTATTTGGGACTGTTTAAGTTACTGCCTTACCAGTCACCCAGTGACATCCATGCTCAACTACTTAACTTCTCAGAGTGAAAAAAATCTGACTAGGTAATTTCATTTAAAAATCTGTGTATTCACCATTCTGATTCTTTTAAGTATTCCAAGGAACAGAAAACTGGGCACACTTGCCAGCTAAGCCAGTCTCCCCTTCCTTATGGCACTAAGAACCAGGGCACTTTTCTGGAAAGTGGGAGGGATGGAGCCCCTGGCAAGCAACACCCAGGTGTGCAGGGAGCTGCACACAGGGCAGAGAGGAGAAGCCAAGGTGCCAGGTAAGAGCTCTGCCAGCTCCCACTGCACTGCTGACAAAGCTGCTGCCAGCTGGGAAGTAACACAATTGGAACTGACGGAGAAATGTGACAAATTCATTATTAATAGCACAACTATTTTTTCATACGTAGAAGGCTGTACCAGATTAATAAAAACAGGCTTTTATATTCCTTTCTGACAGCAGTGGTGGTGTGTGATCTCCAGAAAATCAAGTGCTGCTGGTGCTGGCTCTGTCTGGCATCGGGATGCTGCAGCAGCTTCGGCAGGGACAGGATTTCTCTCCAGGACACTGCAACTCCTGCACACTCCAGAAGGTCACGCAGGCTGACTCTGCCAGGCTGAAGCACTCACACAAAAGGTCAGCATGCTGTGGAAACCTGCACACAGCTCCTCCTCGGGGGGCTCAGACCTCTTGGTGTTCATTAGAATCTGCCTTGTTTTATCTCAACCTACGGTGGGTTTTAAGGGAGATTTATTTTTTAAATAAAGAGCATCCTGTGGGGAGTATGAGAGACTCACTCACTCCAGCCCACCACTCTGCAAACCAAAACTACAGTAGTTCAGGTGGATTTCTGTTTCTCTCTCTCCACCTACCACACACAAATGTGTATCTGCACACCCACAAGATCTCAAGCCACCTTTATCCCACTGTATATATGTACATAAACATATATATTTTTATTCTTACTATGGGACTGTTTAACCCATCAGCGTGTAACATAAATATTTCATTTAACATCCCATTAGCATTTATTATTTCTATATCTCTGCTATTTTTTTAAACTGTTATCTTTAGAGGAAAGAAAGCTATATCAGGGAAAAAGCATTTCAAACAAGTCTTCAAAAGGAGGACTTTAGGAAAAATGTACTCACTCACTCCTATTGTTTCCACCTTTAAATCTAAGTATAGCTGCAGTGCACGGACTACTGACAAATGAGCCTACACAGTTCCAGAGGAAAATAGTTCTTTAGAAAGAAATTTTCTGATAACTGGCTCCTATTTTTCAGCCTCCTTAGCATTTTCTGCCACTCTTTTGCATTTACCAGAGGCAGGTTCCATCACCCCTTGCTGCTTTCCTCGCAGCCAGTACCAGAGGTCTCAGCATCCCCGGGCTGACGCGCAGCATCCCCGCGCGGCGTCCCGGCATTCCCGGGCTGCGAGGACGCGGCAAGTTCCTGCCAACCTCGGTCCAGACACAGGGCCATCGCCTGGAGCTCGCCGGGACAAAGCCAGGGCACGGAATGTGGCTCTTAGAAGAACAGATGTGACACGGAGCTGCAGCAAACCGTACCGAGCCATGAAGGCGCTGCGGCGCAGAGCCGAGCCGCACGCCGCTGTCCCCGCTCCGAGCGGCAGCCGCGCACCGCGGGGGCTGCGGGACGCGCTCGGCCGAGCGTGGCGGCTCCCGAGAGCAATCAGAGGCTTCCCAGGAGGGAGAGGAGCAATAAAGCATGTGGCAAGCTGTCACTGTGGGGGAAAAGGGGCAACTACGGCTCCTGTGAGAATTGGAGTTCGTGGGATTCAGCACCCGGCAAAGCCGCTGCCGCCGGGAGCCGGGAGCGCGGGGGGCGCGGCGTGCGCTGGGCAGGAGCCGTGATGCGCCGTGTGTGTCACCCCTGCCCCAGCCCACCCAGCTCCCGAGCCTCCTGTGGCACGGAGCGCGCAGAGGAGCCCCGCGCACCTCATGGGGACGTGCTCGGAAACAGCAAAGGCCAGTTCCCAGAGCCGGCTCTGAGCCACCAGCCAGCCATGCGATGAGCACCAGATTCCGTATGCCCAAAGGAAAGTTCCCACAGAAACTTTCCTGACTGTTTAAATTGAACGTAACACAGAACAAGAAACATTTCAGGGGCCCCTACATCCCCATGGAGGTGCGAGTCTTTTTCCCAGCTCCTGCCACGTGGGTGCCAGCATCTCTGCGTGGCCCAAAGCACCCTGGAGGATCTTACTGCAGCTCCAGTTTGCCCCAGCACCACCCTGTCCCTTTGCTCTCCAAGCGAACGCGGGGGGACCGGGGCAGGACTGTCCCCTCGGGCATGGCAGTCACGGCTGGAACCAGCGAGAAGGGCCCCACGAACACATCCCGGGAGCGGGTGAGCCACCGCCGCACTGCCGGGGCCGGGACCCTCCCTGGCCCGAGCGGCTGAATGAAAAGCCGGGGGGCGATGGCAGCCGCGTTGGGACCCCTGGAGCCGGAGGCAGCCGCTGCTATTACCGCACAAAAGCGATGCCGAGCAGCCGAGCGGGACAAAAGAGGTGGGGGGCAGCCAGACAAGAGAAACGGAGAGTGGAGCGAGACAAGAATGGGAGAGGAGCTGTGCGGACAAGAGCGAGGGGAGAGAGACACGCACACACACACAAAAATCAGAGAAAGGGAACGACAAGGGGATAACAAGGGGGGAAGAGACCACATGGGCGAGGGCGTTCCTCACCTGCCCGCTCCCTCCACGCTGCTCCGCTCTCTCTGCTGGCCCCGTGCAAGGACGCCAGAGCAGAGCGTCAGAGCTTTGGGCTGAACGCCCATATCCAAGGGGATTTTCCCGTTTGCCCAGGGTTTGCATTGCTGCTGGGGAGGCTGTGATCAGCAGATCTGTAAAGGGACCTGGAGTAACTGGGTGAGTTTCTCACCAACAGCCATATTCCTCATTCCTATTCCAAAAAATGCACCTTGGATGATGCCACAGTCACCAGCATCTGCCTGCAAATCCAAAAGCTGGTCCTAGTTAATGCCAGGTCAGGGACAGGCCTGGATCAGCTGAGGTAAACAAGCTTCTTCTCTAATGACTACTCTTGAACCCAGGAACACACGGTGCTGAAGGCTCACCCAGCCTCACTCCTCTCCTTCACAAGCACCCACCAACCCTGGGAGCCCCAGGGGCACTTCCCTCCTTCCTGCAGCCAAGCAGCCCCAGCAGCCTCACCAGCATTTTAGAAACAGGGTGGCAGAGTAACAATAAAACTCAGAAGAGGAGAAAGATCCACATTAGAAGATGCTGTAGAGCTAAAACACACATCAGCATTTGTTTGCTGATAAGGCCTCTATAAATGACAGAGTAAATGACAGAACAAATGTAAAGCTCCCATCGTTCTCAAGGATATTTAAAAAGCTCTCATGTTTCCAGTGTTTCATAAAACAAGAAAGTCAGAAATGGAAAACACATTTTAAAAGTATGAACTTGCAGGGAATTCAATAAAAATGCATTTTTCTGACTGAAAAAAATATCTTTATCTTCAGGAATGAAAACTAACACTGGTGGCTAACATGTCTCAGGCTGGCAGCTTCACCTTTGAGCTCCAGTGCCCCTCACACAGCACAGCAGCCAGCACTTCTATGTCCTCCAGTCCAATATTCTTTTCAAGTTTAACTCTTTTTTGTTAATTTTCAAGACTATATAATTTTTATTAGGATTTTTGTAGTTTTATATATTTGTTTTTCCAGAGTACCAGCCCTATGGCATTCACCTGCTAAAATAAAAAATGTTACCACTTTTCTTTCTAAAGCCACTGCCACACTTCTGGCCACATTTCTGCTGGTTACCAAAACCACCACGAGAGCTGACATCACAGAAAGGCCCAATTCTAATCTCTGTGCTCTGGTCGCTTCAGCACATGATTCCTCAATGTGCATGGTCCAAACATGATCCAGAGCTGGATTGGTTCTCCTTGGGCCACAGCTCTCCAGAGCAAAAAAAGCTGAAAAGTAACTGAAAGTGAATGCTGACATCTCCAACTCTCCTTGTTTCAGCCTCCCTGTGCCTCTGAGGAGATGGATGAAAATAAGAGAGAATGGGGAAAGAGGGGGAAAAAAAGGAAGAAAATTTCTTGGAATGATCAGAAATTATTCACACACATGTTCATAGCCTAAAACAAGGATCATGGATGAGTTATACCTTGACTACAGCTACAGTTTGACTGGAATAAGGATTTCATTTTCAAACACTAACTTGCATATTGTTATTTTTTCATAAAGCTGGGGCCAACATAATCTCTGCCTTCCCAATAGGGCTAGAGAGAATTTTTGGGTGCAGGCATTTAAATGTTCACAACACCTTAAAAAACGTTTTGTTTTGTTTTAAAAAACCCTCATATAGTTGTTAGGTTTCAAATGTGCAAAGTGTTAACCTCCCCACAAAAGTGACTTGAAAGAAAGATTTTTGATCAGCACCAGTATTGAGCCTAATTCAGTTCACATGTGTTGAGATAGCTGTGGGAGACAAAATATTTTAGTAAACTGTTGCCCAGGATCTTTCACAATTTCAATTTTCTTCTCCAGCAGAATGATGAGGCCTCACCCAAGGATGAGCAGCAAAACTTCAGGCAGAAACCAGCGACAGGAAAAGAGGGAGAGAGCCAAGCCTCCTGCCTGCCACTACACAAGTTCGTGTGCTGGGACAACACATTTCAGGTGATGGGAAATCCTTCCACGAGCACAGATAATGCTCTAAATAGGCTCTGTAGTTTGAATTTTAATTTTTTAATGCCTGCTTTTTGACTTCCAACACTGAGCATGATGGGAACACTACCAATATGTAATTTATGAGTTATAATACATGACGTGCTTTGACTTTGAGAAGTCTCCATTCATTTGGATGTAAGAATTGATCAGGGAAAGGGGAGATGGGTTGGATTTTGAGAAAGGGTATGGTAAATGTTTTCTCTGGGCTAATGCCGGAATCTTTCTCCTCTTTCACATTCTTTATCCAATCAGGGTAACCTGGAACACACCAAACGGGTTTCCCATGCAGAGGCCTCTGGGAAGCAGTTTAGATACATGATTTCAGATGCAAAAACGTCTTTCCAGCCCAGGCCATCACATAGGAGCCAATTCCCGAGCAGAGTGGAGACATCTCAGCCTTCAAATCTTTCCCAAACTCTGTCAGGATACCCTGAGTCTTTGTGATCTGACTGAACATACGTCACGCTTCCTCAAGTTAATAATAGATGTCCCAGGAAAGACAGCTCTTGAGGTCAGGGAAATTTTTTTCCTTTTTTTTTTCTTTTTTTTTTTTTTTTTTTTTTTCCCTGTTGTCTTTTCACTTCTCCTTTGGAAGGGGTGGGGGAATCCAAGTGCAGCCCCCGAGCGCCTGCTTGGCCACCCCTCGGCACCTCTCTGGCCAGCAGCCCGCAGCCCCGCGGCTGCCAGCGCTGTGTTTGTCTTACACAAGTGTCCCCTGAATGAGGAAAAATAAATAGAAGAAGCAAACATATGACTCTTCTTAGCACAAAGCCTCCCCACCTCCTCCTTGTTATTTTTTTTATTATTATTATTTTTCCTCCTCCTCTGGCGACATAAAAAGAGGCTGCGTCTGCCCCTGTTGAATGTAAATGCCTTTGAAGTGGAACTAATCATTTCAAGGATAGTTTGCGTTGTCCTAACAACGCAGCTGAATTGCGAAGCCCCTCTTTTTGTTGAAGATATGTTTTCTTTCTTTCAGCCCAACCTGATGATGATATACCGCTTTCACGCTCTGTCCTCCCGCATCGTAAATCTCCGCTGCCGCCTCCCCGGCCCGCACCGCCCCCGCCAGCGGGAGCCCGGCTGCGGCTGCCCGGGCTGGACCGTGCGGGGCCGTGCGGGGCCCCGGCCGCGCCGCGAACCGCACCCGCCCGGCGGGGGATGCAGTGGCCGGGACGGGCGGGAGGCACGGCAGCTGGCCCGGAACCCTCTCCGTGCATGCCCGTTTCTCCCCGGGCACCCTTCCGCTCGTCACCTGGGCACCCTCCACCCTCCTGCCTCCCCAGCGGCGCAGCCCTCCAGGACTCCTCATCCACCTGGGTGTGCCTCTCCAGGCGCCGGGGACCCTTCACCCGCCCACCCAGTATCTCTCATACCCCTCCGGTCACCCCTCCACCCATCGCCCTCTGGGTATCCTTCACCTTCCCCCCCAGGCATCCCTATCCCCATCCCCCTTGTGCATCCCTTCACACTCTCCTTCCTCCCTCCCTCCCGCTCCGGGCACCTTTCATCCTCAGTCCCTGGCAGCCCACATTGCCCTGATGCACCCCTCCATCCACAGCCCTCCGGACACCCTTCATGCTCCCCTCTACGCCTCCTCCATCCCGCTCTGAATGCCCCTCCTGCCCCCCGGCACCCCGCTCCAGCCTCGCTGCCCAGAGCCCCCGGGCACCGGGCTGCGGCCGGCCCTGGCCCGCAGCTCCCGTTAATGCCATTAGTGACAGAGGCCGCCCTTCAATCGGGGCTCGGTGACACCGGGGGCTGCAGCGGCTGCCACGGAAATTCAGGTCAAGCGCCGCGGGCTCGGGTTTCACGGTTAAGGCTACCGGGAGGCAACCTCGGAAATGCCGCCCTGGATGGACAGACAGACAGACGGATGCACCACAGGCAGTCAGCAGGCGGCTCCCCAGACCCCTGCCAACACCGCAGCTTTTCTGAATCCCCCTCCCCGTAGCTCTTCTGGGCTTGGATGCTTTGCCCAGCAGGTTCCATTCCTGGCCAGGATCTCCGTGGCGGGGCAAGTTCTGGGTTAATTCCCCCCCAGCAGGCATTGCACTTCGACAACTATGTCCCTTTTTTTTTTTTTAAGAACACAAAAACATACTTTATTTACTGCCTGCTATAAATTATTTACTACCAGGACTGAGGTAATTCCATTAAAGCCGCATGGTTTGCGTATACAAAACAGTTATCTGGGGACTCCTTCTTTTGCCAAAAGCCACAGAATTGCCAGAGAGCAGGGGAAGATGGGGGCAGAAGGAGCTGACTGCTGGACAAATGGGCCTCAGGAAGCAGCACAGGAATGGAAAGGAGAGAAATGGCTTTGCTCCCTCAGTTTATGAGACCCTACAAACACAGAAACAGCCACCTCCCAGGGAGGAGCTGGCAGCAGGGCTGGGGCCAGTCCAGGCTCATCCCTTCATTCTGCTGAGCTGCAGCGAAGATGGCACAGGAGGCGACAACACTGGCAACCAAAGCCACGACAGGCTGTGCCTGTGCTTCCCAAGATGTGCCTGATTCCCTGGGAGAGCAGCAGGGTGCCAGCAGCACTGCTTTTCACCGTGCTGTCCCCTGAGAAACCTCGTCCCCACAGGTGCCCTTCTGCAGAGCCACCCTGGGACACCGCAGGGCACCGTGTCCCTCAGCACGGCTGGGGAGGGGGCTCTGAGGTGGTTCCAGGCTCTTCTCCCACCGCAGTCTCCCTGAGGATGCAGCTCTCCCCTCTCCAGCTCCATCTGGGACACACGAGGCTCAGCGCAGAGCTCCTGGTGGGGACCGGGCTGCTCCAGCACCCACAGCCCACGCCCAGCCCCGGGGCCCTTTGCAGCAGGAGCAGCTTTCAACAACCTCTCGGGAGCTCAGCTCAGAGAAGATAAACACAGAAACCTGTGTATGCTCCCCAGGGGGGAGAGAGAAGCAAAACAGCGAGATAAATGAGAATTCCAGGTGAACATCAAGAAACTGTTTACCCTCAGAAAGTGGTACATTAACAATCATTCTGTCTACAAGCATCTTCCTAAGTCAAAACTCACAGATTTTCCTGTTTTATAGGGGAAGGCATGAAGATGAATGAGTCCATCTCTCTCCCTGTAATATCTTTTGCCACCTCACGTGGGGGTGTTTGCTAGAGAAGCAGCAGAGTACTTGGTCTTGCAGCTCTAAATACTCAAAACACAAGTCTGAGAAGATCAAGGTGTAAAGAAGCTGGAAAGCAAACTGCCAACTCCAAACAGCCAGGGCTGTCTCTGGCTGAAATATGACATTTGTGCAGTACTGATGTTTTTATATTTACATAAATTAATAACTCAATCACACACAGGTACCTTTCTTGCATCTGAAGTTCTCTGCATTCCCTGTCTGTTACCTTCTATTCCATGAATCCTCTCAATCTCTTCAAGGGAATGCAGGGCCTGTGAAGAAAGGAGAATATATTGCCACTTGCTATTTCACCATCACAGAAATGTAAAAATGTTTCTAATTAGTGAACTTGAATATTTTAGATAAGCTGCTTCATTTTATGTTTTAGGAGACTTCAATGCTCCTCATCGTGTTGGCATTGGGACATCTCTGCTGAGATGGAAAAAAAGGAATTACATCCTTCTTGCATGGATTTGGTCACACTTCGTTGGCATTTTCCTGCCCAAATAGACTTTGCTCAAGAACATTAATACATTCTTCACATAGTACTTCATGTGTAAAGCATGGCAAACCCATTTCAGTACGTATTAAACCAGGGTGTTGCTGATTGGTGTGGGTACACCAGCTTCTGGCAGGCCAGAACCTGAACATGGGGCAGAGAGGCAGGAGAGGTCCTCTTACAGCAGTGGAGGGTTGTGATTTCTCCAGGCTCCAGAGCAGCCTCAGAGATGCTCCAGCATTTCACCTTGGTAGGCAGCCACAGCCCAGCCATGACTGTTCTTGGCTGCATGTCTCATCTCCCAGGACTTTTCAGTGCTTCCAAAAGTCAGATTTAATAGCACAATTTGTACTGCAGGCTGAGCAGGCAGCTTTCCACGTCAGCTCCTGCAGCTGCCCTCAGACATGGATTGCCACACCCGAGGCTGAGCCTGTCCCTGCAGGAGAGCAGCCCAGGACCCAGACCCATCACCCCCACCTGCAGCAGCCGCTGCCTGAAGGGCAGGGGACACCAGGCAGGAGCGGGCTCAGGTCTCCTGACTCATAAGCTAAGCTTGGAAATCACACAGCTCTTTCTGAAGAATACATATAGTTCTTTAAAAAGAACTTCTTGTTTCTCCAAATCACATTTTTGACCCCAAAAGTGGAGATGCTAATAAATGGCCTGGAACTTTCAGGTAACTCCAACAAACCTCAAAGACTGCCAATATCATAGAAGCATAGAATGGGTTGGAAGCAACCTTAAGGATCATCCAGCTTCAACCCCCTGCCAGGGCAGGGACACCTTCCACTAGACCAGGCTGCTCCAAGCCCCAGTGTCCAGCCTGTCTTTGAACACTTCCAGAGATGGGGCAGCCCCACTTCTCTGGGCAATCTACTCAAACAGGGTTGGAGCCGAGGAACAGGTTCACCCCTGGCTATCAGCAGGTGTGATTCCACGGCCACAGGCTGCAGGGTCACTGGTTCTGCTTGCACCAGCATCAGATCAAGTCCTAGTCTTCCTAAAACAAAAAACTTAAAGAGCAGTTACTCAATACACCTCTGCTTTCATTTCAAAGAAACTTAATTTTTGAACATATTTTGAGTTCTTTAGCTGCACTACCTCAGTAACCATGGAAATTTTTTATGACCACTGGCAAACACACTACTTTTTAATTACTGTCCTACCCAGCAAGTGCTTTATGATATCAAAAAAAAGAAAAAAAGTGCAGGAGTTGCCAAAATATTTGAATAATTTTATTCCCTCTACATCTTGCAAATACACACAAAACAGCCCCCTTTACCATACAAAAGTGTGATGTAAAATATGCACATTTTTCACCACATGTGCTTTTGTTTTTCCTCTTTCCATATAATCTTTTCCAAAACTATCCTGCAGGGAGCTTGAAATTCTCACTCAGCCCTTCATCCGCTCTTCATTTATTGAGTCAAGACAGAAACAGGCAGTGTCCAAAAAAAAAAATCCTCCCCCAAAAAAGGAGAAAGAAACTTGAAGTGTCCTGGTATAAATTTTAAAAGGTTTGTAAGACAAAAGAGTGCCAACAGCATGTAGCATGAGAAAGGCTTAATGCTCAAAGAAACACCCTTCAAAATTAATACATCTGATGGAGCTGCAAAAGCCTCTTTAGTAGCAGCCTGCCTGCATTAACAATTTTGGACAGCCTGGTGCCTCTGAGACTCCACCGAGGAAGTGTCTCAGATATGTTTTCTTTAGGATGCTGCAGACTGTCAATCTTTGCATAGCATCAAGAATAGACACTCTTAAGAAAATATTTGTGAATACCAATAACTAAGAACAAATAAGACTAATTTTAAAAAATAAAGGCGGGATTTGATTATTCTCCCTCCCTCTCTTTCCCCCCACCACCCCACCTCCTGCCATTAAAATATGGCTGGGTTCTGACCAGTGATAGTGATCCAGGACACAACTCCACTGGGCATATGAGACCATGAAATATCATTCCAGCAGGATATGAAGATATTGCCTGGGGGTTTTATGCTGAAAACATTTAACTAGATCTCAGACCTTAGAGGGTGATATTCTTCCTCCCATCAGAACAGTTGCTGAGTCAAAGTAAAAAAAGTACTTTTTAAATGCAGCAGTAGGAGAGTCCCACCTGATCATAAGCACACTCTGTCCTCTTGGACAACGTGTATTAAATGACGATGTGTACACAGCAAGGCAGCTCAGCTCTGCCTGCTCCTGAGGGCAGCCTCCATCTCCCTGGCTGCAGTTTGGGCTCCTCTATCCCTGCACCCTCCTGAAGCAGCAGTGTGCAGCACCAAGCTCTGGTGAGACACTTTAAATCTCATTCTTAATATTTTTTTTAATCTCTCCTCATTCAAACAGTCCCAGCTTGAGATAGCTTGATATATTACTACGCCTGTCAGGGAGATGGTGAAAATAATACGAGCAAAGAGGCCGGGCTGCTCCTGGGGCTGCGGCAGGGAGCACAAAGGGGCTGGCGGGGGCGAGGGGGGCACGGCCCGGCGTTTCCGCTCCTCTGCCCACCTTCGTGTCTAATCGCTGCTGAAAAAGCTGCGGCGGGGCTCAGACACAGGGCGGCTTTGAAGTGCTGAGCGTCGGTTACACCCCGCACCTCTGACAGGGCTGGGGCCGCTCTGCCTGCACCGCAGCCCCACCAGCACCCCCGAACCTGCACCCCCTGATCGCACCTGCCCCCCGCANACCACCCCACACCCCCGTGACCGCCCAGCCCCGGTCCCAGCACCCGCAGCACGGTTCTGCCCCAGGACAGCCCCTCCTGGGCCGCCAGCGTCCCCCCGCTCCAGGCTGCTCCCCAGAAAGCAGCTGCCAAGGCAGGGCTGCTCAGCTCTTCTGCCCCTTGCCCAGGGATGCAGAGATGCACTCACTGCAGGGTCACATCTCTGGGGAGGGAGAAGAGTCCCACAGCCAGGGATTCTGCCCCACCCGGACACTGAGATGAGATCTGGGAATCCTACATGTGTGGTGAGAGCAGGTGTGCGGCAGAACCCTAAGGGTGAGAGCCCAGGTAAGTCTGTGGCACGGCAAGCAGGAGAAACAGCTTCATCCATGGGGCACTGAGAGGGGCTGCATTGGCCTCCCATGCCAGTGGCTGCTTGGAGACATCCCCTGTGGAGAAGTTACCTCCCCCACTGACACCTGCCCTTTCTGAGACATGCCGGGCTGCTCTGCATTTTTTCAAATAGGAAAAATTACTTTTCCCTGTGTATCTCATAACTTAACAGGCTTTGCTGTTATCTTCAAAAGCACTACAGCTTACTCCGAGAAACCATACCCCAGCTTATCCCGAACCAACTGGGAAAAACCTACATCCTTGGGGAAGTACCTCTAGAGGAACTATCCTGGGTACTAGGTGGGCTGTAAAGGGGTAGCCAGGAGCAGTGAGCCCAAATACCTCACCTGGGGCATGCACAGAAGTTGTTTCCAGCTTCCTTGCTGCTAGGGGGTTTTGTTCAGTAAAACCACCGAGAGGAGAAAGCGCTGGTGTTGATGAAGGAGCAGAGCCAGCACACCCCTCACACAGTGCTGAGAGCACTGGTACCTGCAGGAGAGGCTGCTCACGCTCCTTTATGCACCTCAGCTCTGCCCTGGTTATTTGCCCAAAGGCTTCTCCAAGGGTTTTCACCGGGCATTACAAATTTCCGGCACAAACAACAAGCAGTGGCTCTGGACGGTGAACAGTCCAGTAACCTGAGCCCAGTGCAAAGACCCTGCTTGATTTTTTTGCAGACAAGATGTTTTCATGAGAAGCACTGCCCTCACTCACGTACCACCAGCAGAGAGCCAGGGCCTGGCCTCGTCTGCTGCCTTCCCCATCCCTTCCCTCCTGGCCACAGGAAGGGCTCAGGTGGGAGTGGGGGCAGGAGCAGGCCATGAACTGTCAGAATTACAACTCACAATATTCTTCCACATAATTTCAAGCAGTTTTGTACATGAGGAACGAGTGCCTGAATGTAATGATTAGGTCACCCCGAATCACACCCGACCATCATTTCACAGGATTGCCTCGATGTTCTCCACATTTCCTCATTTCTTTAATGCTCTATGACAATTATAAGCTAAAGAATTTTCCAATTAAGGCAAATTACAGAAGCAAATGTGGCTTAGTGTAAACAATTAGCATCATGCTATTACATGAAAATGTTTAATTAATCCAGAGATTTTCCAAAATACTATTGCATTAAGAAAGAATTAGTGGCAATTCTGGTGCTTTCCTTAGTTGCCTGTTCCTGCTGAAATGAGAGCAGCAGCAAGGCTGGAGTGTGTGTACC
The DNA here is from genome assembly GCA_013396995.1 of Dicaeum eximium. Taxonomy (NCBI): domain Eukaryota; kingdom Metazoa; phylum Chordata; class Aves; order Passeriformes; family Dicaeidae; genus Dicaeum; species Dicaeum eximium. The sequence continues at coordinate 219,809 of VWZP01010430.1, read as the reverse complement.
CTCCACCCTGACAGCACACACACACACACACATCACCCTTCATTCTGCCTAGGCAGCCAGTGTTTCATGCTCTGGGATATACCTCCCACATCAGGAGGCTGAAGGAAAAAACAATCACATCTCTAACTAACCTCTAGCATTGCCAATCTATTTGTTCCTCTTCCCAATCAAAAAATTAGAAGCCAAATTCTTAAAACACTCTTAATCTCTTCATAAATATTTTCAAAAGGTGAAACAAAGATCAAAGCAAAATAGCTCCCTAATTTTGCTTTGTTTTATTTGTTTTATTCAAGCATCAGAGGGGCATTAGGAGGCAGGCTGTGATGATTTTTAATGATTCTCTTATTCCAATGTATCCCAAATCTTTCCCTGCATTTTATTTTTAATTGTTTTCTATTATGGGGCAACAAAGAGCCATTCATTCTGCCTAGCAGAAACCTTAGTTTTGATTAAGCACTTCTGGTAACCATTTAGGGTGCTAAAATCTATCATTACATTTAATTATCCTTGTTTTTTTATAGTCTCCTTTATTGCTCATTAAATTCCTAAAGATGCTTCTGCGGTTTGTTCTTAAGGAAGAATCCAGCAAGAAACATATGCTGGTGAAAGGTTGCTCAGGTTTCCACAGCATCTGAAGCTGTCAGCATAAATTCACTGATTTTGTTTTATCAAAGGATAAGCAGCTCTTGTAAAACCCTGGCACTTTGGTCACCAAAGTAATCGTCACATGAAAGAGGCCTTTCAGGTACCGGGTTTGCTGAGCAGCATTATCCCAGAGTTCAAAACATTTGGACTACGATTCAAAGCTGAGCAAATCATTTTGGCTGTGAACACGGATGTGAAGGTATTTGTTTTCCCTGGGCCAGGCCATCTTGGCATGGTTTGCCAAAGACACTGAGATCTGCAGCGCTCCTGGGCCTCTGACCAGGAGTCCCTCGCCCTTCACCTCCGAGCCCCTGCCCAGGCAGCCAGACGCTGCTGTGCCAGTGGGAGACCTTGCAGATGCCAAAGCACTGGAAATACTGCCCGCTGTTCTCACACAAGAGGAAAAAATGGTCCCAGAGGAGCAACAGCAGCGCTCTGATTACACCACACCTACAGATGCCTTGAACAAGCAACCCTTGCGCTGGCCCCATTGCCAGCTCTGGCCCCTGGCTGACCACAAAACATGGCTCTTGCCCCAAAACGCTGACATAAGAGGTGACCATTTGGGCAGAAACTCCAGTGAAAAAGGACGCAGTGGATTTGGATTACTGCTACCCGTTTGTAACTGTTTGCCCTGACCCCCTGCTCACCGCTCGTTGCTTTCTGTGCTGGAATCTACCGCCCTTAGGGATGCTGTGGATGGATGTGGGTGGGTCTGGGGAGCATTTGCTCCTCCTGCAGGTTCCTCTGCCTGCTCCCAGGGTGCTGCAGCCAGCGTGGCTGTGCTAGAACAGTCTATCACTTGGGCAAAGCTGGCAGCCAAACAAGGGAGATTTTTCAATCTCCCAATAACAACATTGACAGACCAAAGCCACAAAACTGCAGTAAATTCTTCACTTTCTCCACTTCAGACCATGTGAAGGGATGCACTAGAGTGTCAGATGAATGCATTGTGGGGACACACCATGTCCCAACATGGTCTTTGCACTATGCCTCAGCCTAAGAGCCACATGTATCACAAGAGACTGAAAAAACCTGTGCATTCCTTCTGAAAACCAACAGCCACTACACACCTTCACCCCTCTCACCTCCCTCCCTTCCTACAATGAATTCAAGAGTTCAATGTTCCCTGTCCAGGAACACGAAGTCTTTCCTACATGAAGGCTGACACCAGCACCATGGGCATCCTCCCAGCCTCCTCCAGAAACCCAAAATCAAGACCACCCCTCCTGCCCCGTCCAAAGCCAGGGTGGCAACATCTTGGCAGCACAATATAGCCTGGGCCACCAGGTTCTGCTTTATACCAGGCTTTGCAGTTTGGTGAGCTTTAAAAGCAACATTTGCTCCCTTTCTGACATTTTTTTATTGCTTCCCTTAGCCTGTCAAGTTAGTGGAAAAGGGTGATCATAACACATGTGGATGTATTAACTCAGTAATAAGATTACCAGCTGATGCTAGGACAGAACAGTGGTTTTATCTCTGTTTGGTTATTTTATGTAATATTGAAGCCACATTTGTATTTAAACATTATATTACACTGTGGTTTTGTAATCTCAAATAAAAGCTATCCAGTTAATTCTCTGAGACTCATTATGTTCTCAGATTCCTTTTAAACTGGTCTTATTCTGAAATATATTTACTTAACTGTCAAACCATAAGCAGTCTACATGAATACAGAGGGATTTCCCCTTTTCATAAATGTATGCACTTTACCTTTTATCAGCCTAGCAAATAACATGGCTCAAAGGTTTTACAGGTTTCTTCTTCCTCTGCTGTTACCTTTTTGCTTGAGCTTGTCTTAGCTTTCCATATAAACCGTCTTGCAGGCAGATCCCAAGCCCCAGCAGTTGCAGTTTCCTTGGGGCAGGATCTGCTGTGGCTTTAGGAGCCTCGTGCATGTGGACTGGAGCTCTGTGTGCCTCCAGAGCAGGGAGACACTCAGTGTCCTGAACACAAGGGTCTCAGGATGGCAGGGATGTGAGATCCCAGGTGTGGTGCTGGCAATGTCTGCCCCATGGCCTGGTTTAAGTTCAGCTTTTTGTATACTGGACCAAGTATGGCCAAAGCCATGGCATCCAGGCAAAACACCTTCCTTCCCTCTAGTTGTGTCTCTCAAATCAGCTGTGTATGAATAATTTTCCCATCTCTGCTATCAAACCCTTTTGACTGAACAACAAGGACACCATCCAAACTGCAGCATCTCTCTCATCTGTGCTTTGCCATGTGCCAAAACAAGCCCTTTTACACCTCCCACAGGGCAGAGATGTTTAACCAGGGTGCAGAGGAGGCCCTGATCAGCTGGATGGAGCCAGGCTGGAGCAGATCCAGAGGGATGAAACCCTCTGGCTCCAGTGCACCTCATGGCAGTGGGGCTGGTGCCAGCACAGGGATGCCCAGCTCGTGCTGCAGTGCCCTCCATCCCAGAGAGGCACATCTCCCCTGTCAGTGAAACATCCGAAAATAAGAAACCCAAACTAGAAACAGAAAAATGTGGTGAGGGATAAGAAAATATCCTAATTCTACAAAAAGTTCACCCGTGTCCTGCCTGTCACCACAAAACCAAACCCAAGGCTGCTCTGAATAGTCCTGCTTCATCCTCTTACTTTCTGATCCTGCATCCTCAGGGCCTGAGCCCACCTTCAGGGCCTGAAAGGCACAACGAAACAATTAGTCATGCTCCATAAAGCTGCCTCCATCCAGCCATCCATGGCCCAGCACCTGGGGGACACCAAAGTCTGCACTGGAAAGAGCCAGCACAAAGTGTCCTCAGCAGTTACAGTGGCCAAGGGCCACCTGGCAAAGGCCCAAGGTGACATCTCTGAAGCTCGGAGCACCAGGAAGCCAGAGCTCCATCCCTTTCATCAGGGCATCAGCAACCAAACCCAGAGCTGGGGCAGAGGGTTTAGGGGCAGCAGGGAGTAGCCCCGAGTCTCTCCCGCCCCAGGTGTCCCCACAGCTCTGGTGGGTGACCCCACGCCTCGGCACTGCGCTCAGGGGTTTCCCCATATGGGAAGCAAAGCCACATTGCTTAAGAAGAGGAAGTGAAGAAGCACAAGAAAGACAATATTAATAGGCAATTAATGCCAGGACAGCATATATCCAGAGAAGTGATCAGTGCTCTCTACTCTAGAAAGCTTTTCCATCCACCTTGACTCCTATTTCTCCTTTGGGAAAATCAGGCAGAGAAGCACAAGCCCCCGAAGTGCTGCCGAACTGCTCCACCTAAGGACCCACCTCCTGCCAGAGCTGTCCCCTCTGCCAGGCATGTGCCACCCCCTGTGCCCCAGCCCACCCTCCTGGGGCCGCTGCTCTCCGCAGGCGGGGGCTCCCCGAGGTCACGGCCGGAGGGGGTGGCTGCCAGCACGGCCAATGGACCTGTTCGGCTGGACTTGGGGCTCCGAGAATCGGAGATGAAGCTGGGGTGGGCTCCAGGGGTGGTGGACCTGCACAGTGACACCAATGTGCCACCTCCGAAGTAATGCGTGAGCTGAAACAGCACAGCTGCTCTTTTCTGCGTTATCTGTGTTAAACAGCTCCTTCCTGCTCACGATTGCTGCGTTTCCATGCTCGGATGGGCAGGAGCAGGATGTCAGGGCTCTATTTCGCCAAGCACAGCCTTTGGTGAGTGTTGCCTGCAGGCGGGACGAAGCGTTTCGCAGCACTGCAGTCGGGGTCTTAGCGGAGATTGCAGCATTTTAGCAGCTCTTGGGAGCTCTCGACGGAAACACAGAGTAATTGCTGCGGCGCCTCTCCTCTGCAAGCAGCCCCTGGGGCAGATGGCATCGCCGGAGCACCCGGCACCCGGACTGGAGACAGCTCACGGGGGATGCAAACAGCACCCCACGCACATTACAGCTCACCCGGCAGCGCTGGCAAGCCCTGCCCGTCTGGCCTCGCCCCTGTGAGCTGCCGCGACCTCCCGAGCCCTGCACGGTGAGCGGGGCTCGCCATCTCCTCGCTCCTCGCCTGTCTGATCCACCCTCCCCGGTCGGGCCGGGCTCCTGATCTCTCAACTCCTAATCCAATCTCCCCCCCAGCTGCTCCGGGACTCTGATCTTCCCTCTCGGCTGCGCCAAGCCCGCTGATTTCCCCTGGCTGCCTTAAGCCTCTGACCTCCCCTCCTCAGCTCTCCCATCTGGGCCGTCGCTGTCCTGCCCCGGACAGAGCCCAGCTGCGAGGAGAGCCCTGCCCGGCCCTGCCCTCAGGCTGGCTGCTCCCGGAGCCGGGCAGCACAGGGCCCCGGGGCACCTGCAGAGCCCCAGCCTGGCCAGGTAGGTCCCTGCTGCTGCTGGGTGACTCCAGGGCAGGTCCCAGGGCACGAGGAGGATGCCGAGCAAACACACCCTTGGAGTGTATTCACCATGTAAGGGTGTTTGGGCCCCTAAAATCTCCCTGTGCTTCCCACAAGCACCATGTGCTTGCACAATTTGGACCCTGTCACTTCTCCACGTGGCCACTGGCGCCCACAATGTGCTGATACGCTTCAGCGGGTGGCAGAGAGAGGCTGGGCTCCTCGCTGCTCTTCAACACCAGCTGCATCTCCACCAGAGTCCTCCACTGCTCTGGTCATTACAAAGAAAAAATAAAAATTATTTTCAAAAGACAAGCAGTATTTTCATGCTTTTTCACCCTCCCCAGGGACAACTCCTTCATTTTCATGCGCAGGACTCCAGGAAGAGAGCACTGAGCAGAATCACGGTGGGTTCACAGCAGAACGCCGTGCATTGGATCTGCACTGCCACCAGTCACTGCCATGGCCACAAGCTCTGACTCACCACGGGCCAGGAGGAGAAGATGAGTGTGAGGATGAAGTGCTTCTGTGCAGAGGCCCTCTTTCCTTCTAATGATGTGGACACAAAGGGAGGAACATGCCAGGCTGGATCATGGTACAAAGAGTTATGCACAGCTCTGATTACAACAGAAAAGGGTTCTGTGCTCCAGGCAAGTAAGGACTAAGTACTGGCATTTTTGTTTCCCCAGAGACAGCCACGCCATAAATAAAAATATTATCCTGCCATAAATAAAAATATTTACTAATTATTTCATTTGAGCAAGGAAGAGACGCAAGCAACCAGGGAGGGAATGGGAAGTTGAGAGAGGGAAGCAGGGGAAGCAGCATCACCTCTGCCAGAGAGGCTCTCAGGAGCAGGAAAGGACCTTCCCCATACCATTGCCCTCTGCACTGCAGGCAGATAAACTGCACAGCTCCAAGGCCAAACAGTGGGTGAGGAGTTATCTCCCTTCCCAAGAATATTTGCCTGCTAATCACAATGCATTATCAGCTAAAGCAGTTTCATAATGAAGCAATAAGACCCAATGAAGTTGATGTTATCATAGGATAATTGGCCGTGTCAGGCAGCCAGATGCCTCAAGGCAAAAGCAAAAGCTGTTTAACATTCCAGAAGGTCAATCAGCAGATAATGTCCATTTCCTCTGAATTTATTGCCACCATATTGGCCATTTCATTGAAGGAGATTTCAGCAATTTCAGCCCTGATTGTATGTGTATATACTTGTACTCATGCTCCAGGGTTGTAACAGCACTTAAAATTTTCTCCAGTTTTTCAAAATAAAAAAGTGACACAGTCTGACTGTGGGCTCAGAGAAGCCAAGCTCTGAGCAAGCAGTAGTTACTATAAGAGCTACAACAAATAAGCTTCTGAAAGTCCCATCTTGATGAAAACTTCAGGTAACCCATGCATTACTGCTGCTCCAACCATCAAAATAAATGCAGGTTGTGCACAGAAACCTGCTGTTGGATGGTCACAGCAAGAAGGAGGTCACTGCCCCTAATCCAGTGCCTGCACCTGCCAGGCACAGAGTTGCAGGAAGTGGGGGAAAGTGGCCCAGCATCACCCTGACCCCACCCCAACACGGGTTGCCATGGAAGAGGTGACATACCTGGGGACACGTCCCAGCAAGGTGAGCCCATCCCTGCTGGCAGCAGGGGCACAGGGACCCAGGACTCACTGGGCTGGGCTCTGGGCTGTGCCACCTGCAGATCCAGCTCTGGCTAAAGTACATTTCTCAGTCACACACATCGCCCCATGGCACTGCCTCCTTCAAGCTCTAAACTGAAGTAACCCCCACGTGACAAACCCTGGGTAAATCGTTCCCATCTCAGGGTCTCTTCCAGCAGAGCCAGGGCTGCACTGTGCAGTTACATGCTCCAGCACAGAGCAATCCAGTTGGAAATAGGCATGCACAGAAAAGGGAGAGGGCACAGCCAAAAAATGGCTTTGTGTAGTTGTAGAAGGCACCTGGTCAGCTTAAACAGCTGTAACCATCCAGACAAAAGCTCTGCTCCCTCCAACACAGGTGAAAGGGAGGTTGCTTCACTGAGTGCCTGTCTGGCATTTTACAGCAAAGAAAATGAGGGCAATGGAACTTTTCTGTGAGATGCACAAAGCAGGGCAGGACATGTCCCCAGCCAGCTCTGTGAGAGGAAGAAACCAAGGCAGGGAGAAATTACTTGCAATACCTGCAGAGAAAAGGAGAGCAAATCCCTCCTGCTTCAAGGTTGTCCCTCAATACTGATACCATGAAGCACAGCCACATCCCTTCAGAGTACTTAATGGTTTATTGATAATGTGGTCATTTCCCTTCCTATCTGCAGATGAAGTGGTGTCTCTTGAAGAGGTCCATATACTGGAATAAAGACAGAAATCTTTTTGAGAAGACCCAGGTAACACCAGGGTAAACCTGCCTAGGCCAAAACAAGAAAAGAGGTGATAAGACTAAGGACAGACCTATATTCAGAGGGATGATCCCAGCATGTGGAACCTGCTCTGGATATTCTGCCCTTCCACTGGCTGCATCACACATTTCTGTCTTCAGCCAGCCACTCCCAAACCTGCCCAGCCCTTCCCCAGTACTTCTTTTCAGTGTCCATCACCGCTGGCAGCCCGTGTCAGGGCCTGAGCACCTTTGGAGCTGGTATGCTCAGAGCCTCCCCCATACACCAAGGGCATCCCCTTCCCTCCCACACCCACACAAAATCCAACAGGTGGGACAAGGCTGAGAGCACAAGGCTTTCTTCCTCCTGACCCTACTCTGGTAGCAATAGCTCATAATGGCCTCCCATGGAAACCCTGACCTTGCTCAGGAATCCTGCACAAACTCTCCCTGATAAAACAGATGACTGCTACCATGAGGTTAGGCAGCCAGCTCCAGGCAGCTCCTGAGGGGCTATGCTAGCCAGAAAGAGGACTTCCTACAGCAGAGGCCAGAAAAAGGGCTGCTGCACCCAGGAGACTGACAGACCCCTTCCCTTGTCCATCCATATATGTTTTATTCCTTCCTGATATCAACAATCTTGAGCAATCCAGAAATTCCTCCAGATAAAGCAACATAGGGGCTCTAATTCAGCATGGAAGTTGGATCTTCTAATTGTATTAGGGATTTACACACAGAGTTAGTAAAATACCATATGGCCCTTGTAATGCAGGCTGGTTTTTCCTTGGCAGGCTGCGTAAGCTGCTAACAGCAGACAAGGTCATAACGTGTCTCTTTATCACTGCTTTATGTTCTGGATCCCAGTCCAGCTTTTACTGCATGTCATCCAGCAGAGAGATTGGATGTACTTGCTAACCTCTTGCCTTCCCAAAAGGATTTTCATTTCCAAATCTCATAGCTGAAGCACTGCCTCTGGGCTGTCTTCAAAGCTATCACTGCACGTCTGGGTTTAAACCTTCCAGTCAGGCATTATCCTGGAGGGAAACTGTGTTCTAAATATCACTTCCAGTTTCCATCCTGGCTCACAGGGACTCAGGCTCTCCATCCTTCACCCTAGTACACCCTGCATATCATGGTCAGAGCTCCAGCCCAGCAAGCACAAAGATCCTTTTTGTAAGAGGTGCCCAACCTCTGTGGATCCCAGGGGTACGACTTGCACTGCACTGGCCCAATAAAAACAACAAATCAAACTCATCCACTCATATTTAGCCCTTGTTATGAGGCCCATGGTGGTTGGTTGGCCACCCCTGCTCAAGGTCATCTGCTCCATCACCTTTCCAGTGGTGGCACAAGGCTGTGGACGTGGCATTTCAAACTGGACACAGTTTCTGTGCCATTTCCAAGTGCTGCCAGTCAAACCAGATGGAAATCAATAAGGTTATCTTGTTCTCTTCTGCTTGTTAGTAATTTCTAAGCTGACATGATGCACATCAGTCCAGCAAACAACTTAATACAAGCAACCAGAAATGAAGACACTGCAAGATGTCACTCAGCCTAAGCAAATCTATTAAATAGATCAAATAAATCTGTGAAATGAATGGGCTGGCCCAAGAAAAGGGAAAGGGTGGGGAAAGGAGGACACCTGCTCTCAACAACACCTCCAGATGTCTCCACCAGCTCCCCTCCAAGCCTACCTTTTCCCACCGAAGGCCACACAAGGTGCCCAAAGGAGGAGACAAACAAAGGCTGTGAGTGCAGCTGCCCACATCACAAGGCAGGTTTCCTGTGTAAACTCCTGCTGGCACTTGGATGTTGTTTTTCAGCTTGGCTTCAGGAGTCACCATAGTTTCACAGGAGCAGAGCCCTGCACTCCTCTTAAATTAACCACCTCAGGGTCTCTCTGCTCAATTGCACCCTGTCTGTCTGAAGGGCAGAAATCACACCTAGGAAATTCTCCAGATTTCCAGGAAAGGGAAGGCGATCCTTTTTTTTTCCTCAGGGAAGCAATCAAGTTTAAAGTCTGAATATTTGGTCCAGAAGCAGTTTCTCACCAACACAATCCAAGTACAGAAAATAATGACAAAGGCAGGGAGCAGCCATTCTGTCACAGCTGCATGAGCGGCTCCCAGTCAGCCCCCTGCGTTAACCACATACATTCCCTTCACAAAATCACCACAGAAAGCTATAAATGATGCATGAAAATTAAATGAGAGAACTCCAACCAGGGCATGAATCCCAAGCCACATGGCCGGGCTGGGCAGAGGGGCAGACAAAGCAGAGGCAGACAGAGCACTGTGTGCTGGGAAACCAAAACAACCTCCCCAGCAGTCAGCTTTTGAAAACCAAAGCTGCATTTCAGGAGGTGGTTGAAACAGCATCAGTTTGAAAGGTATAAATATTCCAGACCAGGAGGAAAACCAGGCTTCATTCAAAGTGCAAGGCATGTTCAGGGAGACCACCCCTAAACTGAGATTAATTTTAAGGAGAGGTGATTTCCATGGCTATGTGCTCACTTACACACACCAAAAGCCCTGGTGCAGTCAGGCAGCTGCAAGCAAGGATGGCACACGGGACACAAGGGGTGGCACACAGGACCCAAGGATGGCAAACAGGACCTGGGAATGGCACACAGGACCTGGGAATGGCACACAGCACCGAGCCTGGGCTGTGCTTTGCCACAGATGCTGCTTCATTAAGACTGCACGTGGGCTTAGTCTGTGCCCCACCACTCCTCCTGCTCCTTCTTCACCACAGCCACGGGCATTTCTGCAACAGCACTGCACATAAAACATGAATGTGGGACATTTCCAGAGAGGTACTGTCATCCTACCTGCTCCANTGCACTCATTGCCGCTGTCCTGCGCTCTCTGCGAGGGAGCGCGGGCTGCACCGACTCCCCTGAAACCCCGATCGGGCGGGACGGGGAGCGGCAACACTTGGTGCGCTGCCCCGGAAAGCTAGCCGGAGCCCGAGTGGACACCGGGGCGGAGCGCGTCACCCCACCACTCCTCCTGCTCCTTCTTCACCACAGCCACGGGCATTTCTGCAACAGCACTGCACATAAAACATGAATGTGGGACATTTCCAGAGAGGTACTGTCATCCTACCTGCTCCACAGCTGCCCAACTATTAGAAATAACCTGGACTTCCAGGATAACCCTTCCAAAACTGGGAACTGCATGTTGAATCCACCCCTCTCAGAAGGGCTGCCATTCCAAGAGGAAAGCACCTGCTTACACTGGGATTTAGGTCCATTTGCTCATCAGAGCAGAACTTGCAATTGAAAGGGAAGATGGAAGAAGAAAAGCCAGGAAATGGTCTTCAAAGTTTGTATTCCTTAGCATTATATGTGCAAGTGGCTAGTGGACAACCTGTTGTCTCCAGTGACTGGACAGGAGAGTGTAACTCCAGCCCAAGGCTCTTGTGTTTGCTTCCAGACCTTGGAAACTCTACACCAGCACCAGTTCTGGACAGAGGACATCTGCAAGAGACTGGAGCTGTGAATATGTTGCAGACACGGGATTCAAAGAGATGTCTAAGCAGGGGGCAGAGAAGCAATAAGCAAATCTTACCCACAAGAGCCTGGGATTCCTTGCACAGGCACAGTTCCCAGTGAAGCCAGCAAGCCGTTCTCCCGTAACATCTGCAGAAGGAAATTGGTTTAATTGCTCTAGATACAATAGCCAAACCTTAGACTCTAATCTGGCTGCCTAATACTCTTGCTTGGTTGAAAATAACTCTTGTGAAAGCAACCAGCTGGGATGGAGCTTATCAGGCCCAGCACGAGCAGGACAGGTCTCACTCCAGGAGCAGCCCGTGCCTGGGGGAGCCTGCAGGAACCCCTGATAGGGAAGGGGAGCTCTTGTAACCCCTGACGACCTCCAGAACTCCCCTCCCCGTGTCCATAATGAACTCCCCAAACTCCCTGCCTGGGCACCACCTTTTAAAGAGTAATGTTGGACTCATTCCCTAAAATCTGTGCAGGTTGGCCAGGGCAGGGCTGGTTCAGCTGATTCCCCTGCTCCTCCTGCCCCTTGTCTGGCTAAAGGATGCACAGGGCAAACCCCATTTCCCCCACATGTACAAGCCATGCCTAGAAGGAGCAGCACAGCACTCAGCTGGTTTCCTAAAAGATGTCGTAACACAAACAATAAATATTGATCATCATAACTTTGGATCCTGCTGACTGCATGACATGGGTGACAGCCAAACATCCACAGCCGGAGCTGAAGTGCCTGGAGTCACACATCCAAATAAAGAGCCAGATTGTCAGGGTGCTGCCCATGTTGCCTCCCATCAATAACAGAAGCTGACTATTAACAGAAGACAAAACATGATGAGAAAATGTGGAAAATGTGTGCACATCCACACAGCAAGGCTGCTTGCTTCAAAGCCAAAATATTGATGTGGGTACCAGCTTTTAAAACTCCTTAATCTTTCTGTTTCCTATGTTAAATAAATCAACTGCAACCAAAGTGATCACATATATCTAACATGTAAGAAGACAGCTACACATATGTAAGAAGAGTGAATCATAAAAAAAAAAAAAGCTAGATTTTAGGGTTATCTTTTTGTCAATAACATTTTCTTCAGAAAATATATTCTTATAAGGAAAGTATTTATGGTTCCATCAAGTATCATTTTTTTTAACCCTCAAGATATTTAGTTTTCTTTAAACAGTCTGGGTAATATACATGTGAATTGTCTGGAAAACAATCAGTTGCCAAAATAACCAAAGGAGTTTGATTTTTGAACTTTTTTTTTCCCATTAAAGGAAGAGTATAAACTCTCAGCAAACTCTAACTCACAAAGAAAAAGAACAACTATTGTGAAACAATTCACTCTCTGACCATTCTTTAAATTCCCCAGAAAATGTGCTGAGCAGAAAAAAAGCAACCCAAAATCACAAGCCAGAGTCTCATCTTGGGAAGTAGATTAAAACCAGACATGCCAGCTTTATTTTTGCATCCCTTCAAAATTGATTTTTGACTTCCTTTAGCTTCCAGAGTGCTCTCCAGCCTCTGTCCCAGTCCCCACATGTGGTTACATCGGTCTCACCAGCCACATCACAAGCCCTAACCCTGCACATTTGCTCTCAGCTGATGCAACACATCCCAGCATACAAACGGCTTCAGCAAGCACAGCTTCACTGGACACAAAGCAGCTTGAAAAAGAGAAGAGAAGCTGTATTTTACTGGCTCATTGTGAGGGAAGTGCCCAGATACCCAAGTGCTGCAGGCACTTTGCCTCCTTTCCTCAGCCTGTGGGTTTTGCTGTCCCAAATGGCCCAGCTGCCCCAGCCTGGCTGCCTGTGATGCTGAGTTTTGGGGAGCTGACTTGGAATTCACTGTGTTATTATTTCCAAATATGACTCTGAGACAAGAAATGCAATCTATTATGTATTATTTTAATTATGTATGTTATTCTTATTCTTATTCTTTGACCTATTATTATCATCATCATCATCATTATCATTAAACAGAGGCACTTCTGCTAACCACTGTCCCTCTGGTCATTGCAAACTCCTAGACAAGAGGTTAAAGGTTTTACAGCCATCCACACAACACTAACTCTATTAAAATCTAAGCTGTCCCAGGACTCATCCTCCATTCCCTGTACCTCTGGAGAGAGATGGGCCAGCCCATCAGCATTTCTGAAATAAACATCTGAAGACATTCAGGAAAGGGATGTTGTACCCTGACTCAGAGCTGTACAGATCTTTACACATCTACTGGAATGTCCATCCTGGCTCTGACATGAGCACTTCACTTGGGAACTCATCAATGCAAAGGTGTTGTGAAACTACAAAAAGAAAAATTTCTTTGTTTTAAATGCTGCCTTTTTCCTTTACATCTGGGGGGAAACATCCCCCTCTGCCTGTGCTGCAGCTCTGTGCTGGATATTCTGCACTTGCTGCCCAGCAGGAGCAGGGATTGCTCTGCATAGAAAGCCAGCACAGGGCAGAGGGGAGGAGAGCAACTGTGCCCTGCACCCAAAGAACAAATATTCTGACCTAGAACAGGACCCCTGGGCATAACCTTTATGTTTCTTTGATACTCATTTTTCTTGATCTTGGCAATTCTTTTTTCTGTAGCTTTGGGTTTGGTGATGCACATGCACTAACTTCTGCTTTGGCTTCCAGGTAGAATTACAAATGAAAAATTGTCAAGTCTGGAAACAAGTTTTAGTTTTGCAGGGAAAGATTTCTACTTACTTTCTTCTCCCTGGTCTCAGTGATGATAGTACTGATTTTTTTGCACAAGTTACATTCAGTCAGGAGTGTTGTCCTTTGGTTCAGATTTGTTCTCCACTACAAACACTCCATGCTGCTCAAGGTGTGGGTTTGTCACTTTTGCTACAAGGAGTGCAGGCAGCAGAGAACCCTGCTGAGCAAGCCGGTGTGTGAAAAGCAAGGAATGAAATAAAAATGTGCCACTATCCTGAATTAATTCTGAAAACTTCATTGTTAACTGATAATTAGTAGCCACAGGGTTAGAAACATTAGTGGAAGAAACATATACAAAATATTCTAATTTGCTTTTCAATAGTCCAGTGATTTCATGTCAAACCTGTGCAGAAGAAGGCCGTAATTTTTTCCTTGCTTGTTCAGAGCCCAGAAAGCAAATAAGGACTCCAGAACAAAGCCTAACAGTGTGCCAGGGATATGGTCAGCACAGCGAGTCCATGACTATCACTGCACAAGGCAGGCAGAAACCACACCATTTCTGGACTCAGAAAAGGTGAAATATAACGTGAGGCTGGTTCACCCTTTCACACCACGTGTCCTTACACTTAACATCTCAAGAGCCAGCAGAAAAAGTCTGCCTCACTAGGCAGAGTGAGGACACGGTGCATCCGAATTTACCAACATGACACATATATATACTTCAAACTTTTGTCAAGACACAACATGAGGGCAGTAGACATTTGCAAGTCCCAGAGATGGTTCTTGCAGATATAGCACACCAGAGTGAACCCAGCAAGGCTCTTGGATCTGACACTGAGGAATATTCATGTTCTGAACATACTGCACAAAAATCAGGACAAGGACAAGCACAGAAGTGCCTCGACTCCCTGCAGCCCTGGCCTGCCCTGCACACCCACCCCTCTCTGCCTGGGCAGCCCTGCACACACAGCTCAGCCCCAAAGGCCACAGCACTTGTCAACTGGAAAAAAGCTGCTCATCTGCAGGGGAAGGCAACAGAGCAGTGAATCAGCTTCTGGAAGGACCATGCAAGATTATTTGTAAGCTGGCTCTTTCCCTAAGGAGCACCTCCCTTTTATGACCGTGGAGCTGGAGTGATGAAGTCTCCTGGATGAAGCCTTTGTCTCTGCTGTGCCTCATACCAGACTGGGAAGTCAGAAGGTCTAGTCCCAGCCTCAAAAAAAGCCTCCTAAAGAAGCCAGACAGAGAAGCAATGATACTTTTTATTACCCAGGCACTTACAAGCACCCAATTACTGCATACATTTGTAAGGAAAGAAAATTAAATCCAGATCCCACCTTCAGATTAGGAACTCTCCAACTGCCAGTCCTTTCTGGCCTCTTGGACACCTCTAAGAATCCTGCACTGCCTCAACAAGGGAGAAAAGAGCAATGGTTGCAAAAGACACTGACCTTGGCATCACATCTCCTTGAGAGGATGAACTTCCTGTGAGTTCTTCTCGCCCTTTTGCAATTTAAAGAAACAACCCATGGCCATTCAAGTAACAGAAGCAACACCACTGTGTTATTGACATGACCAAATGCAACCAAGTGAAGGTGAATTTCAGATATTAAGTGTCATTTTGATTTAAAAAAAAAAAAAAAAAAAAAAGAAGAAGAAGAAATAGCAGCCTGCTTTTAGGTATCCCAAGAGGAGGAGTAGAACAAAACTCATCAAGTGAATAATACACTTAGCCTCAGTTTTAATTTAAACCATATTTTAGTGTCTCAGCATAGCAGGAATTCTGTAACTTCATTCCAGCTCACATCATTGCTACAAATATTTCTGTTCACATTTTACATGCAGCTATGCAGTGGTTGTGTTAGCAACTCCTGTGCTGGAAATGGCTGGAAAAGAACCTGATCTTTACAAAGTTGTTTCTTTTGACTATTCCTTCTAATTCAGTCCAAATTCAAGGTCTAATGTGGAAAAGGTTATCAGTCATCAAAATACAGTTTTATCACCAAACCAATAACCATAAGACAACTATTCACTGAGAATGAGTGGCATAACTCTGCAAATGCATCAGCCCAACACAGCAGAAAAAGTCATGGAGACCAGCGGCAGATGCACAAAGAAAAATAAGATCACTAAAATTCCTAAAAGAGAGAATTTTTTTTTTTTTTTCCCCAATATTCACAAGTATTTCAGTCAGAAAACATGGCTTTATCCTAATTTGGTCAAATAAGCAAGGCACCACCTTCCTGCAGTGTCACCAGGCACAAATATGTAGGGGGAATATCAGCATTTTTGGCTAAAACTCACATGTTGCAAAGTGGAACTTCAGAAATGCCCTCCACAGTGTCCTGCTGGGTATATGGGAGAGTGGATCAGAGCTTTGATGAACACAGTGTGACTTCATTAATGGGGACAGTCCTGTCACAGGCAATGGCAGGCAAAGACACTCCCCACAGCAGCTAATAAACCACGTTAAAGCAATTTAATTACGATCAGGCTGCACAGACATGCAACGGGGTTTTGCTGACAGAGGAGCAGAAAGTACAACATGACAAAAAAATGGCTAGCAGTAAGCGTGTGTCACTTCAGCCTGATTAATTTCTCCAAAATTTCTCTCTAGCAGGGCTGGAGACAAGTTTCAAGTCACCAGAAAAAATTAAGTGCCCCAGAGAAGAAACACTTTCTCAAGTACCTGTGTTATTTCAGAATCAGAGAATCATATCAGTGTCCAACCTTGCCTAGCTCTGAATATACAAAGACACTTTGGGAGTGATGCCCAGTGAAAAATCATTGAGTATTATAGGCAGAGGATAAAGGAGAAAGAGAAAGCATGTAATAATCGACTGTCAGGTTGTTAAAGAACAATACAGGCAGAGATAAAAGAGAAAGGTTTGAAAGCTTTCAAAGTGAAGAGGCAGAACGCATTATTTGTGTTTAGTTAACTAGATAAAAAGCACACTGGACATACATATTTGATTTTCAGCTGAAGTGAACTGACAAACCAATAGGCCTCAGAAAAAAAAGAAGAGCAGACGAGTCACCCCCAGCAGCAGCAGGCACCAGAGGGGAAGTGCTGGGGTGAGCCTGGGTGGAAAAGGGGTGCATGGATTGATCACAGCTCTGAGGATGGCTGGATCAAAATGCTGGAGACATTTGTCTCAGAATCACTGCATTTGGGGCTGTTAAATGCTTCTCAATCAGTTTTACCTGCAGGCTGTCAGCTGGCAGAGCAGGACACACAGGAGTGAGTGCATTCACCCTGCTGAGGGTCCCCAGGAGCTGCTCCCAGGGCTCTGACGAGGTGGGGGCTGCACGGAGCCCACCGGGGTGCTGGGCATGGCAGTGCCTCCAAGTGACAGTGGCCTAGGAGTGGAAAATCACTGAATGGGCTGCTCAGCTGCCACGCTACAGAACCAAATTCCTACTTTCCAAAATAGTGATTTAGTGCTGCTCCACCCCACCAGATATAAAATCATTCCACTTTGTTCTCAGAAGTCCACACTGCCCTTTTCATTTAACACAAGTATCCCTCTGATCTCATGTCAGCAGGGGCAAAACATTTTGCTTTCAAGGACGAGTAAAAAATATCCTTCAAAATAAAACAGAAAGAAAGATATTAACCAGAGGAAGGACAGAGCAATACCACAAAACCACTGGAAGGCGTAGAGGGGTGTTCCCTTAACCAGGACCTGGGTCCTTCACCAGGGAGACCCCTTTCCAAAGCGCTCTGCCAGCCCTGCAGCTCACGTCAGGATCCCATTTCAGCCTCCCCAGCATTCCTCACCATATTTCTGTTCCTCTCTTCCTCCTGGCTGCCTTAACCACCTGTTTCCCCTCTACATTTGAACTAGACTAAAGCATTTTCAGCAGAATCGTAAATTCATCAGATACAAGGTTTTGGTCACCCTGAAACTATTGGCTAGTCTGGGTCAGATTTGTCAAATAGCTTGGGCTGGAAACTATGTGTTCAGTGATGGGCAGGGAGATAGGATTGCTTCATGGTTGAGGCGAGTGATCTGCAATGCACAGATGGAGGCCATGCACTCAGCCCCTCTCTCAGAACTTTTTTGAGCTTTAAAAAGTAGAACACATCCTGTGGGAGCACAGGAAACTAACAGCAGGATTTCCAGAGAGCCTAGGATCAGGTAAAGGGCAGATCCGCACACACCCCACACCTCAGGTTAGCCTGGCTAGCAGGCAAACCTCTGTGCTGGAAGAGTTCCAGCTGCCAGGAAAAGCTTTGAGGCACGCAGAGGGAGAGGAGCGGCTCCGTCCCGGGCTGAGGAGGGCAGAGCCGCAGGGAGTGCCTGAGGAGAGGGCACCTCCCCGGGCGGCCCCTTCTGAATCGCTGACAATTAGCACGGAACTCAGAGCTACCAGGCGGAGAAGAAAGAAGAACCTAAATTACCCTGCTCATAAGCATGTTGTGTTGTGCAGTAGGAGTGGGATAATGACATCGGGAGTGTCTAATTTTGAACTAAATTTCCCAATTCCAAGGAAATTAACACCATGAGCTTTCAGCAATGCAAACTAACCCAGAGGGCATCCGGTGTCCCTCATCCCTGGAAGGGGCTGCTGAGTTTCTACTGCCAGTGCAGCTATCAAGAAGCAAAATCATATGCAATGAAATCAAAGCCAACACCAAAACGAATGCTTTTTTCCCATCTGCCTCCAGTCTCCATCATTTTCCTGTGCACCAGAGAGCACAGCAATTCCCCACACCACATCCCTTGCAGCCATCCCAAAGCTTTGTTAAAATTCACTATTAATGTTATCACTAATATTAATTCAATATTAGATGCTGATCTGAGTGTGATCACAAACTCACCCAGGCTTTCCCATCCCGTGTGGGTGCCCAGCATGTCAGAGAGTCGAGCCTGCTGGGAGCAGGGCGTATCCCTGTGGATATCAGTTTTGTGTCTTCCAGGGTACAACAACCCTGCTCTCCAGTCCATCCTGGTGTCCCCAGGCCTCCCTGTTTTCCAAATGGAAGGGGACTTCACATGGTGGGTGGATTCAGCGCCAGGGTGATGTGCTCCCAGTGCCTCCCAGCCTGTGGTGGGGGTCCCACATCTGGCCCGTTGCAGCCAGCAGCAGATGTGGCCCCAGCACGAGGGACTCCAGGGCTCTCTGTGAAAGCCAAGTGTCGTGGCTTATCTGCAAAGGGCTTGTTTTATTTTCTAAAAGAAGAGAAAAGGGTTACAACAACCTCCACAGTAAGGAGCAATAGTGTGTCTTGACCTCGGTATTCCTGACAGGAGAGTGGGGATCCGGCTGATGTTGGTTTTGGTTTGTAAGACCTTGATCTGCTCCTTTTCTGCTGACAGCATGGGTGGGAGAGAGCTTAGTACCACGTATCTGGGCTGCAGGAGTCTGGAAGGTTACTAACTGAAGGGGAAAAATGCTGAAATCCACAGAAAAGTAAAGGGAAGCTGCGGGGAGAAGAGGCACATTTTGCTAATTTATTTTTTTACATTGCAACAGCTGTGCTTACATGAAAAGGGTCATTAACTGAAGATGCACAGAGTACCAGCACGTCTACAGAGGCTTTATGCAATTTAGGAGATCACTGCAGAGTACAATGCAGGATCATTTAAAATTCACAAACAAATACTATAAAACACCTTTTGTAGGTATTTTAATGGTCCAAAACAAGTACTGTGTAGTACTCGATAGATGCAATTTTTCCTTTTTACTAAATCCCATACGTAAAAATCAATCTGTTCTTTTTAAAAACAGAGATTTTTTTTAATACACTATTTTAAAAGAATAAAGACAGCTCCCACTGAGATGTCTGTTTAAAAGTTCAGTACATTCTGCTGCCTTATTTTATCTAGCAATGATGAACTAAAAGAACACTGAAAATTCAATCATGATGGCAATAATATTTGAAAAGGCTATTAAAAAAGAATTATTTAGGTGGTAAGAAACATCTTTTGCTGAAATTCTGAACTCTGTATTTCTGTTTCATTACATGAAAAATAATATGAGCCCTATGCAGAAAACGTGTTTGGTGTGCCACTTTGATGGAAACAAAACAGCCCTTTAAAAGCATGGAGAAATGAAAGGTGATTTTAAAAAAACACAGGTATTTAGAGCCACTTACTCAGTGTTCTGAATCATGCCATTCCCCCTCTTATAGTTTAGCCATCTCTTGGATAGTTTGCATAAGTATGCATTTATTTACTAATCTTCAAAGAGTCCCCATTTTTCCTAGCTTTCCACTGTAGTCATTAGAGGTCACAACCCTGTAGGAAATATGGGCTGCCATGGTAACACAAAATGTCTGCTACAGGCTTAGTGTAATTCCTCCCTAATAGAAAAACAACAGCAGCAAATCCTGCCTTTGATAAATGGGCTTATACGATGTAAGAAGCCACTACCTAGAAAGGTGTCTATTACTTCAAAACAGCTCTAAATTAAATAAATGTTATTAAAGGAAAAAAAAAAGGGAAAACAAACTTATATGCAATTTAAAAAAAAAAATAATTGTGACTAAGGTACACAAAGGAGAACATGGAAATAATCCGTGTGCATCTGCAATGTCTCCATGAATGCAGTGGGTGAAGTTTGCAGGGCATCATGCTGCAGCCCCTCAAACTGCTCAACAACAAGTGTCTGCTCAACTCTTCTCCTTGCAAACCTTTCTCACCACAAGGAAAAAGGCTGCATTTCCTTGTGCCTGAAAAAGCAAAAATTCATGAGGAGATCGTCACCTCTCTGACTACAACAAGGTAGCCTGGCTTTCCCTGCTTGGAAATTCCTACAGGAAAAAAGAGCATCTGGTTCCAATAGATAACTAAGGTTTGGGAGGGAGGAAAAATAAAGGTCTATTTGATATGGTGGTTCGTGGGCATTACTAGCATTTCAGTGAAATCCCACCTCACTGACAGAAGGGTCCTGGTGTGACTGGCTGGCTCACCAGGGTGGGTATTTTGGGAGGGCTTTGGCCACCCCACACAGCTGCACTCCACCTCACCTTATGTTTCCAAGTCCTGCCTTCCACTCCCAGAGGCTCCCATCTGTGCTGTCATCTCCCTCCTACTGAGCTCACACGTGAAGGGCTGGTTTTCTTCAATTCTTTAGCCAGGGTTTTCCTCAGAATGTTTCTTTTCTGTGTCATGGGTACTCCCCCACCCCACTTTCCATCCTGTGCCACCATCAGGGTGCTGCTCGGAGGGGATACACCCTTGGTGTCTGCAGCAACACAGACCCACCCCTCAACCAAATCCTGTTTCTCGTTGTCTCTTGTTTACATTCCTCCAGTCAGTTTTCAGTCCAGACAGCAGCAGTCTGGATCTCCACCAATTCAAGTTAATTTTTCAATTAAGCTGTTGCATTACCTCCACTCCATTTCCCAGGACGTTTGATTTACTACTCCTTTTTTCTGTTTGTTTTATTTTTTTTTAAAAGACTTAATTTTGCCTGATAAAATACAGTTTCTCTAAAGCAATCTGCTGTCCTTTCTGTTTAGAGTCGGTACACCCCTTGCTTTAGGTGCCCCATGGCAAGATGGGAAATTTGAATTTCTCAGTGTTTGCACTGCTTTGCAGCAAGACAGAGGCCACTGAATCCCATACGCTCAGGACACCCTGCTGGAAATACCTCTCTGCAAGGGGACAAGAGTCTTCTCCTCAAGATGTGAACTGTGATTGCCTGTCAGAGGGTCCCTCTGTGCTTTAAGCCTATGCCCAAGAAGAAAAATTGAAAACATAATTAATACCTGTGGGTGTTAATGCATCTTCCCTTGCTTTAGCCTAAAAAGGCAGCTTCATCTGCAATTTCTGCTTTGCCTATATCTTTGTCCCCATATACTGCTGTGGACAGTAGTACCTGCTGGCAGTTGAGAAACAAGTCCTTTACACACCTATCTCTGTACAACCAACACTGCATCTGGCAATAAAACTGAGTGCTCCCCAGAAAACACCCCTGATGAGCCAGGCTGTACGTGAAACTTGGCATGTGGGGGGTTTGGACTGGATATTGGAAGGTATTTCTTCACCAAGGTGATTGTCATGCATTGGAACAGGTTCTCAGGGCAGTGGTGGAGCCACCCTCCTTAGAGGCATTTAAAAGATCTGTAGATGTGCTGCTTGGGGACATGGTTTGGAACTGCTGGATTAATGTTGAACTCTTAGAGGGCTTTAAGGGCTTTTCCAGCATAATTCTATATGCTCAGGTCTGGGGGACTACCCATGCCAAGGAAAGTGAGTGAGCTGGTTACACTCACAGCAAGAGCTGAGGGATGTCCCCAGATACAGACCTCCAGGCATCACCCTCTCGCTGTCTGTCTCCAGCTGCTTTCTGCTTCTTCAAAAAATCACAGAAGCATTAAGGTTTGAAAATATTTCTGAGATCATCAAGTCCAATCACTTGTTTACGTATTACTCTAAGAAAGTGGAAGATGTGAAGCAAATTTCATGAGTATAATTCCTTCCACACTATTGATGAAAGTAAAAGCTCTTCTGTGCCACCTCATGCCACCTCATCTCACAGCCAACAAGGAGCTCCCCACATCTCCATCCAGCTCCTGCATCCACATACAAAACCCAGAGGCACCACATGGACTGGAGACAATCCTGGGGCACCAAAGCTCTGCATCCAATGAGCAAATCAACCTCCTCTATCAATATCAATGAAGTCTGACTAGGCACACAGCTGATGTAATATCGGTAAAGTCCAAGGAAACACAGGATTTCAAATCAGTCCCACACACCCTCCTGCACTGCAAAGCTGGCACATGGCATCACAGGGCCTCTAGCAGCACTGCTGTCCCACTGCAAGTCCCCGTGTGGTGCAAATTACCATGGCAGGCAACTGCTCTGAGGAGGAAGGGCTGCTGTCTCTCAAAAGGTACTCAAGTAATTTATTTTGACAAGTAAAGCTTGGTTTTAATCATCAATAATTCTTCTGAGCAAAGCATCTTCGATTAAGTGGGCTGTAGTCTATTTAGCAAAAGTAATGAAGTTGGAGTAAGAGGAGGATTTGTGCAGTGTTCTGCTGTTAATCACTGCTAATAAAAGTTGAAAAATCACTGAAAGTGATTGATAATGAAAGTGGAAAAATGATGGAATTTGCAGATAAGCAAAGTGTAAATGAATGAGGTTTGGTGCAGACGAGATACTTTCACTTTGTGCTGAGAAAAGATATAGCAAACTACCCGACCCCTGGATTGTATTTTCCAATCCTACATACATTGGTTGGGCTATCTGGGCTCTGCAGTTACAACAAAGAGATCGGCTGCTTCCGAGAGAGAGAGCACTACAGTTTGTAGCCACCGAGCACTACAGTTTGTAGCCACCAAGGAAATGGGTGGAAAGCACCTGCATTTTGGAGGAGAAAAAAGAGGTACTGTTCACCCAAAGCATGGCCAAGCCAAGAGAAGCCACCTTCATTAGAGCTTTGTGACTGTCATCCACACAGTGCCAATGGTGTTTGCTACCAGCTGATCTTCAGCCTGATTTGCAGGCAAAGCCTCCTGTAGGGCACAGGCCACCCGTGGGACAAAACACCACGTGACAGTTTCCAGGTACTCAGGACCTTTAGGAAGCACCTAGCCCGTGGCAGAGATGATGACACACACAGGATAACTCCTGCAGATGAGCTTTGCTCCTGCACACTGCTGTAGCCATCCAGAGCCGCAAGAGCAGGGCAGGTGGTGTCCTGTCCTGTCCTGTCCTGTCCTGTCTTCTCCTGTCCTGTCCTGTCCTGTCCTGAGCAAGCTGCTCTTGCTCTCACACGGCCAGAGCAAGGCAGTCAGCAGTGACACTGCATTCCTGCCGTACTCTTACAAAGCTCTGGGACTCTCTGCATCCCCAGAGCCAAATCAGCTTAGCTGTGGCAATACCAAAGTGGCAGCTTTCCCTGTTCCCAGGTGGGAAGTGATGAACAGAGTCTCTCCCCTTCTCCAAACCCCTGGTCCTGCTTTAGCAGCGCTACCCACAGCTGCAGCCGTGGAGAGAGGGGGAAAGCTGGTGTTGAGGCAAGCAGGAATTTCTGCACCATTTATTATAAAAAAATACGTGTGACTTAGTTTCCCCAAGAGCTGTTGACTTCAAAGAGACAGTTTTGCTGCCAAGTTTACTTTTGAGGCACCCAAGCCACGGAAATGCAGTAACTCCCATGTGATGGGTTTTGGTTGTCAACACAAAATAAGAGGAGTGGCATTTGTGGCAATCACTGGCAGGAAAACCCTTGCACAAAGGATTCTACCAAGAGATCAGGAACATCATTAAACTGGTGTAATTGCTTTTTTTTTTTTTCTTTCTTTTTCAAATTAAAACAATCTTTTCTATCAACATTAAAAAAAATTTGCTGAATTTTTATCTACTGTTTTGAAGGCTGTTGCATCATGTCATCACTTTAAATTTCCATATTTGTCAATGCAAAATGATATTCTGTCAACATCAAAATATCTGGAGAGCACTAGCTGACGTTTCTGCTTGAAAGTGCGTTTGGGGAGCATTCATACATTTATTTGCCTGGAAGAAATATGGTTTTAACTGACTCTTGAGTTGCTCAGTTTTCAGAAGAGATTATCAAAACACGGGATGGGAAGCTCAGCACAAAGCTTGGAAGAAAACCAGAGCAGAATTATCCTGTAGGAACTGACCTCATATATCAAATCAGACCTGCATGTAACAGCCCAAGTCGTTGCTGTGCCATTTGTATTTCTTTGCACCACTTTATCCTTCAGGGAGTGGGGGGGAAAGGGCCACTTTTCAAAGAATAGATGAGCCTGGCCGCAAGAAGCTCCTCCCAGTGTAAGCTGTCTCGCCGGGGAGAGCTCTTCCCGCAGCTGAGGAGGCTGCAGGGGAGGAAGGCTCCGAGCCCGCTGCCCCCCGAGCGGGGCTCGCCCGGGGCTGCGGCCCCAGCCCGGATAGCCGCAGCCCGGATAGCCACAGCCCCAGCCCGGATAGCCACAGCCTCAGCCCGGATAGCCACAGCCTCAGCCCGGATAGCCACAGCCTCAGCCCGGATAGCCACAGCCTCAGCCCGGATAGCCACAGCCTCAGCCCGGATAGCCACAGCCTCAGCCCGGATAGCCACAGCCTCAGCCCGGATAGCCACAGCCTCAGCCCGGATAGCCACAGCCTCAGCCCGGATAGCCACAGCCTCAGCCCGGATAGCCACAGCCTCAGCCCGGATAGCCACAGCCTCAGCCCGGATAGCCACAGCCTCAGCCCGGATAGCCACAGCCTCAGCCCGGATAGCCACAGCCTCAGCCCGGATAGCCACAGCCTCAGCCCGGATAGCCACAGCCTCAGCCCGGATAGCCACAGCCTCAGCCCGGATAGCCACAGCCTCAGCCCGGATAGCCACAGCCTCAGCCCGGATAGCCACAGCCTCAGCCCGGATAGCCACAGCCTCAGCCCGGATAGCCACAGCCTCAGCCCGGATAGCCACAGCCTCAGCCCGGATAGCCACAGCCTCAGCCCGGATAGCCACAGCCTCAGCCCGGATAGCCACAGCCTCAGCCCGGATAGCCACAGCCCCAGCCCGGGTAGCCACAGCCCCAGCCACAGCCCGCGGGTGCGGACAAGGGCAGGGCAGCCCCCGCGGCCCCACGCCCCTCCCGTCCTTCCTGACACAAAGGGGGAAAACGCAATGTTGCACCAAGTTGTTTCTCAACCAGAAGAGGGTTACTTTGGAATAAAAATAATTCTTTTCAAATCCTTTCCGTTGCATTTTACTTCTTATGGAGGGAAAAAAATAAATGTGAAGTTACTTTTTCTCACTCTGAGGACTAAACGTTTACCAATTTCACTATGAGACAACAGAGCATTTTCTCGCTCTGAAATTCAGCCAGTTTTGCTATGACTACCACTTCCTAGTGCCAAAAAAGAGGAGGGGGTTTGGGGGGAAAATCACCTGTAAAGAATTAGGTAACGGAGTGTGAGAGGTCTCTGCTATTCAGGAAATACCGCTGGATTTAATTACAGATTGCAACTAAACCCCCCTTCCCTTTTTCCTTTTTTTGAGCTTCAGACATACAATAACATGGCATTTATCGAATGTGGTCGCGTTGCAGTGCTCGGAAGAGTAAAAGCCCAGAGAACTCTGTTGTTTACAATAAACTTTAAAAATATACTTTATACACAAGATGAATGAGAGTTTTATGGAGCAAGCACGTTGTATCCCTCTGTTTCAGGCAGTGCCGATTGCAGAAGGACGAGGCTGCGGGGAGAGGTGCCGAGCCCGCCCAGGTGCCAGGGCTGTGCCGGCAGCAGCCGTCCCCAGCCACACCCTGGGGCAATCTGCCTTTTACAGCCAGCAAACTCCCTCCCTGCTCCCAGCAACTGCCCGCAGCCAGGCCCTCTCACATTTGGTCTAAATTGCATATTTTCTCCTCAGTATCTCAGCTGAGATGAGCGGTCCTGATACAACAGTATTAAATGTCAAACGAGCAAAAAACAACGTGCAAAGCCAATGCAACTCTGCATTTAATTTAAGCAGTGTCAAAGCAAGGGGTAGAAAGGAATGGTGATTTTTTTTTTGCACATTTTTATGAAACCACCAAATCCAGCTCATACTTGAGGCTCCTGTCCTAACCACTTCGCCAGAACCCATTTCTCCCCTCCTTCCCTAACAATATTAAGTTAATCAGTAGTAAGCAAAAAGATCTAGCAATATCTGCTTACATTTGAGTCACTAATTATACATTACAATGTTAAAATTTTTGCTCTACTGTGCGTTTAATTTGCTCGCTTCGGAACGAGACATTAGGACTTTATTTCTAAATGCATTGATTAAATTGTGTGTCTGTTTTTGCAGCCAGAAATACAGCAGCTTTCCTCTCCATGTAGGTAATGAGGCATACAATGCCCTGGAATTAATTTAAAAATTTGTATTCCATCATAATTATCTCCAGTCATTGTCCACAATAAAACAATTTGTTACAGATCAAATATTGTGCATGCAGATACATGGATTTGCTATCAAGAGTGTCTCTTAAACTCACAAAAGGGAATAAAACTCAGAGTCCAGGCAAAAAATCTGTTCCCTGGAAGGTGTTATCCTGTCAGTGCTACAGGGTAATTTACAGGCTCTGCCGCATTTAGGAGACTGTGACTTGACTTTTTTTGGCTTTTATGAGCTAAAGAACAGAAGCAAGGTCACTGGAGAGATTAAGTTTCCTTTCTGCACTAACATTAGGGAGGGAGACAGAGAGAGACATGGCAAATAAGGGCTCTGCTGTACCCTGAAAATTAAAATACAGCTGGATTGCAACTCTAATGATGCCAGCTTTTGCAGGGCTCAGACTCCCAACACAGCCACGGGCACAGAGGACTTGTATCCTCAACAAGTAATTGCAAATTTTCTTGCCTTTTTTGCGTCTTGATTTGCTTTTTAACAAAACAAAAAACTGCTCCCGTTCATGCAGAGCACAGTGGAAATCAACAGCAAATTCTTCTGCTGATACATTTTTCTGCAAGGAAGCTGGGTTCAGTTAAGTACCGATGCCAGTGGAGTAGCACGAAGGCAGATTTTTCCCTTCCTCTGTGCTACAAACAATAAAAAATTCAGGTGATAATTTACTCCACAGTGCAGCACCCAAAGCAGGAGCACAGGTCCTCCCATTGCTTAAAAAGCACACACACAAGGGATAAGGAAAATAAAATTGGAGGCATATTCAATTTTCAAATCTTTTCTTTTGTTAGGCTATAATTGTAAATCAGAGGGGGAAATCGGATTTCAAATTCTGCCTGCACTTCCTATACATGTGCTCTTTTGATTTTTCCAAGTTACATGGGAGGAGAAGAGGCAATGTTTGCCTCTATGCCTCTGAAATGAAGACACAAAATTTTATTTTGCAATTACAGCAAGATATATAGGCTAAACTTAAAAAGTTTCCTATTTTTTTCTTATTTTATTTCCCCTCTCTGTTTCCTGCTAAAAAATAATAAATTTTACATTGCAAGTCTATTCTGGAGCAAAATTATATTCATTGTGGAAAGGGAATTTAACCTGATAAATTAGCTTTCTGCAGCTCTTGATTGAAGTGGTTCATGTTAACATTTGAATGAGTTTTCTTTACCTACACATTTTTGTTAACTGGTTTAATAAATTATGGCAGACCTTTAAAACGGGATTGGAGCTGTACAGGGTACAGCCAAACAGGGCAGCAGAAGGTAAAGGCATAATATTTTAGTGCTTTCAACAGGAAGACCCTAATTGTAGTATTATTATTATTATTATTATTATTATTATTATTATTATTATTATTATTATTATTATTATTATTATTAAATTGTATTATTATTATTATTATTATTATTATTATTATTATTATTATTATTATTATTATTATTATTATTATTATTATTATTATATTAATAGCTGAAGTTTAATGCTCTTTAGTGGTCATTTTTCAAAGTAAACTGCAAAAACAGAAGGAAACCTTTTAAATCCAGAAACTATTTTAAACCAGTTAGTTGGAAAAACTAAATTAGAATATGGTACTAATATACTCAAATAATGGAGTAATATAAAACTGCAGCAAAACTGCAAGAGGAAAATTAGATATTCAACAAATGGCTTTTTCTACTAAATTCTTCGGGATAGTTTATGGTATTAAAGTCTCTCTTCTTCTTTCCACACTTTCTTACAAAGCATTTGCTACCAAAACATCAACGACTTTACATTTCCTGGGAGGTGGCTGATGGGATCAAAATGCCATTTCTTAAACCAGAGAACAAACCAGGTTCGTGCCCTGCAGTTGTGTAGGTGTTGTTATTAAATGATGGATGGATAAAACAAGTGTACTCTATTGTGAACAAATTGTGAGATACCAAAGGGATAGTCACTTTAAAAATAATACCACCACGTTATTTATATTTTAAAAGTAAATTTCACCATTTTGTATGAGTAGTTGTATTTAGGTATCTGCTGCATTTAACATTATTTCAGAAATCTAAACTAGATATGTAGATTCTGGTTTTTTGGTGGGTTTTTTGGTGGGTTTTTTTTTTTTTTTAAATTGGGATCCATAGAAAATATAAACTAATTAGCCACATGTATTAAAATTATTAATGTAACCTCAGCTATTCAGTTGACTTGCATCATGCAATATATGATCCAATAAATTAGGTAACATAACATAACAAAACCAAAAATAAGGCTTAGGTCTCAGTACAAATTAAACTATAAACCATTGTACTCAGTGCTTGAAAATACCCCATCTTTCATTTCTAAATTATTTAAAAACTAATAAAGGTGGTTTCAAAAAATATGGAAAACAAACTTATTCCAATTTGGTGTGAAAAAGAATTGAATCTGACAATTTTATGAAAGGACTTTGTCTAAACAGAGCTACAAAGCACAAATAGAACAAAGTGATTACAAAATAGCCGTAATCATCTGACTGGCATTTTACGTGCTAGATGCTTGTAAAAAATGGAGATTATAAACGGAGCACCACAAACCCTCGCATAGGAGAGCGCAGAAAAACCCCCAGGGTCGAGCACAATTGCTCTGCACCCTTCCTGTGCTGCAGCCTTTCACTGCGAGAGGCTTTCAACCAAATCCGGCTGCAGGACAGCGATGGAAAATGGACGGAGCACAGGTTTGTTCTGCTCCCCCGTCCCTTTCCCGCAGCAGCGCGGGGAGAGACCCTCGGGGTCCCGCTGGTCCCGGCAGGGCTTGTCCCGGTCCCGGTCCCGGTCCCCGGTGGCGGGGCTGAGCCACGAGCCGGGCTCTCTGCAGCTGGAGCTGCTTCCCAAATTTTCACCCCAAATTGAGGGGGTGACGCTGTCCCTGCTCGTGCCCTCCGCCTCGAACCACGGCCAGCTAAGCAGAGATCTCCTACACCCGGTAAAGGGAGACATTCACCCGAAAGGAAACAGCAAAGTTCT
Source organism: Dicaeum eximium (assembly GCA_013396995.1). Lineage (NCBI taxonomy): Eukaryota > Metazoa > Chordata > Aves > Passeriformes > Dicaeidae > Dicaeum > Dicaeum eximium. The sequence continues at coordinate 190,473 of VWZP01010430.1, read as the reverse complement.
GTTTGAAAGTAGTGCCAGGGGCAACAATGAATACTCCAGGAAAGCAGACAGCACTTTATGGATTTATGTAATTAAATTAATCTGGTGCTTATCCTCTAAAGCATCACTCCTGAATTAAGAAAATCAATCCAACCCAATTCTACATTTAAAAACCTCTACAAATCTTAAAAAAATAACTGATGAGGATTAGGGAAAAAAAAGACCAGAAGAAATCCCCAAAGCAGCCTCCCCAGCTGAATCAAAGTGTCACATCAGAAGAGTGAAAATACTGGAAATTCGCATAAACTTTGAGGAGAAATTTTGTTATTGTGGTTGTTTAGGAACTACACTAAACAAGAAAGCTATGGTAGAAACTGCCACAGTTTACAAAGGTAAGCTACCAACACCACTTTTT
>VWZP01010430.1:0-189703 GCA_013396995.1 Dicaeum eximium | reverse complement strand
AAAAAAAAAGAGAAAAGAAAATAAAGAAAAGAGAAAGAGAAAAGAGGAAAAAAAGGAGAAAAAAAGACCCATTCATTACCTTTGCTACAGTACACTCAATGGGGGAAAGCTGAGGCGGGTGTGCAGATGATAACTTTGCCTTGCTACATTTGTATGAGCAGCACTGAGGAGAGGAAAGCTCCCCAGCAAGCAGGAGCCTGAGCTCGGGTCCAGGTTCTTGGCATGCTGCTAGCACCCACACCTCAGCGATCTTTGAGGAGAAGAAAGCAAAGTTTGATATATATTAATTAGACCAAAAAAAAGAAGTCTCATCCTGACGACTTTCATATTGCAGTGCTAGTAATTATGCCACAGAAACAAGATCTTTCCACGTTCCACATGGCTGTGTGAAGACGAGCTTATTTCCAGCAGGGATATTGAGTCCTGCCATCTGAAGGGCCAATCAAGTGTGAAGTACAGTATAGTTTTAGACTCAATTGAAAGGAAAAAGCTTGACTACTAGTTCATAGCATGACAACTTTCATGGATTAGCTCAGACCCTATTCTACTCTGTGAAAGGGTATCACAGCATGAAGACAGTTTTCAATGCACTAAACTTTAATAGCTGAGTGGGGGAGCCAAAGCTTCCTTTTGGTCTCTATAGAAACAGTATAGCCAAAATTTGAGCCAAAATTAAGATTCCTTGGTTTCAGGCCTGTATTTACCCTCCAAGATCCCTATTCACAAGAAGTCTTCAGAATACATATATATATATAGAGAGAGAGAGATACACACATATAAAAAAAAAATTATAAAGAAAACTACATACATGGTTGTACATGCCATTTTCCCAATAGAAGATAAAGTGAGTTAAACACAATTAACTAATTCCCCAGAGCCCCACCACTTCTCTCCAGTGGCCCCAGAGTCCCAGAAGGAAGCAGTGGGTGCAGAGAAGCACCCGAGGAGGGGTCACCAACACTCACAGACATTTCCTGCCCATCCCAGCTGCAAAGCTGTGCACCCGTCATATCCCCATCTCACCAGAGCCCTCACCCCTTTAGCATCCTCCAGAAAGTTGGAGATTTTATTTAGGCACCAGCTCCCCAAGCAAGGCACTGCCTCCACTGAGCATCTCCATAGGGAATGCCATGTTTTGGCTGTTGATGCCAGAGGCTGATGGAAACTTAACCTGCAGTGGCAGAAGACAACAGTGTTCAACCCAGCAGTAGAAGCTCCCTATCTGCATTTTAAGAAAAGCACTCTCATGATGAAACTGGGTTCTGAGAACAAGGGAAAAAACATGACCCACAACAAACTCTTCCCCCACTCCTCCTGCCCAGCCCACGAGAAGGTGCAGGTGGGTTCCTGCAGGCGTTGTGCCCACAGGACACGGGGCCAGCCTATGCCACAGAGGGTGTGCCCATCACACAGGGGTGCAGAGCTGGCAGAGCCAGCATTAACCTCGCTCCAGCTCCCAGCAAACATTACCCCTGCACACCGACATGCAGGCAAACACATTTTCTCTGCCCACCTCCTACACATCCTCTCTAATCCTTTGGTGTGTGCTGTGGGAGCAGGGCTGGCCTCTCCCAGGAGGTCACCTGCAGGTCCCCCTGCCGTGCTTTCCACCAGTCCTGTTCCAGTTTGGCACCTGTGCCTGGCACTGGCAGGGCCCATCTGGCTCCTCCTGTGAACCTGGCTGGGCCACAGGTGCCTCTCTACCCCTCTGCCCCCCGCTCCATCAGGATGTGTGGGTGCCTCCTGTGTAGAGTGCATTTCACTAATGCTCCTAACCTCCCTTTCTGGAGCACTGATCTGAGTCACCAGAGCCAGAAACCTGCCTTGCACAGCCAGAGAAGCGATTCCACACCTCCCGCTTTGGGTCTGAAGTGAATCAGCTCTGGGCAAGGGCTCTCCACAGCATCCATGCTACCAGAGCTGTGAATTTCTGCATAGACACAGGTTTTGGTGAGGTTTGGATTGTTAAGGCAGAGCCATCCCTGGGCTTCTAACAGCCCTGACCAGCCCTCCTTGGCCATGCAGAGAGCCAGGATCAGCCCAGGGCCATCTCCTACTGGGCAGGGAGCTGGTGTGGGAGCATGGACTTCCCCACAGGGATTGCCAGCATGGTTCAAAGCTTCTGTTTCTTTCTTCACTGTTGCAGAGAGTCACAATGTTCCAGGAGCAGCAGCTTTGCCACTCTCCCAGTACGTGCTTTCCACAGAGGTGCAAAGAGCTGCTTGCTGTGAAACACCCCTCTCCTTTGGAAGCCTCTGTCCAACTGTTCCTAGGTGAAAAATGAGGTTCTGGGGCCACAAAGAGCAGCCTAAATCCATAGACCCCTAGATGCCCTTAATAAATTTCAGTCATAACCACATCCCACATAGAGCCCGCCTACCTGGGCATCACCTCACAGGTTGAGTGCACGGGTCCAGTTTTCCAAAGATCCCATCTGTGTGCCCCAAGGAATGCTGACAGGCACCTCACAGATGAGCAAACACCTGCACCCAGGAGAAAAAACATCAGCACCATTGCTGTGTGATAAACAAACTCACAATTCCCTCCTGGAGGAGGCACCTCTGGACCAGCCAGGCTTGCTCAGGTGCTTGCTGTAAGTAAAGGCTGTGGTGGGCAGTGGCTGGAGAGCTCAGCAGTGCAGGCTGAAGGGAAAGTTGCCTGGTCACAGTCCTCCTGCTTCAGGCTGGACCATGGCCTCCAAGGCATCTTCATCTGGAGAAGCCTGGACTAGCAGCAGCAATCTGGGGGAAAATTTGTCCTTGGAAAGCAGTGCCTTTTCTTGTCCCCTGGTAAAAGGGATTAAATCCCTGTGGTCTCGGTATCAGCAAAATTGCCTTTGATGCTCAGACCCACTCATCATTAGGACTGTAAACAGAAATTAGAGAGACATGCTTACGGTTAAACACTATTTCCTCTGTTGGTTAAACACTGCCTACTTCTCTCTGCATTAGGAAAAACATCTCCAAAGCCCTGGGGTGTAATAATAACCCTGAATGGAGACTTTTTCCTTTGTGCAATGCTCAGCTATGGAGGAAAACAATTTGCAGTTTAAATTATTTCATTTCAACAGATTTGAGAAAGCCTGCAATAATTGCCTGCTGCAGTAATTACACACACACACTGGACAGGTCTTGTACCCCCCAGTCACTTCCTGAGCAGCCAAATATTTTCCCAAGGCTTGGATCAGGCCCAGTGCACCAAGACCAGTCATTTTTGCACAGGACAAAGACCAAAAAGTGGTCCATGGGCACACACTGACAGCTGAATCGATCGCTGGGCTCCTGCCATTGCCAGTCATGTGCACGGCTGGACGAGTCAATGGTCTTGTTTAAACCTGCTCCCAGTGCCCTCGGGCCCTACATGTGTCACTGTGTTAGATGCCATTGGTGCTGCAGCAGCTTCCTTGCAGGACATCAAAGCATATTGGAGTAAACCCCTCACGTGTGAAGGGAAAGGCAGCCTTTTGCACCAAGGAATCCACTCTATTCAGCCCCAGAGAGGTTTGTGTTTGGAGTCAAACCAGACAGACATCAGTGTGGCCAAACCCTGCAGTCGGGGCAGAACAATGGCGACAGCCAGCCTGGACATGCCACTGCCACCCAAGCCCATCCCTGGGCAGAGGAGGATCTGGGGGCTGGCAGCAGGTTTGCCTCTCTGCAAGCACCCGAAGGGGAAGGCAGAGCAGGACGGGTGAAGTGGGCTGTGCCATCCCCAGAGCAGAGCAGGGACATGATGCTGGGCGAGCCCAACCTCTCTGTTTCTCCAGCCAAAGCAAAGGCAATGCCTGCTCCAGGCGGCTCAGCAGAGATGTCTGAGAGCAAGAACCACCCAGCACCACACAAGTTCTGGGAAAAGCCAAGAGTGGTTGATTACGGCCACCAACGGATTGGTGCCAGCTGCCACGGGCACAGGAAGGCACTGGACCTCACTGGAGGAGTGATGCAGACATCTGGCACCCCCAGGTACACTTGCAGGTCTTGGTTTGGTGCTGTGAGACCCTGCACTGCCTCCAAGGAGACCTCTGTGCCAGAAATGAAACACTTGGAAGTCTCACTCTGCTTCAGTTTCTCCTCCTCATTCAGCTGCAGACTCCTAAATGGGTCTTAGTCTGAGAATCCTTTTGTCCAAGGCACATCTGTTTCTTGTGCTCTCTGTTCTGTCTGCAGCCCAGCCTTCCCCCAGGTGGAATCATCTAAAGGACCTCTCACACTTCTTGCTGCCCAATTTTTGCAGCATTTGAGGCATAAACTGTTTGATAGGTTCTGAACGGTCGCCTTTGTTTCCCCAAAAAGGTGCTATTTTGTTCACAAACACTCCAAGGAGCTCAGCAGTCTCTTTTCCTACATCTCTTTTCATCATTTTAACAAAAAAAGCAAAAGCTTTTGAAATCCCCGTTTCATGTTGGTACATTAGGTATCTGAATTCCTACCACATGTAAAGCCTCAGTCTGAGCATGAGCTCACCCCAAAAATCTCAAGTTTGCAATTTAGGCATTTTCCTTTGATGTATTATTTAAATATACATTTTAATTATTAATTGACACAGCTTAGCACTGTAATTTTATAGCCAAACCCTGCACTGGGACAGATCCTCACCTGCTGCAAATCCAGGCTGCTCCCATCCCAGACCCCAGCTTTCCTCCCTTCCATCCTCCACTCCTACCAAAGCACTTCATTAAATTATTTCAACAAGCTTCTCTAATTGGAGTTCAAAGAATTCAGCTAATGAAATATTTAAACATTTCTGTACCCAAAATTAATCAATTTAGAAAACACCTGGAGAAAACAAAATGATAGTTTTATGGAAAATCACATGCAATGAATCTCTGGAGGAAAAATTGTGCCCCTGCTCTTTAATTTAAGGAGGAAACAATCACCCATTACTTTTCCTGATTTCATGAGAAGTGGGAGATCTCTACATACGTTTTACCCTCTTCGTTCCTGTATTTCCCAGCCTGTTTAATTGCAGTCATCATTCCTCCAAGAACAGAGTGACGATTTTTCTGTTCCTAGCCCAGATGGGTCCATCCTTCCTTGGTGCACTGCTGCCTCAAGAGCAGAGCAAAACCTTATCCATGGCTTCTCCACGTGGGGAGAGAGCCCCAAGCGAAGTCAGATTCTCTTGCTCATCTCCCGTCTCACTGGGAGCAGAGATTGCTCCTCCTCAAATGTGCTTCCATCCAGCTCTGCGCTGTGCTTACAAAGCTGAACAGATGGGTGCCAAGGAGCAACGTGCATCATCTGAGGCAGGAGGAAGGGGAATCCTACCTCCACCCTGGTAGATGGGAAGAGTGCTCAGGAACAGGGCTGTGACTCAGGCTGGCAGGAGAAGGGAGCAGCCCTGGAAAAACTGCAGGTGTTGGGGTGCATGCGGCCTCTGTGCTCCCAGATCTTGGAAGCACAACGACAACCACAGCTAGGGAGTTTGAGCACTCAAATCCAGGATTCCTGCTGAATTTGGAGTGTTGAATGGGGAGTTTCAGGGTGTTGAGTGAACTGCAGGGAAGGCAGACTGCTGCACCCAGGTGAGTCAGTCCTGCCCACAGCAGGGGCCCAGGGGTACAGTCACCTCTGCTCAGTGGAATCTCCTACATATCACCACTGGAGTTCTTAGAGGGAAAAATTAGAAGATCCATTAGAATGGATGGCCTACAGCCATTCAACAGCAACCTACTTACTCCTGGCCCCCAAACAAATCCCTGTTTATCCCAACAGATGAACAGGAGCCTGGATCAGCCATGCCCATCCCACAAGCACAGCCTAACACGTGCCCTTTTGCATTTCAGGCATCTACCTGATGAAGAGCTCTGCTGCAAGCAGCTCCCTGGCATTTCCCAGGGTATCCATGTTATCCCTCCCTGTGCATGCACTGATAGCCAGGAGGAGCTGCTGCCTGCAGTGCTGGAAAAGCAGGGGCTGTGGAAAAAACAGTCTTTGCTGCTGCTGTACACCCACAGAGGAGCCAGCAGGTTGATTTAATATGGCTGTGCTTTGGGTTGAAGTCATATGCTCTTCAAACCATAATTAACTGCCATGCTGGAAAAAAAAAAAAAATTATGCTAAACAAAAGCCCGGGGGCTGCCCCAACGTGATGCACTTTGTGTGATTACCCAGCACAGCACGAGCGTTGGACCTCATGGGCTGGAGTCACTCATGTTCACCAGCACCAAATTCATCCACCCTAAATCTCCTGTCTTTCCTTTCTGCTCCCTGGGTTGCCAACAGCAAAGAGATCCCAGTACCCAGGAGGGTTCAATACCTCCAGGAGATGCGATGAACCCCCACCCTGGGGAGGACTTCCATTTTGTCTCAGTGGTTGTAAAGGAGGGTTGCTACTATTGCTGCCTCTTCCTCTGCCCTCGGCCCCTGTCAGTCACCTGTGTCTGGCGCTGATCAGATATGATTTGCTCACCCTACACACATACTCGCCAAAAGTTAAGGCAATTGCAGCAAAAATTTCTCTACCTGCAACAGACACTGGCATGCCCACAGCACCTAAGAATCTGGTAAATTAGGTGCATGCAGTGAAACCAAATTTGGTTTCTTTTCCACAAAACCATGAAGATATTTATATATAATTTATCTTTCTAAGTTGTCATGTGGCAAAAGACCTCTTGCTGTGAGGCAAGCTTCTCTTCCTACTTAGAGAGAATTACGTGATTAAATAGAGACCTGAAAAGTTGTGAACAAGCATTGAAGAAGAAAAGGTTTCCTCTTAAAGCCTTAATGAAGTGGGTTCATTCCTCCTCCAACATCAACTTAGCCTTGTGTAGTTTGTTTTCACTCTGGTTAATCACTGACCAAAGCTGTAGTGCGGACCACCAGTTTCCAATAACCCATAAAAGGCAGATCAGAAGCTATTGTTCTTTTCTGTAGGGCTTAGCAGACAACAGCTGAATAAACCTGTTCAAAGTCAGAACAGTCAAGAAGGAACAGAAGCCCAGCCATCGGCTGCAGGGAATCCTGAAAAGGAAATTCATTTATTATGACATAATTGATAGCACGCACGCAAATACAGCACGCGGACCTGGCGCAATCTCGGGTAATTAAATACAGAGCAATTACTGGGTCTCAGTTAGAGAAGGTGATGTTGTTGCAAAGGAGGAATTTGTGCCTGCTTGCTCCCCAAGGATGTTAACACTTGGTGGGTGCTCCTGGCATCCTGTGACTGTGATTTTGGGAAAAATCTTTCCATGGGGCAGAAGAGGTGAAAAAGAGAAACCCATGCAAGTGTATGTTTGGAAACAGCACTCCTTAAAACTGCGAGAGCTGAGTGAGAGGTGGGAAGGGCTGGAATGTGGTGGGAAAAGATGAACTGGCTGCTCCTGGTGAAGGATTCAGGGAAGTATGAATGCAGCCTCCTAAAGGAGGCCAATTTGATCTTGTTTAATTTGGATTTGCAGCACTTCTAAACATGCACAGGGGGTTCTTGGGGTGAAAGAAGGGTCTCTGATGCCATAGAAGTTCATCCCTGTCCTACAAACACCTACCCAAAAGGAAAAGTTTTGCAACAATGTAACTATTCCCTGAAATAAAAAAATCATTAAGTTAATTTGAGATGGTGCTGTTGCTCCAGATTTGCTTCTGCCCCTTCCCAAAACATGTGAGAGGCTTCCTGGTGACTGTCCCCCCTCCAGCTCACAGCAACAACTCCATCAGCCCTTTCTGCTCTGAGACATTTCTCAAGACCCATCACAAGCAGGGTCCAGCTGAGGAAACAAGCCTACTACAGCAAATTTAGGGACAGGGCAAACCAGCTGCATCACAAGCCTGCACAGATGCGCTGATGATAACGTGATGAGGGGGGACATGCACCCTCCAGCGCACAGAGCAAGCTCTAGTTCAGCCAACTGTTCCTTGCCCCAAAATCTTTGAAGCCCACTTATGAGTGGCCCATCCCCTTCACCCCTGCGCTGGTGCCAGCACCCAGGGTGAGATCTCATGCTTTTATGGTGGGAGGGGAGGATTCTCATCCCTGTGTCTGAGAGGGGACTCTCCCCACTGTCCCTTCCCAAGGCAAACAAGAGCACCTGGATCCCTCCATCTGCTCCAGCAGCTCCTTTTTCCTGCTGGGTGTCATTTCTGTTCTCCACACTGCTGAGAGCAAGCCCTGTCTGAGCGCTGCTCTCCAGTACACCCAGGGCAGGACTTGCCTTCACCACTGCCTTTCCTACCCAGCACAGTACCAGCTTGTCTTTCAGCTAAGGCCAAAGGATTTCCAGCATCACTGAGAGCCATCCAAAAATAAATAGCAGGACTCACCCCAGGGAAGGGAGATGCCAGGCTCTGCTCTTCCCAGGGGATGATACACTGAGATAAATAGGACATTTATGACACCTGTCCACACAAAACTTGTGGTTTCAGGGAAAACAGTAGCTATGAGGGGAAAAACAGGCACCAGGGGGACAGGCTGAAATCCCTGTGGGGAGTTGCTCTGGAGCAGTGCAGGCAACAGATTTTGGAGGTCCCTTGGGAGACACATGGCACTGCTTTGGTCTTGGTGGGGGGAAGAAATAAGTGGAAAGGTTCAGGGAAAACCAGCAGGAATCAAAGCAGCTGCTCTCTCACCTGATTTCTTGCCTGAGATAAAGCAAAATAAATAAGTGAAATGTGTGGGTAAAAATAAAGATTAAAGAATAATAAGTGGAGGCTGACGAAGAGCAACTAAGTGTTTAGCTAAAACAAGGATTTGTTGTTGCTGCTGCCTGGAGCAGGGAGGGAGGGAGGGGTCATGGGGGAAGAGTCACGATTTTTTGAGAGCACCACAAACTTTTAGACATAATTTTCTATTTTTCAGCAGTTTATTCCTCTCACCTGCATGCTCCATGGGGAAATATTGGTTGCTTTAATTCTAACATTTGGAATGGAACCCATTCATGAAACTTTCTGGCTGTGTGATTCAAACGAGCCTTCTCTTTCCTCTTTTTGTTCTCACAAGAAAATCAATTCACTTGAAGAGCCTCTTAATCCCATTTTTGCAATCAACAATTGCCACTTGTATATCGCTCTAATAGATTAAGAAGTGGGATGATGCGGTTGTCTGGTCTAATTCAACCCTATTCAGGTAACTGCAGCCCGAGGCACTTTGTAGTGCCAAGTGTAGAGCTCTACAGGAAGACTTTTGCTATCATAATTTCCTGTGGAGCTATGCACTGCCCCCACTGAGTAGCCTGAATTACTTTGAATTAGGCCCGACAACCACAGAGAGCAGAAATCCAACAAGCAACAATAACCAAGTCTTTGAGCATGACTTGCATGGGCTATTTTTTTTTCTCTTTTTTTTTTTTTGCATTCGAACAGAAAGAAGGAATTTCAAAACGCGCATCTATTTAAATGACAGCGACCTGCCATAAATCAAGTGGGAAACAAAAGGGGAAAACAGTTTAAGTGAGAGAGAAGTTGAAGTGGAGGAAAAATTAATCAAAACAGTTTTAAAAAAAAACTTCATCGTAAGAGCCTGTGAAAAAAATTCAGGCCTGCAGCATCTCCATGGCAACAGAGAACAAGCACATGTTGGATACCAAAATCATAAAAGGTTTGTTTTGCAGGAATGAAACAGAGACAGATGGATCCATGTTAGTTTTAGTTTAATTTTTTAAAACATTTCAGGCAATTTATCAGCCAGCATGCTCAACTAGTAAAGAAATACCTCAAAAAGCATAATAAAAGCTTTAGTGACAGTTCTGCAACATGCCCCCCAAAATGAAGCACCAAAGTGGATTTAAAACCATAAATATAAGGCTTAAAACTGAGATGCAACTTGAAAGTCATGTTGACATCACATCAGGTAAACCAGGCTAACACTGCTTTTCAAATCATAAAGCCAGCTCTACAAAGGAGTAATTCTGTGCACAGGGAAAAAAACCAACCCTGGCATATGTTAAATTGTTTTCAAGTTCCAGAGAGTGAATAAATTGGACAACAGAGTTAAAAACGTGCGTCTCAAGGGGTACACGTTAAAAATGCTCTGGGTAGCAAAACTCTGATCTCAGGGGAGTGAAAAGAGGTTTCTTTCCTTTTCCTTTTTTTCCCCCTCTTTTTTTTTTTATTTGTCATCATCCCTTAATTATTACCAACATGGCAAAAAATGAATTAAATCTAAATAAATATCGAAGGTTTCTCTTCTTAAGAGTTTCAATCGCTATTCCTACTCTTTTACCTTTCTGTGTTCAGAAAATAAAGAGAACAAAGCAGGAGCCCTACTGGTTCAAAACTACCAGAACAGACAAACAACAGAGCACAACTGTTCCCTCATGCATGCCTGGGATTAGGATAAAAGCAGAAAAGACTTCTGAGAAAAAGAAAACAACAAAAGAAACAGGAGTGCTGACAAAACTTTTTTTCTTTCTATTGAGGCAAAAGAGAGAGAAAAAAGGAGCCCTGCTAATAAAAAAAAAAAAAGAAAAAAAAAAGAAAGAAATAAAGAAAGAAAGAGAAGGAAAGAAAGAAAGGGGGAGAAAAAAAGAAAGGAGAAAGAAAGATAGAAGAAGAAAGATTAACAAACAGGAGTAAAAGGGTTTCACCTCCTGTTTTGCTTTTTACTTGTAGCCCAAGCTGGTCAGAGAAGCAAGGCGCAGGAGGACGGCAGGTCCCAGCCAGGGCACACTGGAAAAGGGCACGGTCCTGCCAGGCCAGGGCTCCCTGCTGGCTCTGCAGCCCCAGGGACATCCCAGCGCCCTGCTCTGGCTCTCCCACCGGGGAGCAGCTCCACGTCACACCCGGATGCTCCTATACCCCAAACTCTTGAGTTTCTAAATTAATTATTAAATTTAAAAATCCAAGACAAACCAGAATTATTCCAAAGGGACCCAGAGGTCAAAGTGGCTAAGGAGGAAACAATTTAAGATCTTATAAATAACAAACTTCAATGAAACGAGTCAGTCAGTTAAGGTGACCGACATTGCAGTTGGACATCGGCGTCATATCACTGGTAGCTGCAACTCACCAAACTGAGACACACAACACATTTGCACTGGGACAAGAAAGACCAAAAAGTTTTCCCCAAAGCTTTTTTCGTTTCAGCAAATTTGCCTTCTGAGACCCAAAGTGTTATAGGGGCATCACAAGTGCCTGTGGGGCAGCTTGATCCAACACCAGCCACTACACAAGAAGGGTCAATAACCTTGGGCTGCCTGTGCCAGCTCACAAGGGTCTTACCTTTGTGCTAAATTCTCAAAAGTCCAGATCTTGCAAATGGCACCTTACTGGCAGTCCTTGAGCTGTCCAGACCCTTGCTTACGGAACCACAATTTCCTCTGTGTCCCCAGATATCCACATCTACAGATTTGAGAGCAACAACAAGGAGCGGCAGCCTTTGAACTGCCAAACGTGCAGGCAAAAAGCAAATGCTGCCCTCCCCCATGTGCCCTCCCTGCAGTGGCCCTGGGAAGGGATGCTGTCACCTCCCTGGGAAAGGGACCAAGGCCTGCCCAAAACAGATGGCAGACGTGGAGCAGGAGGACCTCAAACCCCGCCAGCTCCCACACAGCCCCAAACTTCTCCTGGGCGGGAAAGACTGCACTAGGATGATGTGCTAGGCACAGCACTGAGTCCTTGTGATGCTGTGAGTGGGATACAGCAGTGCCCAGGTGGAGGCAGGCAGGGGAATTTCTGCTTTTCCTGCAGTAAAAGTGTTTGGTCAACTGTAAGCACACAAAGAGCAGGACAAGAACTTTGGGGTCTAAATGATTTTTTTCCATTTGAGGAGTGGGAAAAACAAAGTCTTACATGAGACATTCAACCATGTACTGTTTTGGGCTGTGTCTGAGGTCATGTCCATTTAAGCACGAAAGCGTGCAATAAAGAAATGAAGTTGTTGGAGGCAAGGCAAAACTCCAAATATAAACTGGCATCATTAAAGGCTTAACCCTACTCTCACCTGTGCTCTGCCCTCTCCAGCCATTTACACCAAATATCCTCAGATTGTGTTCCAGCAGCTGAGTGCTCAGTAGCAGAAATTCAGCCCCAAAATGCTACACTAACATTTCACCATTAGCAACGTGGGATCATGACCCTCAAGATGGAAACATCAAAGCCTGCCACGCTCAGAAGCCTCTCTGGTGGGATATCTCCCAGTGCCTGGAGAGAGCTGTGCCAGTGTGACTCCAGGCCCCTCTGGGAGCCAGACCCCCACGGTACCCGGCTCTGGTTCTGGCACTCATCCCGGATTAGCCCAGCTGGCCACTGGTTGTCACTGTTGCACCATTAAAATTGAGCTATGCCTGGTTGATCCCATCTGTACTTAGGGCAATCTTTAATGGCAGGAGCTCCAAAACATTCCTGGGAACATGGTGGCATTTACTCTCTCCGGTTGTGATGCTGGATTAGATTTCTGTGTCATGGACTGATGCTGACATGCAACACCAGAAACACCAACAGGCACAGTATCCACCTCGCATCTTGGCTGTATCTGGTTCCCAAGGTTTCTCCTAAAATAGCATCATGTTATGCATGTGGCAGCAGCAGTAAGATTTACAGAATCACCCAGTGCTGGCACCTAAACTTTGCAAGGTACCCCATCCACACAGGCCCCTCTCCTTGCCACCTTCATCTCCCACACCATGGAGAGCGCTTTCCTCTCACTGCTTGCTGCTCCATCCTCTTCTCCTCTCACGTTGCCCTGAATCCAGTTTATATGATAAAAATCCCTCACCCAGAATAATTCCCCTGAAACCAGCAGGACTGAAACACCAATCACAAAACCATCCATAAGCAATGAGTCCAAGCCACACGGCTGTACATACCCCACTGCTCCCTAGAGTATCACCTGTGCTCATGTTTCTCACCAGGTTTATCCCCTGAACTTCCTACATCCTCTCGCCTGCCTGCACCTTTCTGCTGGGGAAAATACACCTGCAGTGCCCGTCACCAAAGAAGAAGCTGTCAGAGGGACAGCAACCCTGTGGGCTTCACCAAGGTGGGCTTGGGTTTTAAGGAGTGGGGAAAGAGTGGAATAACTCTCAGGGATGTAAATCAAAATTAAAATAATTGCTTGCCAGTACTTTATTAAGTAGGGTCCTGGGGAAAGTCTGAGGCTCAGATCTCAGAAGTGCTTCTGCATCACATCCTATATGGGGGCATGGTGGTGTTCATGCCATTTCTACCACAAAACAAACAGCAGGTGGTTAAAAAGCAAAATTCAAAGACAGTGGTTACAATCATGACTCACTATTCCTTCTGCATGGTCGAAAACCTCAGTCCCTTTAGAAATGCTAGTAATTCTTATTCCAACAGTAGATTATTCTCTGTCATCACTCCTATGGACCAAACACATCCATGCCTTTACTCTTCCAAAGATTCTCTAGGGGCTTTTTTCTCCATCTCACCAGATTCCTAAAGGACTCTAAGGCAGAGGGAGGACTAACAACTATCCTGCTGTAATTAAAATAAATAAGTATGTAAATTGAGATTTCAGTGAAGTTAACTTTGCAGAAGTCAGCTTTTTTTGCAATATCCTACTTTGCTGAACTTCATACTCTAACAGCAGTGCTCAAAAACAGGTAGGAGAGAGAGAACAATTCCACTGAAAAGTAAATATAAGGATCAAATACTGAGGCTTCACCCCCCTCCTCTGATTGTCACTAGTTCATACAAAAAATAGGGAATAAAAAGTCTATTTTAAAAACCACATGTCAAACACCCCAAATGTGAAATATTTTGTCTTTGAAATGTTTGGTATCTAGTCTGACAGATCCTTAGTATGCACACATGTCCATCCCAGTTCACGGCTGGAGATGCTCCAGGTTCTGGTGCCACAGAGCCTTCACTGAGCTTGAAGAGGCTGGTGAGAGCAGCTCCCACCCCAGGGATGGATCATCCAGGGGTGGCACCACAGCCTGGTGCTCCCCTGACTGACAGTGCTGGGGGATGGAGAGGGGTGTACAAAGCTGTACAAACAAAAATGGAACGAGAATGAGGCGGAAGCCGGACTGGAAAGGAGATAAGGCACCATAGCAAAGGCTGTGCACAAAAGGGAATATCCCATCAGGTGATAATATGTTTGAAGAATATGTACTGAGACCATAACGCTGTTTATCATTAATGTGTCATTAAAAACATCCCTGTTCATCAAAACCATGAGCATGTGCTGATCTGCACCAGAGAGCTCAGTTCCAGTGCTGGAATGCTTTGGTGTGTGGGGCCTGGATGATGGGCAGCTCTGGTCCAGGATTTCTGCAGGGAAATCTGAGCAGGATTAAATCCTTCAAACATCACAGAGCCCATGGAAATTTCACTCACCTTTCTGCCTGGATTTCCCTAGAAAGCAAATCATCTCAGTGGCTCATCTCTTGGCTTTTAAATCCAGTATTCAAATCACATGCACACAAAATCATGTACAACTATCAAGATTAATTATGTAATCAAGTCTCATTTGGGTAAGATATCATCTTGCTTGTACTAATATTTGATTTCTATTACAAATTTCTCATGCTGCTAAACCTCCCCCTCCAGACTAGTCAGTAACACTTAGTGCTGAGGATGTACATAGGGGTGGAGAAGGAAAATGCCAAACCTCCACACCAAGGCAAGTTTCAGATAATTATTTAGTGCATTTTCAAAGAGATAATTCTAGTTTTACAGTGGGCTAAAACACTGGACTATGTGCAGAATTAATCTGACATAATAATGATAATTTCCTGGGATTGTATAGCTCATATCTCTCTCAGAGGCAGATGCCAAGGACCAGAAAGGTTTTCAGATGGCAGCCTCACTGCTTGGCAGGCAGCTCATTAGCAGCTGATCACTTGTTTCAGCAATACTGATGCAGCTACAGGTGTTGTATTAACTCCTGCTAGGTGATCTGGGCTTGATGCCACATGCTTCTTTAATAGCAGTTGTGTTTTTCAGGGCAAACAAATTTTATTCCTTTCATGTTCAAATATGAAACACTTTCATGCCACATAAAATTATGTTAAAACACCCAAACCTACATACTGAAGTTTATTTCCACCAGAGAGGCTTCAGACATGTACAGATAAAATGGAAGGATATTTCTGAGCTGTATATTATAAATGTTCATTGAAGTCGGAGTGGCTTTCACTGACTTCAGCATACACTGGATGAGATCTTTGAAGAGCAAAGGGTGCAATTATATCTTACTTGCTGCTGTGAATTTGAGTCTTAAGCAAATTATTCTGTTGGTCTGGTGAATTTTTTTGTTAGTTTGTTGTCGTTGTTGGCTTTTTTTTTTTTTTTAATAGCATACCTTATTCTATTCTTGAAAAAGAAAGGACAGCTTTGGGCTTGGAAGCCTGCAAATAGCCAAAAGAGAGAGTTGCTATGTTACCCAAAAGACATCTGTGATACCTACCAGACTCCTTTAGGGTGGGAAAAGTTACCCTTAGAGCCATATTGCATCTAAAATGCCTCAGGAAAAAATGAGTTGTGCGTGTAAGCATGTCCAACCGCTGTCCACCAGCAGGTATTTGTGTGGTAGGTAACGTCCCTGGCACCCACATAGTCTGGGGACACCACAGCTGCCAGCCCTAGGGTGCCCACAAGATGCAGGTTCTCACCAAGAGCAGCAGAGGTTGGAGGTGTAACAAGACTCATCTTCCTCACACTTGACAGTGGGCACTTTTTATTTTTAAAGTGAAGATGTAATCACCAGGAGGGGACATTTGCCATAGGATGGGACAGGCAACAACTAAGAATAGCTGATTTTCCAGAGGAGTGGAAGCACTGTTTAACATCAACAATTTGAATTACACCAGGGTCAGACAAGTCCCAAGGAGTTCTCTGCTCTTGCTGCCCACCCACGGGCAGGGTGGGCCCTTGGCTTCTGTTCATTACCTGAATTACACACTCATTACCCTCACATGAAGGAAGACTAGCAGCATGCAATTATTTATTCCATTAACTCATACTTTCCCATCCAAGTTTCTTCTTGACTTCACTTATTGTGCAATTTTCCAATGCACAGCTCAGCAATTTTTCTTCCAGGGACACTGGTCACCAGCTGAGAGAGAAAGAGCCCAGCTTGTCTCTCCAGTGGCAGGCTGTCTCCCACACACCAGCTGCAGGCTGGGGATGTGGCACTGACAGACCCTCTGCAAGGTGTGATGACACAGTCAAGGTACACAGGGATGGCAAATCCTGGGAAAGGTGCAGACTTATCTGAGTACCTTGTTCTGTACAGGGATTTCTATCCACTGTGATCCAACACAAAAAACAAAAATACATTTGTGCCGTCCAGAATTCAGACGACTCCAGAACTGCAGCTGCCTTGGACAGTTGCCACTTCCAATTTTCATATGACCATCTCAGGGTGGTGGTTTTGGTGCAGCCTCACAAAAAAATCCCTGCATTCAGAGGTTTAAACCAGCCCACCTCCCAGGGGACCTCTCTGGATAAGGGCTGAGGACCTGAGCATCCTCCAAGGACAACGGGCATTTTTAAACTAATCACAGTGGCATCTATCTTGAGTTTTGGCTAGCTGGCACAAATTTCACATCTGGATAGGTAGGTAAAACTTAGCTGAACCTCCTACACTTTATCACTCCTCCTCACCTACTTCCTCCCATCCCAAACTCCGCCTGCTCTCCAACGCCTACAGCCCAGTCCCCGTCTCCAATCCCCTCGCCATCCATTGATCCACATCCACGCACGTCCTGGGGACGCAGCTGGGTCCCGACAGCCAGCAAGGCTGGGACAGAAGCAGACGGCGTTCTGTCACCCCCGAGAGCCGCAGTGGGTTTCAGCTCAGGCGACACCAGCAGAGCTGAGCAAGAACTGCAGCCCGGCTCAGCAGCGGCTGCCGCGTGTGCGGAGACAAAGCCGGAGCCTTTAAGAGCTTTCAGCGCTCAAACGGGAACTTTCACCCATTCAAGAGAAGCGACAGCTGTGCGCAGGGACTGTCCTCTCACTGACCCAAATCAGAGACGCAGTGCCACCTCCCCGCTGGGCACCCTGTTAGCCGGAGCCTCTGCACCGGTGCCAGCCCAACCACCACAGGGCAGGGCAGGAGCAACGCAGAAATCCCACCTTGGGCAAAGACCGGTGACAGAAAACATATCTTGCAACAGACCAATATTTTTTCCCAAAATGAGGACTGCTAGCAGAAGATTCTCAGTAACCAGCTCTCACTTTAGACCTGTGGCAGCAGCCAGCCACTCCTCAACCTGGCTGGTGATAATTGAGGGCAAATCACTGACAAATAGATCAAATTAGGTAGGATTAATTAATCAACGTCTGTAAAGAAGTTAGAAGGTGACAAGGACTTGTAGCTGCTCTGTGTTGGACTCCAGTGGACCCTCCTCACGGTCAAAGCCACTGTGCCATCCTATTTTGCTCCCACGGGCAGTCCCACAGATATGACCCGCACCAGGGCTGGGAGAGCTCCAGGGGCACAGCTGGGACGTGCCCTTGCCCAGCTGTCCCCACGGCTGTTTAAACCGGAGCAGGGAGAGCAGAACCCCAGAGGTGCTGAATTTCCCCATGATGCTCATTCATCCCCACACTGCCTCATTGTTCCCTGCTTGGGAACTGTGATTCACCTGCACCCCGGGAGGCAAATGAAATTTGCATTTATACAGCACTCTCCATCCACCAGTATTTCAGTGCTTTGATTAAAAACAAACAAACAAACAAACAACACACCAGAGATGAAAAACCTCTGAGAAGTGCTGTCAACCCTCACAGTCCCCAGCTTCTCAAAGAGCCCTTCCCTTTGGCTTTCCCACTGCCCCATGCAAGCTCACCTTCCACCTGCAGCTGGAAATGTATTTAAAGTTCAGCCTTTAAAATAAAGTCCCAAAACTTTCCTTGAACTTGGACCAAATCCTGTAACTATTAAATCTTCCGTGAGGAACTCAATGAGTTTACTCTAATCAAGGAAATAGAGTAAATTATTGCAATAACACAGCACCAGTTTCAGTAGAAACCTCCCAAGCTCAGAGATTTTCAGGTCCAGTTGTCCATTCAACAGCCAGACTTGAAGCAGACAACACAGCAAAGATTAGCATAATTAGCCCCCAAGTAAAGAGTTCCTTGTTAAGTGCATTTTACTGCCGTGTGCTTTGAACACTTCTAGACAGAGCCTGAACCTCTCCTTTCCCCCAGCAGGAACCCCCCAGTTTGTGTGTATTCATTAAGATCCTGTCCTAATTGCTTCCTCATCAGCTATGAATCTTAAGAAGCTTAACTGTAAAGTGGTTAAACTGTGTTTACTAATAGAAAATAGAATATTCAGTAATGATGAGATGGTGATGACTCAGGATTATTGCGGGGCCCTCACACCTAAGGCTTTGGAGATGAAGCAGTAATGCTTACACAGAGATTTTTGTCCTTAAGGATGACAAAGAGGCTTTGTCTGGACTGTACAGCACAAAACACAACCCTGTGATGCCACTGGGTCCCTCTCTAGCCAGGGGAGGCTGGAACAGCACCTTGCAACCTTAAAAACCATCTTCCCGAGGCACCTCCCTGTCCTGCAGGGAAGGGCCTCCACCAGCCCACACAGGGTGCTTCAGTTTGACACCACCCCTCCCATTTCTGGGCAATGTGCACATCAACGAGCTCAGTTCTTTTCAGATTTAACCCAGCAGAAAGAACACAAATATTAGTTTAAATTTCAAAACTCCAATCCCCTGGCTTTGACTCAGTGGTGGCTGCTGTGGGGCAGCCCTGCATCAAGTAGTTGATATATTTATGAAGTCCTCACCTCCAAAAATATTGCCAGCAGCAACTCATAATTCTCTGACGTGTGACCTGTGGTTTTTAAATACTGACCTGAAAAGACTGGCTACTGGGAATAAATGTGGGTTTTTTCTTTCTCAAGTTCTCCTCTGAGACATATTTGCTGAAATACTTTATTACCTCATCACTGAACATAATTTAAAACTGCAGTTAAGCACTCAGCATTTAAGTAAGAGCATGCATCATTCTGACAGTGTTCCGTTGTGAGGGTATAAAAACTTCACAAACATTAGTCCCAAAATTTCTTAAAATCTTCAGCTATTTGCTCTTCCAAAAATGCTCTGACTTCAGCACGTTTATCGACGTGTGTTTCAAACCTTTAGGTTCAGCCTTCTGTGTTTCAAGGTAACTATTATGGATTGGCAAAACGTGTGAATTTAATTAGTGTAATCTAAACAAAAGAAGCATTTCAGAGCTGCTTTAATCCATATGAGACCAATATGTTGATTTGTCAATGTGCATTTAATTAGTGTCTTCAAGTCTAAACTCCAACTCCCTCTTCTTTTATCTAATTATCACATTTATAAAAAACATTATCACATATTCGTTGGCCTAACTGCTTTGCCACGCAGTCACACTAAAATCTCAGAGTCAACATGCACTCCTAATAAGCTGAATATGTTTCAAGGTCACCACACTGGGCACAATAGCTTCCCATACAGCCATTGCACTCTCCCTCTCCCAGAGGCCCAGGACACCTCCTCCAGCATTGTGTGCTTTCCCCATACTTTGCCGTGCAAAGAAAGTGAGATCCTTCTGCGGTAACCATCAGTTACGTGAATCAATTTTGCACCATTCTGGGGACGACCACCAGAAGGCATTCACTTATATATGACTAATTGAGCAGAGAACAATTGATATTCCTTTCATAAGTGGTTCCCAAGGGCTGCAAAGGGACTGAAGGAATTCACTCTTCATCAAGTAAACATTCAAGTCATAAGCATGACCCAAATCTCTCTGTGGTAGTTAAAGATGTTCTAATTTCTCCCTACAGCCCATATTTGTTAAATCCAGCAAGGCAGTTCCCAAGGTCAGTGCTTCAGCTGAAAGTGGGATGCCAGGCCCTGGGGAGTGGGCAGCCAGAGCCAGGGCTGCAGCTGGACTCACACGGTGACCCCAAAGCCCTCAGTGGCCAAGGACTTGCAAAGGAGCCCAGGGGCAAAGGTGCTGCACCTCCACTCAGGCCACCCATCCAGCAGCAGGGAAGCTCTTGCATGTGGAGGGAGAAAATGAGGGGAGTTCCCACCTGGCCACCCTGACCCTCCAGGAGTGTTGCACACACTCTCCATTACTCTGCATGCCAACAGCACAAGGCTCCAAAAACTCCATCAACTGCCAGAAGTCCGCAACCTTTAGCTTTTAAGATGAGCAGACAAGCCTGTGTTACAGGGAGCAAAAAACATGTAGCTGGGCAAACTCAGCCTGCTGGAGCCAAGCAAGGAGTGGTGATGGCTTCACACCTGCAGTAGAAGCAATGAGTTCCCTTACCCCCAGCTCCAGCTGCACTGTGACCTTCCTTTCCCCAAAGGAGAAAAATCCTTCTGCAGGTTATTCTTAGGAATTGCAGCAATATTGTTCAAAAAGCCTAAAAATTTAGGCCAAAATACTGTTTTTCTTTTAAAGTTAGTCAAATTTCCCTAAATACAACCCATTCAAGGTCATTCAAATAACACGTGATCAGTGATCCCAGATCATTTGGTTCCCTTTCACATTAGAAATTCGTAAGTATCCTTTGCCCCATGATAAGCAAAAATTCAGTGGGGCAAGGTCAAAGGCTGCATTTCAGGCAAGTCCTCAGGCCTACTCCAGCAGCACCCCATCCGTCAGGTCATCCTACTGCCCATCCTTCTTTAGCAGGGCAGCAAGATTCAGCAGAGCATCATGCTCAGTTATTTTTCTCCTGGATATAATTGTTGTATTTGAAGGTAAACTGTCCTTGCTTGGTCACGTTGTGATTATCAGGCAGTTTGGCTGAGAGATACTGTCAAGGAACTTAACCACTGGGCTATTGAAGAAAATGGGAGCTTTACAAGAGCACTTGGATCACGTTTCTGTTCAGAAACAGGCAGACAGCTCTGCTAGGAGAACAAAATCCTTGAAATGTTCTTTGCTACACTTTCAAAACTAAACTAGTGCCTGCATTGGTGCTCATCTGAGCTGGTTACCTTGCCTGTGCTACCAGCAGAGATCCTTCAGTCTGTGCCAGGGGAGAGGAAGAGCTGGCCTTGTAGAGGGGAACTGCAGGCCCACCTTGGAAACTGTATGTTGGAAGCTAGAGAAGAGAACTTGGAAAAAGTGGCCTGGGAAAGTTATTTAGGTCAAAATTCTCTGAAAGTCTTGAACCACAGAGGATTGAGGAATTGTTGCCCTCTAGAGACCTTGCCCCATGCAGGCAACCCTTGTGAATTTGGTCTCCCTGAAGCCAGCCTGGGCAGTGGGAGAGGGTAGAGTGTTTTTGGGAGCTCACTTACACAGCTGGTACAAAGAGAAAAAGCCTAGTCTCACTTTGGATGGAGAGACTTAAGGAAGCATCTGAACAAAGCCAGATTCAACTGATCAGGCAACTGAACAGGCAAATCATTATGAAGCTTTCCAAAAAGCAGTGAAACTCCAGGAGGCCAGTGCTGGGGGCAGGAGAGTTGTCCACCTTCCTCTAGCAGCTGGGTCCAAGTTGCCCAACAGCCTGGAAGGTGACCGAAATCATAAGAAATTGAGTTAGAAAAGATGCCCTAGTCTGTTCCCCCACTTCAACAGAGATTGTATAAACCTGCATGGCTGCAAACATGCTCCCCACTCTGCTCTCACCCCACAGTGCCACAGATGTCCTGGGCAATCCCATCCCTTACGTTTAGGAAGGGTTCCTCAGCACGAAGCATACCCATTCCTGCTGTAGCCCAAACCCTGCAGCCCAAACTTCTCGCCTTACCCCTTGCAGATACAGGGAATAAATTACTTGCGATCCCTGCAGCAGGTTTGGGTATTTGACTGCTATGTTTCCTCTTGTATGTGTGTAGGATGGGGTGGCAGGACAGGGGGAATCTCCATCAATGAGAGCCAATCTTTTTCATGCAAAGAGATGAAATTCTGCTTTTTTGGCAAAAGTGAACTTTCATTAGTTCTCCCAGCTGGTGGTTCACCATTTTCCAGAGGAATTTGGCCATTTTCCCAGTGTGCAAAGCCTCTGTGGGTTAGCACCAGCAGGGTTTCATTTTCACGAGATCAGACTCCAAATATGCAACACAGCCTATTGTCTAAATACAGTATGAGCCACCTGATCAGGGCCTGGTTTCCTGGCATTTACTTTCCCCATCTGTTGGCTTTTAGCATAAATTGAAGCGCAAATGTCTACTAATGTTAGTCTCACACATGAACGTGCTCACAAAGCCATATTCTATCATGCAGAGCATATTGGACCCAGTTCAGTTTATGTGAAATGTAAGGCACATCCCAAAGGCAGAACTGGAATTGCTTTGAGGGCGTGCTCCTTACCCAGACCACTCTCTGCTGAACATGCATATGCTGGAGACCTCTTTTGGAAAAGAGATAAATGCACGTAAATGGGAGCTTCCCTCAGGCTGGCTCTGATCCTGCATTTCTCATCTGACCCCCAAACACGCTCCAAATGAGCTCAGAGAAATCAATCCTGTTGTGTGAGAGACACAGAGTTTTGCATGATGATGCCCCGAATTTCCTGGCACATTAACGACCGGGATGTGTGGAGAAGTGACGCAGCCCCGCGCAGCAGGATGGCTCCCTGCACAGCCACACGCCATCCTAAAGCCAGCCTGGTATTTCCAAGCTGCCCATCGCTTTTGTGGCCTCCAAGGATCCTCGCTGCACAAGGGCTGCAATCAACCTGAGCTTCTGGACCAGGTTAAACATCTACGCTCCTAAAGTGCAACAGATGGGTACAGAAACCAAAGCTAGTGTTTCACCATCAGTCATTTTCAAAGGATCCTCTTTAAGCGTTCCAGCTTAGTGTTGTCTTGGGAAATTGGGACTCAGAGTAGAGGTTTGTCCTGTGCCCTTGACCATTTCCTTCACTCTTCTGCCCTGTGTCACAGCCCTATGGAGCAGGGCCCCTCGTATGCCACCACCCAGCCTCAGGGATGGCCAATGCTCGTCCCTGAACCAGGTTTCTGAAGGTCAGTTTCCCCATAACCCGGGCAAGGAGGGATCATGCCAATTAAGAAGCTTACCAAAATCAGCACCTAGACCTAACCCATGAGGCTTTTCTGGATTTGTGTGCCTGTAATTTCAATAAAGGAGCTTCTTCCATATGTGCACCTTCTCAGCATCGCTGTTTGCCTTTATCGCTTTGATTCATCCTTAAAAACAGCTATAAAGTCTTGTGCCACATTTCATCTTCTGTTTCTCAGAAGTGGCTGAGAAAGCACCAGCTCCCTTCTCAACGATGGGCAGTGTGTGACTCCTCTGATGGAGCTTGCACATTGCCATATCTGCTCTTGGTAATATATCCAAGGGCAGCTTCTGGGCCCTTCTCTTTGAGCATCCAAGCAGCAGCACTGTACTCCTGATGGATCATGTTCAGGACTTTTTTTGCTTTCTCCACTCCCAAGAAAGTGTTCTATTTTCTACTTTATATTCCTTGGCAATTCCAGACAAGGTCTTAACCACATCCTTGCGTGCAGACAGCAGACAAAACTCCCTTCTGAGCCCAAATCTCCATTCATCTGTTTCCTCCAGTGCCACATGCATATTTTGTCCTCCCTTGGTGTTGCATGTCCATGAGAAGCCAAGCAGGCACAAATGGGCAACGGAGGCCTCAGCAGGAGGGCTGGGAGCAGGTCTGATATGCTCCCAGGAGAGCTGCAGCGGTCAAGGGACAATGGTGACATACAGAGAATAGTGGTGGTTGTAACCACAAGCCAATTTTGTGTCCCTCCCAGGGCTGGGGCAGATGAAACTTAAATTGTAACTCAGAGGGAGCTTCACCAGAGACTTTTCCCTCCCTTCCCTGCTCCTGCCCAGGTCCCTGCCCAAACTGAAAGTGTTCAAGTGTATTTTTCTAGAGGAATTTTCATACTAAAGCTGGAGCAAAAGGAAAAGGCATAAGTACCTCACAGCTCCTGACTCTCTGGCTAGGCAGCTGCTTGCTCCCAGCAGCCTTAGGACAGGGTATTATTCCCCCAGAGAATGGGGCTTGGCTGGGAACATGCTGTTCCTCCACAGGGGAAACAGAGGGATGTGGGTTGGAACAGGAGCACAGATACCTCCCTGTATAGCCAGGTGCTGTTCTCACCACACACAGCCCCTGCCCACCCTGTGCTTGTGTGCTGCGAGGCACAGCCAGGGAATCCCCAGGAGTGTGCCCAGGGCACCAGAGTGAACTGGGAGAAAGCTCCACAGGACCAGGGCTGTTTCCCATGCCCACGCAAGCTGCCTCACAGACCCCAGCCCTGCTTCCACCAAGAGCTGTTCGCTAAGTGATGCTATGTGGACATTGCCTCAACAAAGATTGTGCACAACTTGGCCAAACATTTCTCCAAGACAAAGCAAAGGGCTTTTTGACCTGCACATCCCCAGGGCAGCTCCACACAGATGGGGTCTTAGCACTGGCCGTATCTGAGAACAGTCATTGCTTTGCAATGCCAGGAGATTTGTTCACCAGCAGAACCTACCCTGGGGAGCTTTGCAAGTGGTGTAAGACCAGCCCTGGGAGGACACACCACTTCTGCCCCTTGCCAAACTCCTCCTTTAAAGAAAAAAAATCACTTCTCAAAGTACAAGGAATTGCTTAGCAGTGCATCTAACACCATCTTTAATGTAGCCAAATGGTGTAGATGGGAGTGTAGCCCCACGGTCTGGCCCCAACACTGGTGAGTTTGAAGATGCTGTCGCTCCACTTCACAGAATGGAGAAGAAACCATTGATCTGACTTCCCTCCAACAAATGGTTTTGGTTAAATCTTGTTAATGTCCACCACCCTTCTGACAGCAAACCAAAATCTCAGCTGCCAAACTGTTTCTTTTAATGCTGCAGCCATAATTTCTTCCCTCCTGCGAGTTTCTTAGGGCAAGGAAGACTTTGGTGGTATAAGAAGGGTAAAAAAAAACTTGCTTCACCTTGCACCACGCCAGACCTCCTCAACTAGAAGAAAGCCCCTTTGTCACTAACTCATTTCAAGACGGGTGGTTTTCACTCCACAGCCCATTGTGACAGCTAATGGGCAACACAGCCCATACCAAGGGCACGGTCAGAAACAGGCTGGGTTCTGGATGCCCCAGCTGTCCCACATGCAGCAGTCCCATGCAAAACACAACATCTAGTCGTCACCCCTGAGGGTCCCAAATTCTGGTCCAGTCCTGGAAAAGATGTTCTGAGTGTTGGTAAGGACACCTGTATTACCCTACTATGAACAGTCTCTTCAGACTCTGATGTAACACTTCTTTCCAGCACAGCAGGCGTTGTGTCCTACTCCAACCACTGCCAAATATCACATGCTTTTAAAATACAAAGTACAGCATCCAGCCCTCAGGCTGAAGTTTTCAAAATAGTCAGTATGATGTGGGCCAATACATATTACACATAGATGTATATGTGTCATTTCATAATCAAGACTAAGCAATGATTTTTTGAGTTTCTAGCTATGAAAACCCCTTTCAAAGAGCAGCTTTGTCACAACAGCATCTTTCCACTATGGCATAGAAAGAGGCAGCCAGCAGACATGGGACTGAATACTTGAGAAAGTGCCTTTGCACACATAGCGTGCGGAGAACCCAAGCTCCTAGAAAAGCCTGCCTCAGTCAGACAAATCAGGCTTATAAACTCACCCCTTTTGGGAAGGAGGGAGTGCAGAGAGAGGGCTAATGGCTGCTTTATTGCATTAAGCAGTATCTTCATTAAGGCAGAGAAGAGTAACCCAGGGGAATGTGCATGTAGCGTGACTTCTTTGCTAGAACCCCACAAACCACCAACTGGCAGCTCCTTGGCTCCTCGCCACCCAAATCCAAGAGACCATCTGGCAACTGGCTCACTTATCCCTCCTCAGTTAACAGATGTACACTAGATGGTGTGGGAATGGCATTTTGCAGAAGCAATTAGTTTAATCCTCAGATAAACAGTTTAAATTCCAAGTGATTTGAGGAAAAGAAAAAAAATGGGAAAAGAAAATCCAAAAAACAAACCAAGTTGTTTCCACTTTCAGTGAGAATAATAATGAACAGCCAATTCAGCTGGTTTCACCATCAATGTGCACTCATGGGGCTTGCTCCTACTCCCAGCTTCATGTGCTGGACAACACAAATCCACCAGATTTATTTGGAGGCTGCAACTGCACAGCCCCTACTCCCGTGGCTGTGCAATAGCTGCACCCACTCTCCAATAGCCAAAACCCAATTGGGTAGAGGCTGATCTCTGAAACACAGATCTTTCCTGACTTCAGGTCTTTGTCTGGCCTCAGGCAAATAATTTAACCTGTTTAAATCAATTCACCTGGCTCACACACCTCCCTGACTCCAGAAAATGAGGTAAATTATGTGGTCCTGCTACAGGGAGTAGTAAGGTGGAATCAATTAGGGTTTGTGAAGCACTTGGAGAGTTTTGAATGGGAGAAATTATCGAAATACAGAAGAGCCTTATTAATTACACTGATTAATTATTATTAAATTAGAACAATTTTGTTCTCTTGAGAGGAGAAATATATTTTCCAGCCATTTCTTTTGCTCACATCCTTGGAAGAGTGACTTCCAACTGAAGAAGACTGAATGAGGAGCTTAACCCAAATAAAATAAATTGCCAGTAATTTCCGGTATCCCCTATGCCATTATTGAACAATTTGCATTTGAATAAGGGCTTTTTCTATCACAATCCAGCTTCACCTGATACTGCTCTATAAGCACCATCTCCATTTATGAAATCCCAGCATGCTGCCGCAGAAATTATGTCACAAATTCATCATTATAACTTCCCCAGCAGGAGCAATTGGAGCTGAAGATTGGCTGTAAAATTTGCCTTTTTACCAGTCTTGCTTTAAAGATATTTTAATATTTTTTTTTAAGGTAGAGAAGTGAGATTAGCTACTTGGGGAATTAGATAAGCATGCCATGAATATCCCAGGGATACAAGATTACATCCATGAGTCACGGGAACCATAAAATATGATCAAGAGACTTTATGGAGGATGATCTTTGAAATAAATTCCTAATCACTGAGCGGTTTACATAAAATCGACCATTAGTTAAAAAAAAAAGTAATTCAAAATTCAAAAGTGAACCCGACTCGTAATAGCAAAGTTACAACTTCCCATAAGGAAGGCTTATCTGTCAAGCCACTCCAAACCCATGGCTTATAGATTTGCACACTCCTTTGGTAACATAATTGGTCAGGTGCTGTGGCAAGAAATATTCAGAGAGTAAACTTCTGAGGTAAATTATTTATATTTAAATATTTTAGACTTTTCTTGCTAGGCTACACTCCTCCCACTGCTGCTTGTCAAAGGCTGGCATGTGCTGCATTTCCTAATGAGAGCTACCGAAGAACCTTGACACAAGAAAATCTCAAAACAAAGACTGCTTCTGCTATAAGCAATGCACTTTGACAGCAATTGTCTTATTATATCTCTTAATCATTGAAAACAAACAACATCAGAATAAAAGCCTCTTTTTATCAGCGTTAAAACAGAAAATAATTCAGTGAAAAAATAGCACCTTATAGAGTGTAACACTCAGTTTGAGGGCCCCACACATGAGCCTGGGTCTCGTCTGGATGCATTCACACTTTCCCTCCTTCCTCCCACACACCCATCCCTCCACACAGCTGGAGCCCACCCACTCCTCCGAGTTTTGGCAGTGAAGCCTGGGTGATTTGAGAAGTGCCTGCTCCCATGGCTGAGTAGATCAAAGCTACCATGTGCCAGGTCCTCACTGCATCAGCTATTAACTCAGACTGCCACCAGTCCTCATTTGAGCCAACACAAATTATGGCAGCTGGAAAATTACCCAGCCATAAATCACCACCACTTGGTTGTCAACCATCAGTTCTCCAGTTGGATGCACAGAACTCTCCTCTTCTCCCCACCAGCTTTGCACTTTTTCTAAATTTAAAACAAGCAAACTAGGCAGCAGATATGTCTTGTATTTAGTTAGAATAAATGTTTTTGTAATGTTGTTAAGCAATGTGGCAGTATCCTGTTGAGCAGTCTGAGGTATGCTAGAGTACAAGGTCTAACTGGTAAGAGACACCATCCATTTTAAACCAACTAAAAGCATTGAGGATGAGCAAGAAACCCCAAGATTTTGCAAAAAAATACCCCAACCGAGGAAAAGAAAAAAGTGTGGTAAAGACAGAGGCTTATGCCTCCACATGTCCCCAGAAAAGCAGCCCCTACAACCAGCAAGTAACCACCAACCTTCAAGTAAATAACAAGAGTTATTTAGCACCAGTAAGCCTGTTACACTGCAATTGAGCCCTTACACTTCCCAGCAGTGACAGGTAATAATTAATTAGTAGCAAACACTCTAATGGGTATTTGGTCCTTATTCCAGCAACTAGACTCTTTCAACCAAGATACCCGTCCCAGTGCAGCACAACTCATTAAGGGAAAGAGCAGGAGGAAACTTGGGAGTCATTCAGGGCTGGAATAAGAGGGAAGTAAAGAAGCAAAGACACCTGGTTCCATGTGTCCTGTGGCAAGATCATGAGAAGCTGGGTAACTGGATCACACTGGTGTGTGGTTTTCTATCCAGGGAGCATTCGTCTGAAGATGCCAGAAAATTCTGAAGGCATATATTGAGATTCTCTAGAAAACAGCACAAATCTTAGATATGGGGACAGCAAAAGTATTTAGATGTAGAGGACCTCAGGAGGAAAAATGGGTGGTTGTCTCTTTGTGCAGAGTGCAGCAGCAGTAGCAAATCTCACACACACACACACATACACACACACGGAGTTCGCTGATAACAGTTTGAGAACAATAAATTTTACTTCATGGCTTTGGCTCTGGACTGACTGGCAAGCTTCAGAAACCTGTTCAACACACTTTCTATGTTTTAGCTCAGTAATAGTCACAGTAAAAGCACCATAAATACAATTTTACAACCCATTTTACTTTGCCTCTTGTGAAATGCATATTTATTAATCTGGCAAAATGTCCTGCTGGAAGTTTATGGCAATTGTAACTCCACATTCTCTCATGAATTAATTTCCCTCTGAATACGTAAAATTTAAAAGTAGCTTCATGCAACATAAGTATCCAATAAACCCCCCCCCCAACTTTAAATATAAAATTTAATAGGAAGGACCTATAATAAACAGAGCAGCATCAATTCCAAGAGCATGAAATCTCTCATAGAGTGGTGCTCTTGAACCAGCTGATAACCATCAACAATCTGATTTCTCTGACAGCAATGCTGTTGTCTTCCACCTCTGCGAGGGTACAGAAGGGAAATGGAGATTTTGTTGATAGGAGGGGAAAATATTTGTGATGCCAAGTTGTCATGAAGAGCGTATCTGAACCTCATTGAGAACTACATTTACTGCAGCCAGCTCCTGGTACACCAACTTTTTAAGTTGTCTAAAGCTTCATTTTTATGCCACAGGCACTGTTCAAATGAGGCAGCCTGGCAGTCATCCCACCTGAGCTAGGTGCTTTGTCCCAACATTTCAGTAACCTGGAAGGAACAACTACACATAGAGGTGAGACTTGAAACCCTCATACCAAAGATTACATTATCAAAAGGATAATAAATATTAACTGCAGTTACCTGGTGTTTATATGACTATGAAAAGATACAGAGTCATTTTGGGT
Source organism: Dicaeum eximium (assembly GCA_013396995.1). Lineage (NCBI taxonomy): Eukaryota > Metazoa > Chordata > Aves > Passeriformes > Dicaeidae > Dicaeum > Dicaeum eximium. Next base: position 160,240 of record VWZP01010430.1, on the reverse strand, counting down.
CTTGTTAAATTGTGGGTTTAGGTGCTGAAAAGTAGCTTTCAGTGATGAATGCTTCCATATGCCATTTAATAAGCTTTGAGTATTTCACCATTAATCTGAGTGAATATCCCCCTACTCATCTCCAACAGCATCTGTAACACAGCCATTGGGATTACACATCTGCAGTGACTCTGCTCACCTTCCAGGGCAACTCAAGATTTTGGGGAGCCTCTTTAAAACTTTGGCATTCTTGAGAGAAGAACCCCTGCAATCTTATGGCTGAAGAGGTTATTAACGGGTTCCACCTGATGTAATCCAGCACTGAAGAACAAGATCTGCAGAGGAGGAAAAAGGCTTAACCTTTATGAGACACCCATTTCCAACCCCACTATTTTCATGCCTAAACTTCCCAACAAGCTAAAATAATCTTCACAGGATGAAGAATAAGGAGACATATATTTCAGATGGCTACAAGAAGAATTAGGGGGTTAATCTTTGATAGAAAGTGATGGTTTGCCCAGCAAAAAGTATTTTGGGGTATGTTGGAGAAAGCACGGAGATGACGCAGAGGTCCAGAAGCTCCTGCTCATCCTACAGCCACAGATTCAAGCGACCCACCAAGTCCTTGCACAACCTGCAGCGAAAGCCACAATCAATCTGCTTATAAACAATATAAAACTCAAAACCAATCAATTGGTCCAACTAATATAATCTGTGTCCAAGTAGGGAAGACCTAATTAGCAAGAAAGGAAACACATCAGCTGGAGTTGTGCAGTTTTATTTGAACAAAAACCAGTGTGATATTTTTAATAAAGTCTACATTACACTAAATGCATGTATGTTTCTAAGAAGATAACCTAGTTGTAAAGACGGTGCAGGATAATATGTACAATCATAGTTTAGTTTAAAAAATTCACATTTTACATAGATTTACTTGACAGTCCTAGGCTTTCATGGTATATAAATGGTAACCAAAAGAGGTAACAAAAAAACCCAAACCCCAGTCACAAGGAAATTCAGCTGGAGGACTGCATAATGCACTCAATTTTCCAAATAAGCTAGTTCACAGAATCCTTATTTGTCCTAAATCAAATTTTGGATAAAATTTTTGAATTACTATAATTAACATGTTCAGTGAGTATACTGATGTAAACATTTTTGTTTATATCAAAATGGCAGTGGTGCCATTTTCTTAAATAAAAATCTGTATTTTATGTTGTGGTCTGGTCTTCCACTTTTACAAATTATAATAATTACACAGGATGTTTCTCAATACATGGTAAAAATTATTAAACAGCAAGGGAGATATGTTCAAAAGACACTTTGAAGCTTTTCAGTCCACCTTCACAACACTGTAAATCTTACTTACAAACCAGAAGCAGGCAAAAAATCCAATAGTCCCTGAAACAAAATTAAGTAAAAATGGTTAGTTTATCTTCCATTTTGCCCCGAGAGAGAAATCTAACAAGTACTTCCAAGCAGGACAGAATATAACATGGTAAACCAGCCAACTACCCAGAAAAACAGCATTTCTTAAATTAAACAACACACATTCATCACCAGGCTAGGTTACTGATTTAGATCAAAGATGACTTTTAGGGACCAGGCTGCTTCACTTAAGCCATCAATGACCATGTTGCCACCACTATGAGCAGGGACACAAGCAGTTCAGAAACTGACTTTTATAAACACACCAAGTCAGCTCCTACCTGGTTTTTTTAGGTCTGCAATACTTTACAGCCACCTATGAATTATGACACATAACTAGGTCTTGGAAAAATTCACCAGCCCCAGTTTTATATTCATTGTGCTCTATTTATACTTGAGAATAGAAATTTCTTCTTCTGTGTATCCTGTTACTTCCTTTTGGCAAAGGAATGCTTTGAGTGCTACAGCAGCTGGAAGCAAGCAGCAAGTGAAAGCAGCAGTGACAAACTAAAACACTGAGATTAGGATATACCAATTTTCTATTTTTAAACTGATGAACAAATTTGTGGTTTTCACTGACAGTCACTATTATTGGGCAACTGCAAAGACACTGTCCATCACATTTACTTTTAAATTACTTTAAGAACTTCATATGCAAGGAGACAGAGTCCCAGTCAATTAATTTAGTCTTCAGCCTCTAAAGGAAGCAGTGCACTGCTCCACACACTTTTACCTAGTTGTAAAAAACTGCCACAGAGATGCTAACCCTTAACAGATTAAAAAAAGGGAGGATCTCAATGGCACTGAGTTCTCTCTCGAAGACACAGCTACATTCCAGCCCCAGGACAGTCCTTCCAGCTCCACTGCATGCACTAGCAAGATCATGCACTCAGCTCCCTTCAGTTTTATATTATCCTTTTCTGTCTGTACAGCCCACGTCTAACATCAGCTCCAATCTCTTTCACTATTGTGACTGACTTAGTAACTAGAAGATTTTTTATTAAGCATTTGGGTGTTTTACATGAGTTACATTTCTGTCTTTCAGACCACATCTACACATTTCCCAAGCAAACAACCCATCTTGGGATGCTTATTATCTGTATGCCAGTTCTTACATTCATCATGCTACCATGTATATTTTCAGGTAAAGGCTTTTAGACAGACTATTATTATATGTCACAGATTACCCTTTCCTTCCAAGTTTGCAGTTGTTATTTTCTGAAACAGTAGGAGCCAGCAGATTTATGGCTGTTGACAGGAGATCAGACAGCAACCACACAAGGAATGTAATTCATTTGTAGGCTTGACATCACTAAGTCTTCACAGTTCATGGTCATATCTCACTCATTCCTACTGTGTCAAGTACCCCAATACCAGCATTGTTACTCTAAACCTTACTCTCACAGTTTTGTTCTAATAATGATTCTCAGCCTCTGCTTCCTGGTTGTTTTTGTAAAATAGCCCACTCTGACCCTTTTATGGCTTTGAAAGCAGTTTCTTCCAAATGTTTAACAGATTAGATACCTTAAAATTTATCTCCTGTTCTAGAACAAAAGTGTACTATCATAACAAAAACTTACAACTATCCCAAGAATGACAGCTACCGTAGCTTTCTGAGCATGCCACAACTTAATATGTATACACACTCTAAAATCCACGTATTTTCCTTCAATCCTTGTTAGTCTGAATGTTTATACATCAGTTTTCTATAAAACATTGCCTCAATCATAACAAAACTTGAAGACTTCACACTGTGAACAAGCATTTTATCTATAAACAGATTTTCACAGGTTTCAGTAACATTGATTTTCAACTCCCACTCCTAAAAAAAAAAAAAGTCTGTTTAGCAAATCAAAGACCAAGTACACCCTGCTCATTTTCCAAACTTTATCAAAATTTTTGCCAATGTACTGGAAGCAGAGTAAGACACTTTTAAAGTGGTAATGTTTGTCAGATACCAGATTTGAATCATGATTTCAGGAGAGAAAGGCAACCAAGACACAGCCTTAGGTAGTTAGAACCTTCCCAGGTGAGCACAGATTCCTTCTGTTGCTACCTTTACATCAATAATTGGGGCTTACCAGCACTGTAATTTCTTCTTCCCTCCCATGAACAAATATATCCTACAAATTCCGTATGTGGATAGCTCTAAGGACCAGAAATATCAAAAAGAGAGCATCAAACTAAAGACGCCATCATCTGTTAAAAGCACCTCTCCTAAACAGCCACCTGATGCTCAAAGATCAGAATGGTTTAAAGGTGCTGGCACAAACTAGGCTGAAAACTGGTTTTCAGCTGGGTTAAAAATTCAGCAGCAGATTTAGGAGTGCAAATTAATCACACCAACTCAACTAGGAGGTCCTGGTGTTTTGTTTTTGTTTTTTTTTTTTTTAAATAACATGGGCCAAATAAACTAGAAGCTTCTAAAGGCTCAGGTCAGTAGAGTTGTGTTGACATTGCAACCAGTATTACTGGACCGAAATTAATATAAGGTAAGAGAACATTATTTATAAAGTTCCCCTGAACAGTAGCTTTACCTACATGATTGCTTATGTTAGTGCAAAAAAAAGCTCAACTTTTGCCTCTATTTTTAAGAACATGAACCACAGCACAGTGCCTGGTTCCACTGAAATTCAGTGTGTTTTCCACCTCAGCCCTTGGGGTGCTTGTGATTCCATGAACACTATAAGGCCCACGAAAAGTAAAGCAGCAAAAAAGCTTTGATTTCCTACACAGTAATAAATATCCCAGTCAAAGGGATCTGCAAATCAATAGCAATTGGGGAAGAAAAATAGCTCTGAACTAGTGTGGCTTGTTTGAAAATTCTAGCCAGAATGTTTTCCACATTTTCCGTGTTTTAACCCATTTCATAAATTTGTCACTTGTTCCAGATTTGAGCACTTCATATTGTACAGCACTGCATACTAGATCATTAAGCTGTGCTGACAAGAATCACAGGTTCTCAGATTCTCCTTTTAACTACCTTGACTAAAGCCAATCTTAAAACACAGATAACTGCACACTCTGTTCCCTACACCTGTACCTCTGCCCAGTAAAATTGCTGCTATTAGTGGCGCAAGCTAAAATCCAACCTTGCCGTATCACATTGCATGGCTTGAAATGTATTTTCTCGAAGAGCTTCAATCTTGACCATTCTTCTAATCTCATCTTGCACCAAAATTAAAATCAACCCTTATTAAAATGAGCCTCTCATTAGAAGAGAAGTATTTAGGTAAGGTTTAGGTAAAACCACACCAGGATGTTGCTTTTATTTGTCTCTTTCAAAACATACTCAAACTGAAACCCAGGTTTTGAAGCACTATCAACAAGAAGCACACCTCTGCAGCTCAGGATTCTCTGACAGACACCAGTGAACACAACATGACAGCAAACAGATACCCAAAGGTCTTTTTGGCAAAGCTGTTAAAAAAACATTCTAACACTAAGTACCTAAAAAAACCCCACCAAAAAAACACAACAAAAAAGACCCAAACAAAGCAATACACAAACTAAAACCCCAAACAAATAAATAAAATACCCCACTAGTTGAAAGACGTGAGATCACTACACTTATTTTCTGATTAGTCTAAACTCCTTTACGTTTTAAGGTTTTTACATCTTTCACATGCACATCTCTATCAAATGACCCAGTACACCAAGCCTAACATCAATTCCTCCAATGAGCCTCTTTAATCTGTTTGTTTAGTTTAATCCAATATAACAAATTAGTTTCTTGACTAGTGTTAACTTTACCCAATCCTAACCACTCACCAGCTTACACTGCATGAAAAAGCACCTGACAGTCTGCATTGAAGAACTCACTGTTGTGGGACAGATCTTTATTTTTCCCCTAAGCAGATGACCTGCATATTTTAAGATTCTACCTTTATACACAATCCCTACTAGCCTAGGAAAGTGATGCGATCCCAGGGTGCAGCAGCTCACTACATGTCATTGACCATTCTAGGGAGGTACAGGTAAAAGATCCTTTTGCAGGAGCCATTATCACAAAACCAGATATGAAGATGACTCAAGACACTTCTTTAGCCAAGAAGCAAGATATGTCCAAAAATCCCTTTATACTTAGTGGTGAGACAATGACACCTCCATTGTTTTTTGATGATCTTGTCCTCAGCTTTATATTCTGCTGAATAGTCTGGTCTGCAATATGTATACACTACCACTTTCTGATACATAGAAACAAGATGCTATACAAAAGCCAGCATCTAACTGAGTAAGGGACGGTTATTAGTAAACCAGGTTAAATTCAAAATTAAAAACAAGGATTATTGCAAAGAATAATGCCAAAATACATTAAGCAGGCTCTTCTGCTCTACTCGCCTCTTCTAGCTTTATTGTGTAATGAAGAAAAAAGAATTCAAAGCAGGAGCAGATTGTAAGAAAGCAAATAGAAAAGCACTCTGCACTTGGCTGATACTTCTCATGTACCTTAAAAGCTCTCTGTATCATACCGGTTTCAATCACTGCACAGTGGTGGGTGCTTCAGAATCTCAGATTCTAAACACAATCTACCCAGAAGATCAAAACCCAATTTTGAAAATGGCATTAACTGACAAGTGAAAATGATGTTCAAAAATAGAGGTCACTGTAAAGAAATATGCTTTGACTATATTCAGCTTTTTTTTTTTTTGCCTCTACAAATAAAATACATGTAATAATGTAGCTATCCCCATCCAACCACACTTGTTATTTCTTGAAAGATTAGCTACACTTTGTACGTTAAAATCAAATTGTCTGGTTTGGGTGTGCACACTATCAGTTTTTACTGGTCAGATTATATTACTGTTGGTGTTGCTATACAAGCATTCAGTTCCTATCTACTTAATCATTATGATCCCTTTTGTAATGCCCTGAGTAACGCAACGTACTGCCATGGAAGAGGTATTAACACTGCCCTTTGTATTTCTGTCAGAGTTGCTGAGACCTAGTAGGCAAGAACAGAAAAAACCAAAATACCTAGTACTAACCTAAGTGGAACAGATCAAGGTCCCATTTTTGGAACATTATTAATACAAACTGTGTGTAAAATTACATTAGAAAACTCCTTCACCTCCAGAAACTGTGAAGAACTGAACACTTGTTTTCTAAAACCATGGCTGCTAAGGAATATTTTACAAAACAAAGCAAAATTAGGCATCTTCTGTTTGTGCCATTTGTCTGGAACAGCTTACACTTCAGGCCCAAAATCTATCACCTAACTAAATATGGAAAAGAAAGTTATCACAGTACTTTACATTAGCAAAGATTTATTATGCACTCTGTGTATCTGTTGTACCCATTAGCCTTCTAGTGACTAGGTGTTCTATTAAATGTAAAAAAAAAAAAAAAAGGAGGACCACGTAGTAGCTTTCCTCATGAGCTACAAATGAAGCATAGGGAGCACCATTGTGGGTTTTTTCAAAAGAAAAAGACAACGCTGCAAAAATAACAGCAGCACAGTTTATTATTGTATTTCAGGCCTTCATATCAAGAACTCAAGGATGAGCATATCTGAAGCTTTTAATACCGTTTCAGCAGCTGCCATGACAATTTAAATTATCATTTTATATATTAAATGGACATTTTTAATTCTACCAGTTTGCATATTATAAGTGATATTGAAATTGGCAACTATCGAAATAGCAACTAACCTATGCTAAAACATATTAACATACTGCTTTTGTATAAAAGTAATTAAAACATTTTAGACTATCATTGTTGGGGTTTTTTAAAGACAGATAGATAGACAGATATTACAGAAGACATCTGGTGCTTGTCTGTTTCACCACGATTTAAGTACAGGTTTAACCGGCAATATGCAAACTTCCATGTTTGCCTTCTAATAATCAAAAAATAGAGAAATTAAATCCTCCGTGGTTTTTTTCCCTGCTTCTTTTTAGAACTTTTATTGTCCTTCTTAGAAGAGACACATTTCTAAAGAACAAAAACTAGCAATAAGTGACAGTTACTGTTATTTAATATCATTTCTATAGCATAACTGCTTTGTTCAAACACACTCAGGAATTTTGTTCAGGTTTTTATTAACAGTGGTTTTTTTGCTTTGTATCACCAGTAGTAGAAAAATTAAATACATAAGGATGAAAGAGGTCCTTCTCCCTGTTACACTGACAAACTTGAAGTCTGATGCTAAGACTTAACTTCATTACCTATTTCAGCTACTCTTTTTCAACTGCATTTAACTGCACTTAACTAAAAGATGCATTTCACAACGTGAACACAAGGTAATCACAGCAGCTTTCAACAAACAGGCAGAAGAAGTTAAAAAGTAATAATATAAACTACCATACCATCCACAGAGAAATCCTCTATTACAAATCTTTGGAGTGACTATTACTGCTGTTTTTATGAACAGCCCATCATATATGAACAAGCATTTTCTCTAGTTCTGTCATTGGAATATTTCATGAAGCCAAGCAGTGACACCTCTAAAAGATCTGACTTCATGTGTTAAACTACATATACAGCAGCAGCAGTATGATGAAGACTAAGATAAAACACTCACAGCTATTTTTCAAGGCCAGTACCCTTCAAAGAGCTACTTATTTCACTAACACATATAGTACATTTGGCACAGATTTCTCATCAAATCAGCCTCGAAATTATTGTTTGAGTCAAGTGATTATGAACATTAAAATAACCCTGTGGAAGACACTTGGCCTGCATGAGTTATATCAGAAAAGTTGGACAACTAAGATTGGAGATCCGTATTTCAAATTGGTTCCTCTAGTTAAGGTACATTCCCATCATTATGAAGTGGTTTAATGAGCAGGTAAGACAACTCTAACAGTACTAAAGCTCCATCTTGTGAACATTCACTTCTTCCCCAGCACCAGCCTCCTTCACTTGCTGACAGTGAAAGCTGAAAATATCTTTCATCCTCCATACACAGAGTGAAATTATCTCTAACTACAGAATTTCTAGAACCAATAATGAAATCCAGAATCAAGTTAATATTTGATATCAAAGTGAACAAGAATAGGCCTTTGAAAATATAATGGCTTGAACTTACTGCTAATATAATATTCAATAAAGGGAAATTAATTCTACCATAAATAAATGTAATTTCGAGTTAGGAAGAAAATGTAAAAACAATCTTACTGTGCTGTGTGGTGTCACAAACCATATAACTAGCACTGCCTAAAGAGTCAAAAATTATATTTAATATTTCATGTAATCTAACTTTCACCTAACGCCTAAATTTCAAAATCAGAGCCCTCTATAATAATTATACTTTGGACATTGTACTTACCTGTGAAAAGGAAAAAAATCAAGACCATGATCATTGTGTAACCAAAGTATAAAATGGTGCTGGCAGTTCCTGTTATCTGAAGTTTGGAGAAGAAGTAATGGACTGCATAGATAAAGAGATAAACTGCTGTAAAGCTGCTTGTCAAGAACGACCTCCACCACCAGTGATAGTCCTGAAAGAAACAATAAACCACTCACTAGGAATCATCATGTAGGAAATGGAATATAGATAAGATGGTGTGAAAAATTAGCATTGTGTTATGAAACACATTTAATTCTCTAAAATTTAGCTCAGAAAATTTCCAGCATGGCATGTAGGTATTTTCTTTCTTCAATGTCAGCCATATTGCTTCCACTAGCAAGATGAAATTACTCTAAGATCAAAGCTGTTTGTTTTTGCTTATCTGTTGCCACCAGTTGATTTTGAAGCAAAAAGCATGTTTCAGAAGAGTGGCTAAGACAGGCATGCCAAGGCTGAAAATGCAATCAGTTCATAGTGTCCAGCACTTCACAGTGTATGTGAATACCTCACCTGTATTTCTAACATCTTCCAGCTACAAATCATATCTACATAAGAACTGCAACTTTTACCTCTGCACACAGATGGAAGTAGCACAGCAAAACTGTAGCCTCTGAACACGTAATTAGAAGAATTATAAAAACTAGGAATAAGAATCCAAACATGTAATACATCTGATGAGACCTAAAATTAAAAACAAATAAAAACATGAGTCTCATTTTTGGTTGAAGTTCTGAGTTAATTCACAGTGTCACATTACCAGATGCCAAGTTAAATTTATTGAGAGAGAGTGATAATTACTGCAGTACAGGATTTGACAGAGGGAGTATTACTTGCTTATTCCCTCCATGCTTCCCTTTTGTAGGATAAAGAATGAGAAACAATTTAAGAATTTACTAACTTCAACTACAGAAGTCCATAATATACTTGTTTGCCAGCTGATTATATTTTTCAATGCAGCTATATTAAATGATCTTTATTTTTTTGAGAACTGATATAAAAAGCTAATATAATGTATTTGCATTCAAGAACTGATTTAGAAAACTGTTCTGTAAGATGCCTCAACCTATACAGATGACACCAGAAAAACCTGGCTCCTTCAGGATAATATTTCCCATTGAACAGCAATGTATTAGACATTTCACGTTTACATTGTGAAAATAATGAAATATTGCACTGGTTTAATTTTTCATGCACTGCTTCATTAGGTTTTGCAAGATTTAGGAGTGGAGTCTTTGTTTTGCAGAACATGGAATCCCGAGATCTTGACCTGATTCTGATCTACATAGTTGAAACCACTAGATCACATTAGTTTTGTAAGCCATAATATAGTTACACAATGGATTAAGCTCTATCTAACCACAACAGCATGAAACCACATTTGTGCTGTACAGAGCCAGGAAGATAAAACAAGGCAATAGGACTCTCATATCATACTTTGAAGTTCTCTTTAAGAAGGACTAGTTAGGTAAATTCTAAGCACAGAAATAAAGACTCTGGAAATTCCATAAAATCTGCAAAATTATCAAAAACTTTAAAAATCGGTTTATTCCTTTATTATTTGTTTTGGTATGTTTAAACTCATGGTGTACATTATCAAACCTGTATAACTAGAAGAAAAAAAAAGTGATACTCACCAAATGCTATTCAGAATGAAAAAAAGTTGAATAAAAATACAGCCAAAGGGTAAGATACCACCCATGATGATACCAGGCAATGGTTTTGTGAAAAATGACTGCTCTGGGATTTGGCGAGGAATCTGGTTTGTACGCACTGGATGTTCAATAGGCTGCAGGAAAAAAAATAACAGAAATAAAAGATGAATGATTACATCATAAATAAGATTACTTTTCCCTAGTATTAGGATATAAATATTTGATAAATGTAACTATATTTTTATTCATAAGCCATCACAAGTTATCAAACAAAAAACCTACAAACAATGTCCATCACTAGGAAAAAGCACATACGTTTTAGGCATTCCAACTATGGGCCAGTAAGCAAGGCAGAACACGCAGAAAATAAATCTGTTCAGTCTTTAACTAAAAGCAAAATAAAATTTAAAAAATCCAATAACAGTACCTTTTTCTTAGCTGTCTGGCATTACTTCAAACTAGTGAAATACAAAACTGAAGCCTCTCTGAAGCACTACTTCAAAACTCAGCAATACTACCAAGCTATTGCTGAAGCACAAAAAGCAAGTAAGAGCTCCATGAACATTATTAAAACCTGATTCTAGTCAGTGGACATAAAAAAATGGTTTGGTGTGACATTATAAATATATGCTCCGTTTCAATATCCAGACAGTGAAGTATCGTTTTACAGCCACGGGATCACAGATGTTTCAATCCAACCAGATCCTGTCTAGAACTCTTGCTTAGAGATTCAATGGCTCAATTACAGAGGACAGGTGTATTTCAAATCTGTATTCAAAGGGCCCTACCTTCTCCTTGAAGCCAAAATAGGCACCAACAAAGGTTAGTGGGACTGAAATTCCAAACCACATAGCAAGGATAGCAACCAAAGTGCCAAAAGGGATGGCAGCTGAGGAGCCTTTCACCCACAGAATGAGATTCATAATGAAGAAATCAGCAAAGACAATCCTGAAAAATAAAATCAGAAAATACATCAAAATATTCAAGAAAGAATAAATATCACTTAGTATTACAAAATGTAAATTCATTAAAATAAATGTAGCTTCTTTCAATTTTCCAATTTCCCAACAGTCCTAGTTCCTTTCACCACTGATGTAGTTTAAATAAAAATGCCTGCACCATCCATTGCTTATAACGTAGGTTACAAGCAATGTTTACCTATGGTAAAGCCACTATTTAAATAAAGACAAATATGATGTACATAACACCAAAAAGTAAGAGAAACATGGCATTGAAAAGATCTATACAAATAATGGAAAAATATAAAATAAATTTAAAAACTCCTTTTCTGAACCTGGTTTCCTATTAAAACCATAAATATTTTCTTTATTTATGTCCTTTATAAATAGTAAATTCCTTCTCATTAAACAGTGATAGCAAAACCTCCTATTTAGGAAGCCCCACGGGCTCTCATAACATGGACTCTAATGTGCTGATGCAGTTTGTGTCACAAGGGGAAGGCTGGATTAAAGAGGGCTCTGCTCTACAACAGTAATATTTGTATAAGCATGGAGTTACACATATTAAGTAGCCCGTGCTTCTGGAGAATTTAAATAAAGACTGCATCAGTCATGATTTGTCTCCAGACCTGCTTTTCCCTCCCCCGTTAAACACATCTGCCTCATTTTCTAGACATCCTGGAGAAAAAACTAGAAACAACTCAGAGATGAGAATCAAGGTGTTGCTGAATCAAGGTGAGATGAAGATTTCATCAAACATCCCATTCTGAAAACAAAGCAGAACATTCAATCTGCAAAGGAACCCCATATTAAAAAAAAAAAAAAGCTTGTGTTAATTGCCATTATTCCTGGATTCAAATATACACCACAGAAAAGTCAGCTTTAGAAAGGGTCCTGCAAAGTGCACTACTGTCTGGGTTTTGTTAAAAAAGTGCTCCCAAGACAGAATTTAAGCTGCCCTGAAGTGAACATGCACCCTGTATTTATTCTAAAAAGGAAGGAGGAAGGATTAGAGCAATAGACAGGCTCCTTTTTTTCCTAGAGAGGCCTGACACTTGCCAAAACTGCTTGGGGGAACAGACTTGCTCAATACGCACACCCAAGCGACCCCTGGTGTAAGCATCTTGTTGAACAAAAAATAAAAATCAAAGCCATTTTAGACGTCTTTCTAATCTTTATCATCTACCCAAGCTCATAACACAGACCTCACTTACCCCCTCCACAGTTATAAAAAATACTGCAAATATGAACTCCCATTGCTCTACCGAGATTAAGAAGGCCTTGGGCTGTTTATGATATCATGCAAATTCACTGAACTAGCACAGTGTAATCAGGGCATCTGTTCATATTCTATCAGCCCTAGTCATTTTACTTCCTCTGTAAACTCAATTTATTTGTGATTTTAACTGATTGGCACAATATTCTTTCCATCAATATATTTTTTCTTCTCTGTCCTGATAACATCTAAATGACAGCAGGAAGACTGAAGCACATTCTGTTTAGAAGTAAGATTTCTCACAGAAATACTACACTCGGTTGTTATGGAGTACATTATCTTACATTTGATGAAATTCTGCTTTACTTGAAGCCAAGTCATGTTTTATTCATTCTGAGGTTTTTGAGGGGAAGAAATACCTTAAGAAATTTATAGTCTTTTCTTCCACTTTTGTCAATGATATTTGACAAGGGATAACTTCATGTATTCAAAGTTGCAACTAAAAAACATGGAAGACTTGCAGAAGAAATTAGTTTCGGCTCCCTCTCCCCACTAATTCTCGCAAAAGGTCATAAGAGCTATGAGAAAACACAAGGTTGAAGTGCTATTGCCCTTCCCAAGCAGGACAGCATTGGCCACACTACATAGTGCAATACACACTACAGCCATATCCCAAACTGGACACCACCTACATTTATGTAAGAAGAGTATAACCAGAATTACCTGGAACATACTGAGTGCTGCAGTACCAAACTGGAATTACCCCAGCACTGTGCCCAGTGTTCTGGGGCAGCGATTTCCAAAGGCTGTGACACAACCTTGCAAGAGAGTTGCCCCATTCCTTCTACCTCCACAGCTGACAACAAAATAAGAAGCCAAGAAGCTGTGTTCTGGACTACCAGGCTCCAGTTCCTCAGAATTCACTTTTCTTTATATTCACAGACAGTCAATGCACAATAGGAACAGCAGCTTGGGGGTACCATAAACAAAATCACAAAGACAAGCATCATAACAATTGACTTTTCCCCAACTCCTTCCCACTTCAGATTCGATTATACTTAAGAATAAAAGAAAGAATGAGGGGAAACAATACTAACCCAGGGCAGAGCAGAGCTGTAAGCAAGACATTGGTCTTCCACTTCTCACCTCTGAATGCTGAGGAGAAAAAGTAAAAACAATCTCAAGGTCAAGACTTTTTCCAACTGTTTTGGTGAATGGCAGCAAGAAGCAGATATGCTGTCTGAGACACCAGCTCAGTTTATATTCAGCCCAGCAATTCTGAGTTTAACACGCTGTGTCACATTAAATAAATGCATGTACTTACTCTTGTACATTCTAGCAGACACATAACCAGCTGGAGTTCCCAGTAAGACCCACAATACAACTGCACAGGTCATCAGTGCACCACGGTTGGCAGGAGAAAGGAAACCAAGGCAAGCCAGGACTGAAGAAACAAAGATCTAGTTATTTGTGGACACATGTCAAAATACTTCTGTAACACAGATCACTGTGAAGGTTTATCCTTTTCACTACCACATATTTAAATGAAGGCTGAGTGCATAAGCTCCTGTACAACCTCATCACAAGAACATACCCCTAATGGCACTGTTTCATTCAAGAACATTATTTCCATCTCATCTCTTAAGTAGAAAGTTTCTCATGCCAAAAGGCTGAAAAATAAAATGCCACCATCCATCAAAAGCATCTTCTCTTGCCACCAGTTTCTTTCTATACTACTACATTGATTGCGCAGGAAACTATCGCTGCTAAGCAAGATCACAGAGTTGTGATCAACACTGAAAGACAAGCCTAACAAGAAAATTCTAGTAATCTTACAGTATCATGCAATAAATAGAAAGAAAGCAGCTCCCCTATGAAAGACCAAAATCTGAATTAAACCTGGAGAACAAAATTTGAAAGATTCCTCTTTTGTGCTAAGTATTAAGTGTATTTTCCCATTCTACTGTACAGTAAGAAAAGGAACGCTGATAAACTTTACAGATAACCAACAATAAAATACCATCTTGTGACAGGTTACATAATCACATGCATAGATAGCTTTTTATGGTAGGCTCTCATTTTCTCAACACTGGGTCAGTACTATTTCACTGGCATGCATTATTGCTCATATTTCAGTACGGCTGCAGCCTCATGTCAAACATATTGGACAGAAAGGGTTCCCAGAACATCAAAGCTTTGATTACATCTTTGAACTTGCATTACTGGACCCTTGGATAATTTACACCATGCAAAACCATGGTTTTTAAACAGAAACTTGAAAGAAGGAATTTTGATTTCTGAATTCGTGAAGAATCAGCATTAGCCCAGATATCACAATGTTTTCAATGACAATGCTTACAACAGCATTACTGAAGCTACCTAATTACTGTTATGAAATTGCATTAATATTTTATGTTACTAAAGGAAGAATGTAATTTCCAAAAGAAGGCTTCTATAATTTAATAATATTGCATCTTTCTTATTACAATTACACTACATACACATCACCTTAATGAAGTTACTTACATAAAGTAATAAACGTCATAATGAAAATTTGGGTTCCTTGGCCTAAAAAGACAGACAGTAACATTCCCTTCCTTGGAGGTCTA
Organism: Dicaeum eximium; assembly: GCA_013396995.1. Classification (NCBI taxonomy): domain Eukaryota; kingdom Metazoa; phylum Chordata; class Aves; order Passeriformes; family Dicaeidae; genus Dicaeum; species Dicaeum eximium. The sequence continues at coordinate 145,106 of VWZP01010430.1, read as the reverse complement.
AACACATCTCCATGAACTAGCTTCCAGCCAAATTCCTCTTGGGCATCTTCCTGTATAAAATCAACAATGTCTTTAGCAGCAATACATAATGCAGTAATGAATTAACACAAACAAGATGCAAAATACATATTTAAAGTTTGATTAGCTTCCAGTTAAGATCCAAAGCCAGACTAATTGCATCTGATTCATCACTCATTGATTTTATAACCCCTAATGGTTCAGTGAAAAAGACAAAATTTATCAAGAAAGTTCTCATCTCCTAAAGCAAGAAAAAGCAAATGTAATTAGTCAAACCATAGAACATCATTCTAAATTAAGACTAAAACAAAGCATTCAGTTTAGTTTTAATTTCAATCTGGTTCACGCATTTATTTTTTTCTGTTTCGCTTTCAAAGTCCATTGGTCTCAATGACAATACTGGAAAAGAATGAAATTGTCTCTGTACTCCAGAGGGAAGTTTGTTCCCTGGAATCATGAGGGACAAGTACCAACACTCTGTCCCACTGCCAGAGGTGAATGGATGGAAGGATGGAATGGGGAGGGGGAAGCCTCAGGCCAGTGGCTCTGAGGAACCACTGCTGAAGAACAAAACTTTTCAATAAAGTCATTCAAAACAGATACTTCCTCTCACAAAAAGCAACCAAACACCAAAACTAATGTACACAACCCAGAAGAAGACCCTCTACTCCTCAAAGTTAAAAGCTACAGGTTCCATTCAGTGTAGGAATACTGAGTTCAGTCCAAAGGACTGCTTACCACTATAATTAAAGCTTGCCAAAAAACAGGGTAACAAGAAAGCAGACCACACTGGTGAACAATATAGAGCACCTTAAATTGCAACAGATGATGTAACTTTTCTTTTTCTGGAACATTGTCTTTGATTTCCCCATAGTGATATCTCTACTTGCTAGAAATTACTCTCAGAAGGCTGATATATGAATATAAAAATTGAAAACTATTATACTCAAGGTAACACTGATTAAAATACAAAACCACATGCTATACCTGATAGAAAATGATACCAGATATCAAGGTATAATTCCAACATGTCAATGTTCTTCCAGCAAAGAATGATTTGTTTGGTCAAAGAAGCATAAATACAAAACTTCCTGCAAGTCTGATCTTGAACTAATTGTGATAATGACGAGAAAACTGTTGAGGTAAGACAGAAGAAAAGGCTTTTCCCAGGCAGTTGTAAGTAAGGAATGAAAGAGTTGCAAAGGTTACCACTTGAAGCAAATCTCTGTTTCCAAAATGGTGAACACTAAGCAGGAACAAATGCTTAATACTTCACTTCCTGACAGAACACAGAAAACATTTACAGATTTGGAATGGCTCATATAGAATCCTTGTCAACAACTCATCTGGGAAATGCACTCAAAAGACACCTTCTGGTTCTAATGCGAACTTTAAAACAAATAGCTACATGGTAATTATCTTCATTTAAGAAATAAAGAACAACCAAGTCTGGCAGATTGAGACCCCTGATTTATCCTGTATGAGCCTATGTGCCACAGTTAGTCTCAAAGCTTTGTTTTTAATTAAGTTCTTTCATTACTAGCTAATTAGCTGTGAGTCAGAGTATTTTTCAGACTTCTGTTCAAAAAGTTCAGCAATATTTCATTTTGCTAACCTTTAATGCACAACGTAAGAGTAACTGTACAACTAAACCAAGTAGTAAGCTATATTTTAGAGTTTCAAAAACTATTAGAACAAAATTACTCTAAAATTTTTCAAAAGTGCAGTAATCCTCATTTTACCATTAATTTAGTTTAGTTTTCAAAACATTCTAACAAAGATTTAAGTCCCCTACATTCAAGTAGTCATTATCAAAGAGATATTCATGAAAAAAAAAGTAAAAGAAAAAAAAAAAGAGAGAGCTTTACCTCTCACTGGTGAAAATATACTGATGTGGGTTCTCTTCAGTTCAGGAATCCTCTCTTAGTCATAAGACCCTAAAAGTAATCTAATGATTTCTGAACATTTCATTAATGAATGTCTCACTAAATCCACATCACACTAAACACCAGCTAGCATCAGTTGAAACATTAAATGCAAATTCTAAGACCACAGTCACTGGCTGGTGCATCTGTCTCTTTTGAAGTACAATCACCAGCATCCCTAAATGCAAGACATTAATTTGCTTCCCTGCATCTTCTTCAGCCCAGATCCTCTTCTGCACAATTATTTCACACCTTTTAAAATAAGCTCCTAGTTGAACTGCAACAGATCTTTAAGTCTCTCACACCTAGCAAGAAAATAAAAAACTGTGGCTTCCTGAAAGTCACACCTATCCCTGCTGTTACTCATAAAAACTAATCAAGCTTCTACAAGTCTTGCTCTTTATCATATTAAGAATGATCAACTAATAAAGACAGCACAGTATAAAATATTGAACATAATTTAATTGAGAGATCAAACAGAAGCCTCACAAAAACTATCAGTTAAAGGATGTGAGAAAAATCATTCCACTTTAAATGACTGCCTCTATTTACATTAACCAAAGATACTCAATATTAAAAACACAAGGAAGAACAGAAGTATTTCCAGATATTTTAGTTTCAGTATGAAACATTTTTGTGCATTTGAAGTATTCCTTTAACCGGATGGAAAGCAACAAGAGTGAAAATTCAAACCTTTGTTGCATCTGACATTACTTCTCATCTTTGAGTTGCAGATACCACTTTAACCAATGAGAAAAAGGCTGAGTAAAAATTAGTCTACTGGTCAAGTCTTTTCAACTCACAATCAGTTACATTCTCTTCCTCTATAGAAACCTGCCACCTTTGCATTTTAAGGAGTCTCAAAAGAACTCACAACAGGTTCAGTAGGATGGCAACAGGCTTCAGACATCTCACTGATTTAAACAAACTAGTCTCAGTTTAACACTGAGTCAGAAGTTGTGTTGCACATGAACTGCAATATTATGATCTCCCAACTAATCAAAGTGATTCCACCACACTTTCCAGCCACAGGTAAAATCAATTTGTATCAGACTATGTTAATCAGAATATCTCCAGTAATTTTTAACCCCCAGAGATATCAGCATGTATCAAACTCATCAGAGTTATACATCTCCCTAGACTGTACTCAAAACTAAGAGACAGACATCACTATGGACAGAAAAGTGTGCTCATGTAAAAGCTGTAAATTTTACTCACAGAAGAGTCGATCTGGTTGTATCTTGCAATATCTTTATGAAGAGTCCTCAGAATAATCATAGCCACCATACCAGATAAGAACAGAACAATTACGAGGGAATTCATTATACTGTAGATAAAGAAAAAGTCAAACTTTAAATCCAGTTATTCAGGTTTCAGGAGATGTACCAGTTCATACTACATGCACAGCTCAGATCTGAGGAAAAGCCTTAGATATTCAGACCTTTCAGTATTTTCCCATCCAGAGAAGATAAAGGCACAGAACTTAACTCTGTGACTGCTTAGGAGACAGAAGTGAAGAAAACAGTATTTCATGTTACCTTGCTAATTCTGAAGACAGTTACATATTGCTTTTCTTTATTTTCCTCCTTATATAGCTCAGAAGTAATTTCCCTGGTGAAACAGCTACAGGTCTAAAGCAGACTGTCAACTAGGTTTTATATCTATCAACCAATGAAATCAATTTTGTGTCATTTAATATTTTGTAGAAAACAATTTATTTGGATTAGCCTTTTAAAGATTTAAATTGCAAAACATTAACACTTCAACACAAATTATATACTTACTTAGTATCATTCCCATGCTATGGAGGGAAATAAAATAAGCAAGAGCTTTTCACATACATCTTTTACTCACAAAAAAAGACCTTTTTACTGTAAGCAGCTGCTGAGTACAAAACATGCATTATACATATGTACCTCTCATTTGGCAGTCAAAGCCAGACAGCAACAATAAGAACACTGCAGAGCTGCAATGACTCAAAACTTTTCCAGAATGGAGACGATAAAGTAAAAAAGTGCAAGCTGCTTTCCTTTTGGATAGTGATGATGCATCCCTTTCACAAAATGCAGTAAGACAATTGCTCCCAAGACATGAAAACTTACTTCTCATATGAAAGTAAAAAGTTTTCTTGACTGAAAACCTACAGACTTAGTGTTCTATCTCCCTAGAAGTACAACTAAGAAATCTTTGTGCTACTCTGCAAGGTTACTCACTGAATAAATGCAAATCTTACCTAAACCACTGGATGTTTGTATGCGGCATGGACTCCAAAATGTAGTCCCACCTGGAAGCCCACTTAATACTATTCTTTTCCTATAAGGAAATGAAGTAGTAATAATTAATAGAAGGAAGTACAAGTTTGTTGCAGTCTCTGAGAGGGAATAAGCATACCAAATCCCTTCCCAAACCTTCCAGTCAGCATTCATTTCTAAGCTTGGTATCAATCCTGGACATAAGACCTCTCTCTTGTATGAATTCATCTCTAGAGACTTTTAAAGAGTATCTTTTTATTGAAAACTGCAATCCACATCTTCTACCTTTAAATTAGGCTTCACTAACCCTCATCTTTCCATGACTTGGGATGTAGCTGCCTGCAGATCCCAGCTGCTGAAAAACAATCATGCCATCACTACAAGATTTTCCCAGCATAGCATACTTATCTTGAAATTTCAACTTTGTCAAACATAATCCAGAGAAAAATTCCAGGGGGAACTAGAAATATGTTTTTTTCATCACTTCTAATGCACTTAGCACAGGCTTCTTCACTCTCTGCCATAGTGTTGGCTGATACAAACTATTTTCAACTCTGATTCCTGGCAGACAACTTTCATTTCCAGATATTCTTGTGATGGACCTTCATCTGTACAACCGAGGACTCTTTCTGACCCACAAGCCTTGTCCTCCCCAGTTGTTCTCTTTGGATGTACACGTGTTGTCTTGCTACCAAATTCTATCCCAACTGGCACGAAGTTCTGCTGAATTTCTTCATTTACTCACAAGGTGCTAAGTTTGTAAACCTGAGCACCAAGCTGTTCTCATGTTTACATTTTTGTACACTTGTGTACTAAACATTAGAACCATGATGATGTGTACTTTTTCATGCAGTGCTAAATACCTTGTCCGTGTCAGTTAACTAAAGCAGACACCATACCTTTCTCATCAGAAGTCAGCTGCCATATTAGAAAGAACCATTAAAAAGTTACATATTTTACTGCTTTATGTAGTAAGGCTTACTTTTCCTATTTAAAGACACTTCTCACTGATGAACACTCCACTTTTAAGTTATTTTGAAACTCCTAACAAAAAGTAAAAGACACGAGGTATTATTTCAAACCAAGGCTTATGGATGACAGAGAGAATAAGCAGTTTTGAAGTGCCATCTGCTGGAAGTATCCAAGCCCACTGGATGTGAGCCTTATCTGCTCCATGACAGCAGAAAGAGTGTAGGTACCCAAACACCTCACCCATTGCATGAGCAACCAGACAAAGTTCACACTGAAGTTCTGAATCACAATTTACCTCAAGATTTAAACACGAATGTTAACAAAAGAAGGCTCATTCCTGTAGCAAAATCAGAGTTGAAAGAGGATTGGGTGTCTCAAGGGAAAAGTAACAGGCTACCAAGCCTTACACATCAAGGTCACTGGTTCAAATAAAATTCGATTTGGCTGGATGAAAGCTGTTGCCATGTCACAGCTGCTTCACTGTCTGTAAAAAACAAGCTGGTGGTCTCAAGACAAACCCTCTAAGACTGGTGTCTTACACCAGAAACAAAACCACACTTTCAGGACAGACTGGAACAGAGGTACCAAGATTTGTAGTACATTGAATCAAATTATAATACCCACAGGAGGCTCACTTTCCATGCAGGGGTAAAGACCCATTTGCTAGAAAGCAATTTCCTCCTAACCCATTACAGGCTGAATAAAGCTTTAGTGTATTAGTAAACATTAGAGTATTAATTGTAAAAAATAAATTATCACCTACTCAAGAAAAAGCCAGTGAACAAAATAAAAACCACACTAAATGAGACAAACCCTGCAACCTCATGAGATAAAGCTTTACAGTCAACACTTAACAAAGAAATGTCCCCAAATATAAACTGTTCTTCAAAAGAAGACTCTCAGCACCTTGACTGAAATCTGGAAGCAGAGTTTACCTCAAGGAAGACAACTCTTCCAGTTATTCAATCTACTAATTTTCTATTAGTAATAAAACACAGGAGGGAAAAAGGCCTTCATTTATATTTTCATAGTGTCACTTAAATTAAAGGAACAAAAAACCTGTTAAGATTTTCAGAAAAATACTTCACAAGACCATCCTTACAGAATTTACACTGCTGTAATCCGCTTATGGCTATTTCCAAGTTATCCAATTGCTTTGATTTCATTCTTTTGCGGAATTACGTATTCATGTAGCAGATTTAATACTTACTTCAAATGTCACAGAGTAGGTGTAAACCAAATTCAGTTTATTGGTGAATTCTCCAGGAATCTCCATAGGCGGGCCTTCACAGCTTAGGTTGTTCTCATCTGTATGCTTGTAGCTAATGGGGAAAAGAAGTTAAATAAAATTTTTAAAAACTTTAATTTTCTTTTGAAAACTTTAGCATTGTGCTCCAACCACAAGTAGTCCCCATCAGGAGACCTTCAAGGCTGAAGCAAAGCACCCGGTGAGAGAACAACAAAATTAAGGTTATGTGCAATCTAACTGTCCCCTTGTGGTCTGCACTGCCAGGGAAAAGGCAAATTCTCATTTTTCAGCCATTCAGGATGCTACTGATAAAGCATTAATGAAAAATGAATAAGATTGGTAGAATCTTCCTGTCAGTCATTGAAGGAATAAACTTGCATAGCAAGTATAATTCACTGAAAAAACACTGCACCTTTGCAAGAGAAAAACCAAGTACAATCAAGTCATGTTGCACCAAGCATGTCTGTATGACTTCAGAAACTGTAGTAGTGTAATTTATTAACTTACTTTACTTCCTTAGAAAAGAGAGAAAAGTTTAGCTATAGAAAAAATTACCTACTTTGAAATTTTATAGCTGGACTGCAATTTTCAAATATAGATAAATATGAACTGTGTATGAACAGATTGACTAGAGGCCAAAGTAGTTGCTTCAGTGTCCTTCTGACCTTTGGGCTGCTGCACCTCCACTCTGGTCAACACAAAAACTAAGCAGCTATTGTTTGAGAAAATCAGTTAGTCTTCTTTGGAAATTAGTTGTTGTCATCTGCAGTTCTGAACAGCAGTGTTAACATGGTATTTCACTTATACCTCTGTATCCAAACTTACACAGGAAAAAGTACATCTGTACATTCATCCAAAGTACGTTTGAGAGACAGGTAACAGATCTGACATGGGAAACTGTTACTCAGTGAAAGGATGTTTCTCAGTGTATCTGAAAACATGCACACCCAGACATATATCAGTCAAAACATGAAAAAGGCTCTGTTGCTTGGGCCATGTTCTAGAAGTCTGCATAAGCAGCCTTTCCACTACAAGGGACCTTCGGGAACATTTTGAAAGCAAAGTCAAATGATATTTACAGTTGTGGAACTGTCCTTGTAAACAGCTCCAGATATAAACCAGCACACCAAAAGCCTTACCAGAAGTCAGAATAACAAGTTCCTCAGAATTTATTAACACCAATAACATCTCTAAGGAACTGTTTTCTCTGGAACCACTGTTAGACTCCAGAGTACCAGAACCTGATGCTTTAATGCACAATTACCTTTGTGGTCTCAGTCTTGCCATCACCAGTCTTGCACCAGGCCAGTTTTCGTCCTTCCCGCTGTGGTACATGATTGTTATGTCAACGTGGTTGAAGAGGTAGAAAGTGTTCTTCTTGTTAAACTCTGACTACAAAACATGATCAGGAGACTGAGCAACTTCTCCAACAGGAGAGGGCGCAAGAAGTCAAGAACTTTAACATGAGACTGGCGGTGTATGAAGGAGCAACAAAGGGAAACACTTCAACATTCATATACCTGTATAAAAAATTACTTTCAAGAGTTTGGGGAGCCTGAGGATTAACTGAGTTGGAAGGTAACTGTAGACAGAGTAAACTGAACGTGCATGATAAATGCAACACTTCAAAGAAGCACCAGACCTGCTGCATACAAATGAACTGACTGCACTGCATGCAAGCAGTAGGTCAAGTGAGAGAGCAGAGTTATGGAAAGCTCTCTCCTCACCAAGAGGAGTTCTGTCCCTCACCCAGGAGGGGTAAAACTACCACTATTATCTGTAATTGTACTAGTTCACAATGGAACTCCCAGGATGACGAACACGTTTCTAACTGTCAACATAATTTTCCCTGTCACTGCTATGTTTGTTATCCTTCTGCCATCTGGGAAAACCCTGACACATTTAACTTGTAAACTGTGCTAGACATGACTTTTGCAACTAGAACACAGAGCTCATTTCTAGGACTTCACTAGAAAGCTTCTATCTGACACTGATAAAAGAACATCTTGCACACAAACACGACATAGACAAAGAATGAATAGGTACTAGGATGGATACACATGAAATTTCAGAACAAAACCTAGATTTTCCAAGTCTTTTAAACACCCACACCATTATTTTATAGCTTTATAAAACATACATTAGTCAAAGACCTATAAGAACATTTTATTTGGACAACTGTATCAGTGAGACACTGCACACACTAGCAGCACTCAGCTCTGTCAGTGCCCACTGAATATTAAGCATGTTTACAACCATATCTGTTCTTTCTAAGGAAAAGAAAGCTTAGAAGTAAAACCACAAATGCAACCACCCTATACTAACAAAAAAAGTTCCACCACTTACATTTATAACACAAGCATCTTTAACTCTACCATCTGGAGTAACAAAACATCCTATTGGAAATCCCGGATTACAGTATTTTTGTCCATCTTCCACATCATAACACCACGTTACAGGCATGTTATCGATAATCCTAGACAGAAATCATCAAAGAACATGTCCTCAGAAAGGGGTGCACCTCACTTTACAGTGACATTTCACATTCATGTAATGCACACACTTTTCAGTACTGCCTACAAGATGCACAGTAGAGACAACTATCACACACAAGGAAGTAAGCAACCACTTAAAACACAGATAACAACTGTCCAAAACCAGAAAATAAACCCAAGCTCAAGAATGTGTCTTGGCTTACCAGTGATGCTGATAATTCAACTGCATTCCTTTCTTCAAAAAACCCAGTTTGCTTTTATCAGCACTGTTCCCTGGGTCATATGATCTTGTACAAACCTTCTTGCAAGTTTCTTGCTTTTTAAAAGTGAACTGTTAAAAAAAGCACACAAAAAAAGGTCACTTCAATTTTGCTTCAAAGATCTTTTAGCGTTTTGGGTTTTTTTCAGGTAAAGTAGGGAGGTTTTTTTTAGCTACTTGAGCTCCTTACTCTAAGTTTCTGAAGAATAAACCCGAGGACTAAAAATTGAAAATTAGTAGAAAAGGTATTGCTTTTTCTTTTATCGGTTTATTTTGATAATTTCATCATCTGCTAAAGCAGACTTTCATTACTCCCTTCTTGAATGTTTCATGTTAACTTTAGCTGGTTTTCCCCATGACAACTAAATTACATAAGGCTGCCAAAAGCACAAGTTGCACAACATCTAAGCTTCAAGCACAGACGTCACCTAACACAACCATACTCAAATTTGCACCTCTAACTTCTAACCCAGTTAATATTTACCTGTTAGTGAGCTTAAAATGACTGAAAATGCTAATGTTATCAAGGCCCAAATACTAACCAGGAACAGCACTTTCTAATTTAACAGCACTTTCACTGTAGTGTACAGCCATTTCAAACAACTGTTATAACACTTAATCTGTTAAATACATATCTAGTCCAAATGACCCATCATGCTACATATCTAAAAGTTTCTTGTGACCACTAGTCATAAGACTTAAAATTACATTAGCTCAGAGAACCAAGGAGATTTCGAAGAGCAGTTCATATAAGGGAGGGGGCATCACCTGCTTAACAGACTAATGAAAAGATGTGATCAGGTCCCTTATGACTGAGCAGCAGTAGACTCAGAAACTGCTGCCTCTTTTTCTCACAGAGATTTGGATTATCTAGCAACCATCACACACACACATAGCACAGTCTTGAGTTTCACTGGCAAATCCAAGTCTGGAAACTGCATTTGAACACCATACAGCTCTCAAACACCAAGAGCCACTGTTTGACCACAGCTCCTCCACTGCTAGTAACTGTCCCAAGTTGATGGCCCAGCTTTTTAGATATGCTACATTTGGTCATTGCTTTTGCAGGGCATGATAAAGAAAAATACCGTATACCCAATACACAAAATATTTCCATACATTTATTTTACAGAAGGTTCCAAGTGATATGCATCAACACTGAAAAATTTGGCTTCAGACAACAGATGATAAGCATCTACAAGCAGAGAAAAGCTGCAAGTGAGCCGTAACCTAATTTCTCCTTCCCACTCTGGAAGTTGTCCAATACTACAACCAAGTACACAAAACAGTTCCTGAACTACCACTTTATCGTCTTCAATGTTACATTGAATAAACAAATTATTTCACATCATCTAGCACATCTTACATCCAGCTATTAAATAACTACCTAAGATATAGTTTCTGGACTTCTCTACCACAGAGCAACAGGCAAGAAGGGTAGTGACTGGCTCAGTTTCCTAACTGTAACTAACCAACCTAAGATACCTTTGGGCTGGGAGGAGTTTTATTGGGTTTTACTACATAAACTCCATAGTGCTTATATTAAAAAATATAAACAAAAATAATCACCCCGTCACCAAATCTTCAGCTATGTCTATGGATTACAGCCATCAGGACAACGGCTATCAAATTTAAACAGGATCAACTTCAAGGGATAAAATAACCTTATATGGAGACGATGCTATTCTCTCCCCAAACAGCACTTGTCCAAGATTTTCTGATGGTCTTTTCTCTTCCTTATCTTGACAGAAGTCAAAACTGGAAAAAAGTAGCAACGGTTCCCTTTTACTTTTAATTGACATACAACTGTAAATACCAGCCTAAAACAAATTCTTCAATTATGTCCTTAACATAGTCATTTTCATTATTTTTTTTAACAGTTTAGCCACTGGCAGTTAAAAATCTGAGAGCCTTTGCAAAGAAATCTGGCATCTATTTTAATATCAAATTCAACCAATACATATTCCAGCATATTTTTATAAATGCACAATGGTTAGTCCACTCACCCTTTTCAAATGGGAATTTAAACAAACAATAAAATGTTTCATTTTGTGGGAAAAAAAGGCACTGTGCTACGGACTTTTCATTTCTCTTGCAAAAATTTTCTGAAAAACTACACCCCTTTCTTAAACAAATATTTACAAATAGCATTTAACATGAAACACATTTCAAAGAAGGAAAGCACTTTTAGTCTTACAGCACCACACTGTCAAACACCATTCACCAATTCTTTTCAACTACATACATTCTGAAACTGCTGAATATAGGAGAATTTAACCATTCTGGTTTTTCATTAAACACAGGTAGCAGCAGGTTATGTTAAAAAAACCCAACATAACAACAAACAAATATTTATATATTTATCTTTGGTATATAAGCACTTTTCCTCAATCAATGGTCCTAAATTCACTGGTTTCCATAAAGTTCAATGGAAATAAAGACAGGGGGATTTCTTAGCTAGTCTCTGGTCTTGCTTCTACTGCTGCACTGCCCAGGGAAAGCACTAAAGCACTCGCAAGTTTTTTTTCCTGTGCCCAACAGCAAGACTGCAAATCATATTGCTTATCATCGTTTTGTAGGCCTATAAATACCTGCAAAAGCAGATAGAAGTTTTCATATAAAATAATCAAAATTAAACAAAACCAAAACCAACAAACCAAGAATTAGCTACAGAGCCTTGGCAAAAAAAGCAAAGTTAACAGTGACTGGTCTCCAAGTTTCTTTCAATTATCAGGGGAAAAAAAGGAACTCAAAGCATCTGATGTACTAGATTTGCCTAACAGAAAGAACTTTCAAATATGTCCAACAGTCATTACTAAATCTTGTACTCAGCTCAAAAAAATGCACCCGTAAGAAACCCTGCAGCCTTTTTTAAAACAATAACAGAGGACAGTCAGGTGGCACAGGTGTGGCCTTTATCGTTCCCACCCTCTTGTACTTCATTCCCTCTTATACTTTCCAGCCTCTTGTACTTCATCCACTGAGCACTGGATTCACTCTTCCACCCCTACAGACAAAATACTGACGCCCTTACAGTAACAGAAAACCATCTTTCCAAACGCTTCCGGAAAACTGTTGGGATGTACTTACGCATCATATTCGTATGGCAGAACTGATTCAACAGAGTCCAGTCTGTTCACGAAGAGCTCAATTAGTGACTGAAACAGAAAAGAAGGCGAAAAAGCATGAAAATACGGACTTTTAGAAACAAACGTGTGGCTGGTACGAAACGCGTGGCTAACTAGCAAATGCTGCTACCCCGTGGCGGAGTTACCCTTGGCTGCTGACAGGCCCCGGCCACGCCAGGAACAAGGAGCTTATGGTCCTCCCGGCGCTGGTTGGAAAGTTCAGCGGGAAAAGGGAATACCAGCTGGGGGTGTCTGTCTTCCCGGAGCAAACGCTGCCGCCCGCGGGAGGACACCTACGAGCCGCGGGACCGGGAATACCCTGCGGACGCCCCTCGCCGCAGGAGCCCCGAGTGGGGCAGAGAGAAGGGACGGCCCGCCTCAGGCCCGCCCGTGCGGGCTCTCACCTTGCAGTTCTCGGTCTCCTCGCCCTCCTCACAGAAGCTGACGGGCGCCAATCCGGGCAGGTAGAAGGCGGCGCCGAGAGGCGCCACCAGGAAGAGTGCGGCAGACAGCAGCCTCATCTTGCAGCCTGGACGGGCAGAGGCACCATAAGGCGCAGCTGCAGCCCCGACGGCCCTGGGCAGCGCCTTGCGGAGGCGGCCCCAGCACAGTCGGAGGCGGGGGCGGCCGCGTCACGGCCGGGTCGGGGCCACAGCGGCTGCGCGGTGACGGGGCGAAGCGCCGGGCGCCATGTTGGGGAAGGGCACTCTGAAGAAGGGGCGGTGAGAGAGCGCGGGGGAGCGGCTCCCCGCTGCCGGAGGGCGGCCTTGGGTGGGAGAGTGCGGAGCAGCTCTGCTCTGGGAGGCTGGGCGTGCGGCCCTGGCGCAGGTTGCACAGAGGAGCTGTGGATGCCCTATCACTGGAACTGTTCGAGGCCAGATTGAACGGGGCTTGGAGCACCCTGGTCTAAGGGAAGGTGTCCCTGCCCATGGTGGGCAGGGTGGCGGTAGTGAAATCAGGTGATCTTGAAGGTCCCTTCCAACCCAAACCATTCTAGGATTCTATTATGCCAGAATTTCTTTTCAGGTTTTAGACCCCAGCAAAAAGCACAGAATCAATTAGGTTAGAAAATACCTCTGAGATCATCGAGTTTAACTCAGGACCAAACACCACCGTGTCAACCAGACCATGGCACTGAGTGCAACGTCCAGTCTTTTGTTAAGCACCCCCAGGGACAGTGATTCCACCATGCCCCTGGGCAGCCCATTCCAATGTCGAAGTACCCTTCCTGTGAAGAAATTCCTGCTAATATCCAACCTAAACCTCCCCTGCATGACTCGAGTCTGTGTCCTCTCATCCTGTCACATGTTACCTGAGAGCAGTCACACCTTCTTGACCTGGCTACATCCTCCTTTCAGGGAGTTGTAGAGAGTGAGTGAGAAAGGCTTAAGTCAGATATTACCAGCTCAGAAATTAGGGGTGGAAATCCAAGTTTTCGTATAGCAATCAGGAAGAATTATATTTGGCGGTTTTTTTCAGGCAGCCTGTGATGTTTGCTGCCACAAAATGGCCTGTTGGTACAACACAGTCACAGCAGTGCCACAAATATGATGCCAAGCTCCAGGTGGAGATGTTCAGGTGGCGATGTGGTCAGGTGGCAATGGCAGGAGTAGTGCTCTGGAACAGCTGCAAAACCTGTCTGAGGAGCAGGGTAAGTGCAAGTGATGGCTGGAAGCTCTGTTCTACCATGGCAAGATGGGTACTCACAGCTGTCTAAGATATTGTGCTAAAGGCACTGCTGTAAATACTGACTAGTGAACACTCATGAACACTACAGAAGCCTTTCTGTATTTCCCATTTTGGCAAGCTGTTGCCACTCTTGTTTCTGGACTGTGACATTACATTTGTATTACCCTGCAAAACATCCATGTCTAGTAATTTTAATTAATTCATCAATCTGTAGTGTATTGCCCTTACCATAGAACAGCAAAAGGAAAAAGAATAAGGGGTACACAGGAATTCTCATGTGTTTTCAGCTGAGTCTGGAAATTAGAGTTGTCATTTCAGGCAGCTCCAGCTATGTCTCAGGGACCTATGATCCACCTTGTATTGCTAAACTGAAAAGAGCCACAATGAGATCCCAAATAGGTGATTTGGGAGAAGCACATTAAGGAGTTCCAGTTTAGAAATGGTTGACAAAGTCCGTGCCAGAAACAATTATTTTGTGCTGTTCTCATCTACTCTAGTCTGAGTTTTACAGAGGAAAATTCCTGAATTTCTATAAACACCTATCAACTGATAGAAAATTGCTCCTTGTTACAAAACTATTAAACTGATTTTTCAATTATTAGTTTTTGGTTGCATATCTAGAGTGAATTACATTCCCTTTTTTATTAATTCTGAATGAGTGTTTTGTGATCAGATTCAGATTTGTAAAGTTTTCCTGGTCTCTGTTTCCCCAACTGCCCCATCCAAGTCTGTTTCATATTCCATAGGGTCCACTATAGGACCTCTTATTACTAGTTAATTTCCTATGAGAAAATTAAAAGTTGAAAGGTCATCTGCAAAAGAAAATGTCATAGCTCTTCAGCCTTGAACTTCTTACTGAAGAGGAATTAGTTTCAATTCAGACTGCAGTTTGTTCCCTGATGATTTCTGCAGTTTTTCTTCAAAAATTAAAAATTACAGGGAAAAAAAAAGAGGAGAGGAAATGAGATGAGAGAATTAGAAGAATTAAATAGTTATATATCTTCTAATCCTCTAGGAAAAGATCTGATTGAATTTGGAGCAAGACCATACATACACAGTGTAGTGAGAGACTGTAAAACACTGTTCCAGTTTACAATGAAGATGCAACTAAGTTTTGATGAGAAGCCTTATGAAGATACCTTTAGAACAATGAACAGAAGAATTTGGCCCAGATACAATTACAGCATTTATGTTCAAATGTCATTATGTTCATGTTAATCCTGCCTAACTACATATACAGTAAGCGTTAACAAAATGTTACTAAAATGAAGCCTGGAGTTATCAATGAAATATTTTACTCTTTTAATCAGAGGAGACAGAAGAAGAGCCTTTTGTTTGCATTTGCTTACTTTTCCAGTTGTGTGGCAGTCAATAAGTACGCCATGGGTCAGAGAAGTGCAGAGACCCCACTTTGATGGAAGCCATTTTTAGCATATTTCTTACAGGAATAACAATTTACTTTAGTTTTCACTAGCCATCCCAGGGAGGCTTTGAAGTTTAAATTCTTTTGTATTGAAACTAGAATTTGAAGCTTTTCTTCATATGATAATTGGATGAGTATCTGCTACTGCCATTCTTGGCAACTCCTCTGATATCGCAGGTAGTGTCCTCCCACCTCCTTACAAAGGTCATCTTTCCCTTTTCCGCTTCACAGTAACAGTGTTCAGAAACTCTGAGCATCCACACTGGTAAGGTGACATCTTCAAGTACATACTGGAGTTTAGAGCAGTGTTTGAAAGCTTTCCTCCTTTTTGTTCTCAACGCATCTATGAGCTGCTCTGAGGTAATGCTGCCTTCTGCTTCCCATAGCACAAACAGCAGCTGAATATCAGTATCTGACAGACTGAAAGACCGAAGATAAGGATAGAGTCTGATGTTCTCTTATCAGAATGTAGCAATTATGCAGCTGTGCAACTGTAACAGCACTGGGCAGTGTCCTTAGAGTCCATAGACTCTGTGGCATCTCCCAGAAATGAAAGTATGGAGAACTGCAAGCAAGAACTGCAAGGGAGAACTTAAACGCCTGTATGGTCATTAGACTGGGTGGCTAATAGAAAGAAAATAGGCCTTGATAACTGATTAATATAAATTTAGATAATCTACAGGTTCAAATAATGGAAGTTTGGCCACTTTTTGCATGAGCAGATTTCCTCCTAACTTTTCTGCTATCAGCTTTAGCCAGCCAAAGAAAATCACAACTGAACTTCAAGTACTAATTAACAAATCAAGTTAGTTGAACAAAAATAACAAAACTTTGTGCCATCAACAACACATTTAATTTTAAACCATACTTGTTTTGGTTTGCTGTTACTCTTCAAGGAAGGGGTGCTGCCATGCACATGTATTAATCAAACTAATTAAAAATGCCTTTAAGGTTGTTTCAGTGAAGTGGGTTGAGCTCCTGCACACACTCCAAAGTTAAACTGATACTACTGTGATTTTCCTTCCAAAGAAGTGATAGATCTGCTGCTTCACAAAATCAGTTAGCATTGAAAGGGACCTCTGGGAGATCATCCAGTCCAATCCCCCTGACAACACAGGGTTGCCTGGAGCAGGTGACACAGGAATGTCTCCAGAGAGGGAGACTCCATGACCTCACTGGGCAGCTCTTCCAGGGTTCTTCTACCCTCAATGCAAAGGATTGCATCATGTTTTTTTCTCATGTTGAGGTGGAACTTCTAGTATTTTAGTTTATGACCATTGCTCCTCATCCTGTTACTGGGCACTACTGAAAAGTCTCTGGCATCATCCCCTTGGCACCTGGCTTTGGGATATTTATATGAATTAGTGAGATCCCCTCTCATTCTTCTCTTCTCTAGATTGAACAGCCCCAGCTTCCATATCTCTCCTCGTAAGAGAGATGCTCCAGACATCTAATCATCTTTGTGATGATTGCTATCTCCAGTAGCTGCTTTCTCGTGNTTTTTTTCTCATGTTGAGGTGGAACTTCTAGTATTTTAGTTTATGACCATTGCTCCTCATCCTGTTACTGGGCACTACTGAAAAGTCTCTGGCATCATCCCCTTGGCACCTGGCTTTGGGATATTTATATGAATTAGTGAGATCCCCTCTCATTCTTCTCTTCTCTAGATTGAACAGCCCCAGCTTCCATATCTCTCCTCGTAAGAGAGATGCTCCAGACATCTAATCATCTTTGTGATGATTGCTATCTCCAGTAGCTGCTTTCTCGTGCTGAGGAGTCCAGAACTGGACACAGCACTACACATGGGGCCTCAATCTTTCGGGACGAGGCACAGCCGGCAAACAAAGCTCTACCCCGCCTTTCCCACGGCCCACTCCTGCTCTTTTCCCGCCGCTCGCGGTCCCCGGCCGCTCGTCGCTCCCGGCAGGACGGGACTCGCCGCCGCCGCCGTGCCCCGTCCCCGCGGGCCCCGCTCTCCCCCGGCCGCGGCGGGAGCTTCGCGCCAGCCCGGGGGCCCGCGGCCGCCCCCTACCGGGCTCGCCGCCGCCGCATCCGGGACTCCGTCCGGCGGGTGACGTAAAGCTATAAAGGCCCGCAGCGCCTTTGTTCGCCCCCATTGCGCAGTTGCGGATCGGTGCGGGTGGAGGTGAGTGGTGCTGCGGGCTAGGGCTCTGCGGGCGGCACCGCGGGGACCCACGGCGAAAGGTGCGCGGGGTGGCGGCCGCGTGGCGGGCTGCTCGCGGCGGAGCGGAGGCGCGGCGGAGCCGGGCCCGGGCCGCAATCCCTCCCTGCCCGGTTAGGACGGCGGGACCCGCGCGGTTGCGGTGGGACGAGGAGGGTCCCGGCGGCGTGAGGCAAGGTGTCGGCCATTTTAGGTGCGGGGGTTCCTCCGCATCCCGGGGGAGGGTGAGGCGGGTACGGCGGGAGCGCCGCGCCGATGTGTCCGGACGGGGTTGAGTCGCTCGGTGGGTGAACGCCGAGGAGGCCGCCGGGCGCGGGGACGGAGCGGAGCTGCTGCCAGAGGTGGCCGCCATTTTGTGGCACTGCCTGAGCCCGCGGAGGGGCTTTCGCCCCCCCGCTCACCGTGCCCCGGAGCGCGGCTGAACTCGGGCCCTGTGCGGCGCGGCCCGGCCCGGCCCGGCCCCGCCGCGGCTCCCTCGGGGTGCTTTGTCCGCGCTCCCGTGTGTGCCGGAGCTGGCGCGGGCCTTCCCGCCATCGCGCTGGAGACACGCGAGCAGCGCTTGTCTACAGGCGCCGGGCGGCCTGCCAGGCACGGAGAGGTTTGGCTTTGTCTTCGGTTCTTGGGCTTTTTTCTAAGCCCTCCCGTCCCCGCGGCTGTAGCTGTGACATTGCTTTGTAGAACTGCAGTGATGGTCTGGCATCTGTTCAGTCTCACATGTTGTGTAGGCCAGGACTTATGCATAGGCTCCGTGTACTTGTAGTAATACAAAGAATGAACTTAATTTAGAAATACTGACCGAAGATGCTCTGAAGAGTTAATAATTTCGTATTACTTTGACATATTAAGTGGCTTGAAACGTCTAGGATTTAAAGGAAAGGTGTGCTAGGATTGCCATCCAGGACTAAAAGAGCAGCACTTCTGGAAGAGTTTTCATATTCACAATATTGCTTCATTTTCATTTAAGTGCTTTGTTCCACCATTCAAAGTTCTATTTAACATCTTTTAAATACACTATGTAATGTGAAGAAGTAACTGTAAACAGTACTTCCAGCCACTTCCATTACAAAAAATTGTAATTACTTAACGTGTTTTTTTATACCTCATATTTCTTGCCTAATATCTTTATGAAGAAAATTTGCTTTTACTTTTGAGGACAGAAGTCATTTATATACCATGAAATCTCTATTGGAGTCTGATGATTTGTTAATAATGGCCTCATTCTTTTTAGTAGGTCATTTGCAGAATCAAAATGGTTGAAGCAGATCGTCCTGGGAAGCTGTTCATTGGGGGCCTGAACACAGAGACTAATGAGAAAGCCCTTGAGGCTGTATTCGGCAAATATGGACGCATTGTGGAAGGTAAAGAGAAATCTTATGATGATAGTGGTAAAAACAAACAACAACCGAGCTGTGATGACTTTTTGGTGTTGATCACCTGAAATGATGGTGCTTACATGTCCTCTAAGAAGTTCTGAGCTTAAAAGGTTAAATAAAGGTTAAGTGTTCCTTACAGAGAATTACAGGGAAGGCTGATATGACTTTGTTTCTGCAGTCCTTTTGATGAAAGATCGGGAAACAAACAAGTCCAGGGGATTTGCGTTCGTCACGTTTGAGAGTCCAGCAGATGCAAAAGATGCTGCCAGAGATATGAATGGAAAGGTAGGAATTAAGACCAATTATATGTTGTAGTCGGTACTGACTGGGACAATTAATCTTTAGGGTAAATCAACTGGTAATAAAAGTTGAAAAGAGAATGGATTAGAAGATTGTGGAGACAAGTCATAGCTTTTAATTTGACAAAATGTCTCTGTCTCCATGAAGCTGAAATCTGTTTCTCCTGTTCATGGATTTGCTAATAGAAAATGAAGTCTGGCTGGCAATCAGCTATGCTCTCTTTTCTTACTGTTCCTTAATCATGAGGGTTTTTCAGTAATCAGCTCTTCATTCTTGCATGTTTAAATAATGATTTTTGGGTTGGATTTTTCTTTTTGATCATATTTGAATGCAGTACTGTGTAAATTACACTTCATGGAACTGTGTAAATTACACTTCATGGAAGTGGCTTACCTGAAAATTATTAACTGTTCCCTTAACATGGGTTGACTCTGACTTCCCTTAAGTGCTGGAGCATTGATGAGCTATCTGGTATTCTGTGGATAATCTCCTATGTTTGTGACTTGCGTCAGTGATCTGCCTGGTCTGTTTGAGGGGCATCTTTCCAGTTAATGTGCAATGGCTTTGCAGTTAGCTGGCAACCGAACTTGTTCATTTATGCCCCAAAATGCAATGGTCTAGCTTTAAGAGAAATAAGTGTAATGTTTTTAAAAATAAAAATACAGGAATTTGAAGCACAAGTTCTAAGATAATATCAGGATAGTTTGTCAAAGATTGTAGGCTACTGTAATCTGTATCTGTTGTAGCATGTGTTTGAAAAGGTAGATGTAAGTCGGCAATTTTTTGGTCAACAACTGCTTATTTTCATAGAGGTGCTATCTCTTCAGGCAGTGAAAACCATCTTGGGTCACTTGAATTGCAGACTCCGGTTTTCCATGCATTATCTGAGTGGTTGTGTTAAAGTCATACTGCACTGGCCTTGTAAGCAGTGTCTCTTGAGATGCCATTCAAGGAAAGTGAAGAAACATCGAGTGATTGTGATTAATTGACACTTGGGATTTTGATGTTTGTCTTGTTAGTATAAGAAGTTGAAGTGAAAGAAAAAATTTCAGTTACTGCAGTCAGTAAGTAAAACAACTTTAGGAATAAGAAAATGAGCTTTGTGTAGTGTTCATGAACACAAATAGTAAAACCTCTTGTACTTGTGTTATAGCAGGCTATGTGTTATAGAAGGATAGTGGGTTTTCTACTCCATGTACTGATGTTTCTGAGTGCTTCATGACAACCTTATCACAATCAGGGTTACTTTCTTCGAAGACTTCCTTCCTTTTTAAACAAGCTAGTAGTTTTGTCAAGGCAGAGAGTCGCAAATTCAGATGACGTTTTTTCTATAGCAGCCTAAACACCTGTCAAGGTGCTCCTTTTATTGAATTTTATTTCTCCACTGTCTAGTTTGCCACAGTTTTGAAGACTTGTTTACTGCCGTGATTAAGTACTTTATTTTCTCTGAAATGGTCACTGAACCCTCACATAAGGTAATTTCAAGGACCAATTGGTAATTGTCAGACTGAAAGGAACTCAGTCACTTATTTGTGTGTTTGTGGAGTGCAGTTTGCAAATCAAAATCCCTCTGAGAATAATCACCAGCTGTTCTACATCTTGAATGTTGTGGCATGTGTTTGATCACATTTGAAACATTTGGGAGAGTACTGCTTGGTAAAGTAGCTAAATGAGACTATGTTTGTGGCTGAGGTTATATCTTCTTGTTCTGGAATGCACAATCAGCATTACTGTCAAGAAATGCTAGAAAGGACAGCCTTGTGGATCATCGTTCTCATGGGTTTGTCTTCACTATAAATCTAGAAGTACCTTCATCTGCTTTGAAATTAGAACAGCAAGCAGTGTACGAAAAGAACATCCTCTAATGGGATTTAGCCTAGAATCTCCTCTGGTCCAGTTTGCTTTGACCATGGATATAAAAGATGTTCGTGATGTGGTCTCTCTTTCTCATCTTAAGAAAGCCTTCTGGACAACAGGTACTGCTTGTATTCCAAAAAGACTCTGCATTCAAGGTCTGAGGAAGAGCAGTGTTTGAGGCCTGGTGTGAGAAGAGCTAGTTGTCATGAACCACAACTTGAAGGTCTCTTCGTTTGGAAAAGATGGATTGGAGCATTCTCAAGATTTTAATGCACTTGAGAAGCAGCAGCACTGTGCAGACTGCAGTTCAAGTAGTCTGTAAGGACTTAGGTGGTCTGTCTGGCCAGGGGGAAGAGTTCTTTATTGCCCATCTGTTGCTCATTCTGTCATCCCAAAGGAATTTGAAATTGTAGCCACTAGAAGAGGCTGACTCCAGTAGATTCTCCAAGAATGATTTTGCATTTGATTTTTTATTTTGCAAATGTTTATGAAAATATATCCAGAGTTTGCAATTGGACGAGGGGATAATAAGTGAACAACTATGTTTCACTCTATATTGGGACAAGTGTAGACTAGTCAAAGCTTCCTTGCTGAAGATAAGTTTGTCCTGCAGAAAGAGATCAGGAGATAATTATTTTAGAGTTCGGATGGAGATTTCTCACTTCAGTTACTTTAGTTTGTCTTCTAAATTGAATCAATGCTATCATGTCTGAGCAGTGCAAAAGAAATGTCGAAGTACTTTATAGCAGCTTACCAGCCTTCCTTAAGAAGAGTCTTAATTCATGGCTGTCAAGTGTGTACATCCTGATGCCACAAAATGCACACGCTTACCTGAACATAAATGTGGATATTCCCTGGTCTCTAGTGGTTGTTCGGGCTGTTGTCATGACCTTCTGATTCTACATCCTTAAGATGAAATGGATAATTAAAGAGAGGATATGACCTTAGGCAAAAGATCAGGACAAACCAAAGATTTAATTCCAGTGTAGACCTGCCAAGCCAGCTGGTCTGTGATAGGAGGATGAAAGCAGATGCTACAATCCCTACAGTGTAAACTGTACTCAGTGCTACAGAAGGTTGTCTAATTGACAGAAAGTGCATCCTGTTCTTTGGGGAAGAAGTGATACAATGTACAGAAGCTTGGCCTCTTGAGAAATGGATCTTTATTTCTTGGATATATATCGTAAAAGGAAACTCAATGTGCCATCAAGGAACGCAGAGAAATGGAGTTGTTGCAGCATCAACAGCCAAGTGATCCACTGAAGAGGAAAGCCCTGTGTGGTGCTAGGAGCAACTTCATGCAAGTTACTGTAACAGTTTCTTTGAAATACTTCATTTCTTGCCCCGCTCCCAAAATTATGCAAATTTCATTCATCTTTTCTGTTGAAATGTGGAACAGTTTGCAGGATAGTTCTCTGTGTTTGGTTAAAGTTCCATGGCTCACTTTACAGATCTGTACAGATTATGCATTCCACACATAGGAGACCTTGATTGCCAGACTATTACTGTCTTAAATTACTTGTAGCTTAAATTATTTCCATGGTTTTTAGCACCAGGGTGACTTCACTTTCTGGTGCTCATATCATATTAAAAATGCTTGTATAACACTCTGAATCAAGGTATAAAAACAAACTAATGAGTGTTCATGTTGACAGCTTGTGCTTTGAGCTCATTGAAAAAACTTCCTTATTCTGAAATGGGTTGTGTGACTTTTATGTTTGGTGAGGTAAGACCTTTCTTTGAGCTAAGAAGCCATAAAAATGTCCCCTCTGCTTTGAAATAGGACTAACTTAGACAAATATTTTCTGGTTAGCAAAAAAAATGTACCAAGTGAGAGGTCTTTCTGGACCTATGGAGTAGCTTTTTAAGACTACTTTTGTTAAGCAGTCGCAAAGAAACAATCTTTTGCCAAGGTAAGATGCTTAAGTGCAAGGCAGAAGAAAATAGGAGGAGAAATTACAAGGAAAACTGTACCTCCTACATAACAGAAATGAAGGAACTTTAACCTAGCATCCAGGTTTTCAGAACCCATGCTAGCAGAAGGGGACAGTGTTTGCTTTCTAAACTTGAAACAAGCTGTCAATAATTTGTCATGAAATTGAGGACAGCAGTGGCCATAGCAAAGCTTAAAGCTTCAAGGCCTCTGTTCCTGCTTGAGAAGGATGAGAGATTAATTATAATGGCAAATCAATATGATGCAAACTGAGAAGTTCCAGTCATTACAGTGGATGTTTCAGTTTGTCATGCCACAAAAGGGTTTTTGAGAAATCTTCCATAAGTAAAATATTTCACAAAGTAAAAGCCAAGGCAAATGTGATTTTTGCTGGTATTTCTTAATTTTTCCCTCAGAATGGATCAAGTTGGACCTGTATATGTACACACAGGTTTTCAAACAATCACTCTCTGAGGTAGCAAAATCCATGCACTACTGCAGTGAATTTTCAGAGAGCTAGATTTTGATAGAGAACAAAAAATATTCAGTAAAATACTAATAGAAGTGTAGATAAAGACATTACTAGCAGTCTAGCAGTCATGTTTGTGTTCATTTATTGCAGCAAAGAAGTGCAATGAGCAACACTTTCTGCCTGGTAATTAATTAGTTGTCATGACAGAGTTAAATATTTAACTGCTAAAAATGGCAAATAAACAATGTTTGCCAGGATAGGCATGCAATAACCTAACTTTAGCAGAGCTTGTGATCTTGGTTCTGCTATAATATCCAAACATGTGGCGTCTAACGATCATACAGAAATTTGAGTAACTAGTTTGAATTACTCAACATGTTATTACCTGCTCATGTTTGAGGTATATTTGTTGGCTGCAGAGTTCCTGGTATTGCAGGTCTATATTCCAGCAAAAGCTTCTACTTTTTTCATACCACAAAAAGTGCAACCACACAACAGAACCCACAAACAAAAATACCCCAACCACAAAGCACCTTCCCTGTGGAAAAGCAACTAATAGCATAAATTGTGACAGTCACCTTGATTGAAAACCAAGCTTGAAACACTAGAAAAAAGGGGTGAATTGTCATACTCAGTCTGCTGTGTAGATGCTGAAATAACTTCTAAATACTTCAGCGATCACCGTTTTATCCTGACATCAAGAAAATGTGCTAAACGGCCTCCCTATTGCCAGAAATCCCGACTGAAGCTAAGTTACCTTCAGCTTAATCTTGTAACTACGGGTGCACTCCTAGTTTGGTACAAAAGTACGTGGCAATTGAAAGTAAATTGTAGATCATATATCATGTTTCATTTACAGAATAAATGACGTGGGGCTGCCATAATCATTGGACACTTGTGTTTTCACTGAAAGTCCTTTCTGATGCTGCTCTGTGGTTTTTTTGCCATCAATACCACAAGAATGAAGTACTGTAGAAATTGAAATTAGGCCCAACATGCTGCTGAGTACTTGGGGACTAATACTGAAGACTGAAATCAGTTCTAGAGTTGCTCTAACTTATAAAATGGAAGCCCTATAATAGTGAAGCAAGAGGGGCTTGATTTAAGAAATACAAACATGACTGAGCAGTAAGTAAAGCAGCTTCTTCTTTAGTCATTAGATGGGAAGGCAATTAAAGTGGAACAAGCAACCAAGCCATCCTTTGAAAGTGGTGGTAGGCGTGGGCCGCCACCCCCTCCCCGAAGCAGAGGTCCTCCCAGGGGCCTTAGAGGTGCAAGAGGCGGAAGTGGCGCGAGAGGACCACCTTCAAGAGGGAGTCACTTGGGTATGTATTGACCTCTCTCATTATATACTTCGACAACACAAGACAATCCCATTGGAAGATGACAATAATCCTACTGGAAAAAAAAAATGAAACACCTGAATAGTGCACTCCTTAATCTTTATTAAAATGATGAAATACGATCTCGGCAGTTTAGTCAAATTTTTGATTAGGCAAGTACACCTTAAAAGGCTTTCAAATGTGAAGATTCCTTTCTACAACTAACACTCCACTTGACTTTTGCCAATGAAAGAAAAGCAGAACTCCTGCCTTGCACGTGAGAAAGGAAGCTTTCTGGTATTCAAGTTGAAAAAGTGATTCTCTACCACCAGGGAAAGGGAACTGCCTTTCATTCTTAATAGCAAGAGGTCTGAACTGAGAAAATTGTAGGACTGATCCTTCCAGATCAGAATGAGCGTTAAGGCAGCTAAATCTTGTTTGTTGAGTTGAAGCTTTCTGAAGTGTAAGGATAATACATTACTTGATACTGGATATTCATTAAGATAAAGTTATTTATTCAGACTTTTCAGTATCAAAACAAAACTTACTTAAAAGAACTAGCAAGCAGCGCCTGAGGTGTAACAGTAAAAGCTGTAATGCAGGGGAAAAAAACCTGGAAATAGTGAAAACTTCTGTCTTGAAGAGTCTGTATAGTAGGTTCTGCAGACTCTGTAGTAGTACCTCTGTTCCCTCTCTGTAGGCTCTTCTCTAGTACATCTTCCCAGGTGACTCTTGTCTTCTGAGAACAGTAACTTGTTAAGCATTTAAGCTGTGACTGATTAGAGGTATCAGCTGTCTTTTTCCCTTGTGTCACACCCTGTAGCTTTTGGATAAATTCTGAAAGACAGTTCTTGACAGGAATTTAGGTTGTGGAAAGTTTGGCTCTCGATTCTGCCAGTAGCATTTAATAGTGGCTAGAAGACAAGAGAAGGCTTTGAGGTCTAGTTTTAGAGGTTTAGTGTTGATCATGTAGTAGTAATAATGGCACATTTAGGTTGTCATAGTTCAGGCTTAGGAGAATGCAGGTGAGTATCACATAAATAATAATTGGTTCTTGGCTTATCCTTGTAGGGTCTTCTCGAGGGCCACTTCCCATGAAAAGAGGTCCACCTCCACGAAGTGGAGGCCCTCCGCCTAAAAGATCCGCACCTTCAGGACCAGTGCGTAGCAGTAGCATGGGAGGAAGAGGTAAGGACTTCCTGACTAAATTAATTGCTTGGTCAGCTCTAGCACCTTAGTCTTCTGTTATGAACTGGTGCAAATCATCGATTCTAACTTCAGTCTGCTGTGGGATAGTATACTGTTTTTTCTAATCTTTGGCTCCTTTCATACAGTATAATTTTGTAGCTGTTGGGAACAATTTGGTGCAATTTGAATATGTTTCTTCTAGTGCTGCTTTAAAACAGTACAAGCAGAAATGTAAAGTGTTCTAAATGTAGGCTCCAGATACTATTAAATTGCTTTAAACTATTTACTAGCACTTGCCTTGAATGTTCTGCATGGCTAAATGCTAATTAAGTGGACTGTTTCTCTGAAGCTCCTGTGTCACGTGGAAGAGATGGTTACGGCGGTCCTCCGCGCAGAGAGCCAATGCCATCACGGAGAGATGTCTACATGTCTCCAAGAGATGATGGCTATAGCACTAAAGATGGGTAAATTCTTACACTCTTATTTTAGTGAAGTGGTTTTTGTTTGGAGGAGGATATTGATTCCAGACTTCTGTGGTAGGACATATGGCTAACATCTCAGTTTTTATTCTTTGTAGTTATTCAAGCAGAGATTATCCCAGTTCCAGGGACACCCGGGACTACGCACCACCGCCCCGAGACTACGCATATCGTGATTACGGTCATTCCAGTTCACGTGATGAATACCCCTCCAGGGGATATAGGTACCTACTGTTGGAGTTTTCTCCCTGTCACTTTATTCTTGCTGTGATGTTAGCGATTTGTACTAAGTCTTAGTAGTCTTTCCTCCTATAGTGATCGTGATGGATACGGCAGTGGACGTGACAGAGACTACTCGGATCATCCAAGTGGAGGCTCCTACAGAGATTCATATGAGAGTTATGGTAAGAGTCCATTTTGAGGATCATATAAATGTACAGGTGTAATAACATCTGACTTTGAATAGGTTGCTTGTGTTTTAGGGGGAAGTGGCACACTTTTTTTCCCCTACAGTGAAAGTGCAGTTGCTGGTTATCATTTGATCATCTTGTTAAATAAGCTATAAGCTAAAGAAGCAAAGTCTACAGTTCAGAATGACAGCTGTCTCTGGAAAATATGGCTGAGTTTCTTCTCTAAAATAACAAGCTGTACTGGAATACCCAGTTAAAGAGCCTGCCTGAATAAACAAACACCGTCTTCATTCCTTCAGAGTCTTTAAATCCACTGACTGCCTGATACACAATCCCCACTTAAAATACCATTAGTGTGGCAGATTATATTAAGGCATCTCAATACATATAAAAGAGTAGCAGTAAACATTTTAATACAGCAATTCTGTAAATTCAGATTTGAAATTTTTCTATATCACTTATGGTGTTGCCATATTACCTGACCATTGACCCTGCAGGTAACTCACGTAGTGCTCCACCTGCTCGAGGGCCCCCGCCATCATATGGTGGAAGCAGTCGCTATGACGATTACGGCAGCACACGAGATGGATATGGAAGCCGAGAAAGTTACTCAAGCAGCAGAAGTGATGTCTACTCAAGTGGCCGTGATCGTGTTGGAAGACAAGACAGGGGTCTTCCCCCGTCCATGGAAAGGGGCTATCCACCTCCTCGGGATTCTTACAGTAGTTCAAGCCGCGGGGCGCCCAGAGGTGGTGGCCGTGGTGGAAGCAGATCCGATAGAGGTGGAGGCAGAAGCAGATACTGAAAACACTCTTAAACTTTTGGACCAAGACAGATTATTTCCCAAATGTGGAAGCTGTTCTATCTTTACTACCAGAGGACTACTAAAAGGAAAAGTTGTTTTTAACCTTTTTTTATTGTTGCCTGTTAAGTTTTCCCCTCCATGACTTTTATGCTTTTGTGAGAAAAAGTTGAAACAATTGTTTAATATCATTTCAAAATTGTTAACATTTCTTTCAGAAAGCAGATGTTAAATGTATAAGCTTGAGCTGTGTAGTAGTGTTGTAATTTTCAAAGTAAAGTTTCCCTGAAATGCCACACTTCCATCTGATTTTCGTAATGAATGGAACAAGCTGTTAAGATCTTCCGCACAACATCCAACCATCTAACATGGAGATGGATTGCTCTACATGTTCAGCATCTCATTCTGAAAGTATTGCTTGTGATTTGGAGGGTGGTGGGGATGATTCCACATAAAGCTCAGTTGTGCCTA
Organism: Dicaeum eximium; assembly: GCA_013396995.1. Classification (NCBI taxonomy): domain Eukaryota; kingdom Metazoa; phylum Chordata; class Aves; order Passeriformes; family Dicaeidae; genus Dicaeum; species Dicaeum eximium. The sequence continues at coordinate 116,907 of VWZP01010430.1, read as the reverse complement.
GAATTTGAAGTCACAATATTCCCAGTAACAAAATGCCTTCAGATCCTTGTGTAAAGAAAAATAGAGGATTTCATTCACTTAAGCCGAAAAAGCAAGTGGATAATACTATATTCTGCCTTCCTACTGTTTCATGGGGAGTTTAAAAAGATCTCCCCTGCAAAAAAATCATGTTCATGTAAGTCAGCTACAAAAATACTGTTAAAAAAACAACAAACCACAAACCATTGACCAGTTCCATCAAAGAAGCTGCAAAACGTTGCTTACTCATACTGTTTCAAATTGTTGCAACTCTGTAGTGTTTCACTTTTAAAGGAACATCTTTGATTCCAAAGGAGAAAATAAGATAAGCAAAGAAGTCTTTCTCTCCAACTTCTCAAAGGCTTATGGCTTCCTAAAATAAGTGAATCTTTCAGCATTCCACAGCTGATTAAGAGCATCAAATGCCTGTGAAACAGCAAAGATGGTAAGCAAAGCAAACTAGTTTTTCAGTCTAAGTCAAAATTGAAACAAGTTGCCTTCTTCTAGTACTTTAAGACAAAGCTGCATGTCATGGCAATGGAAGTGCTGTCTAGAAAGGAAAAAAGGAAAATAAATTCCCCAATACATTAGAAATTCTCCAAATTCAACAGTTCTTGGATAATAAAAGCATTTTTGGCACCAGTTTTGAAACTAAATCTGTAATGCAGCTCACTGTAGACTATTGACATGTAGCGTGGGGAGGGGGTATTTTGTGACCAGTATCTCAGTGAAGATGCTTAAAGAGGCTGGATATACAGCATATTAACAAAATTAAAGCCTTATGAAATCAGGAATTGGTTTAGATTGACCAATATCAGCTCAATTATTGGGAGTTGGAAGCAAGAAATGCAAACTTGACATTTAGTTGGATGCCTAACTGTTTAGTTTGACTCTGCATTGCAGGGATACCCAGGGATACATGTGGCAGAGCCTGTGGCAAGTTGTTATAACTTGGGTAAAGCCATGAAGTTCTAAAGATACTCTTGAATATAGTAAACTTGAAGACCTCTAACTTAAAAAAAACCAAAAAACAAAAACCACAAACCAAAACCTTTGTACTACTGTTTAGTCCTCAGTTAATTTTGTCGTTCAACTTATGGATTTAACATGGCAGTGCACCATTGAATGAGAATGAGAATCCATAAGCCATGCAACCTTTCTCTAAGCCATTCCAGTCCATTCCAAGGCAGTGGATCCTCCACCATTTAAAGAAGTAGTAAAAACTTGAAACTGAATAATCTGCAAACCAAACTTGTGCCATTGTTTTGAAATTGGGGCAATTGCTGTAGGTTAACTTGTGCTGTAAAACATACTTTTCTCAATTTGTTGTATCTTTTTAATTGCAGGGAGATAACTTTTAGAAGATACCACTGAAATAATGCTGGTTCATCTGTGTTGATGGCAGACATGAGTGGTGCATGTACCAATATGTAAGGTAAATACAGCAGTGCAATAGCTGCAAGGAAGTGTCATTGTAGGTTTGAATGGATATTTTTCATGGCTAAGTGTTTAAATTTTGGAGGAGGAGGCTTAAGAAGACTTTGTAAACCAACCAGTTTAGGAGTGGCAGCAAGACACTACTTATCTGCAAAAGCAGAGGCAGTTTGGGTACAGCTAAAGAAAAACATGTTTACAACTGCACTTCAAGTCATGTGGCAGAAAGTGCTGAGTATGAATTTTTATAAGAGCAGACCATAAATATGAATCAGAGTTGTAATAATAAATGTCAATATAGACATTTAATGAGTCTTGTTAAATGTGCAGGATGGAGGAATTAGACTGAGTATAATCTTGGACTAAGCATTGATCTCTGCAGAAGTCCTGGGATTAAGTTGTAGACTTCAGGTGCCTCCAGAATGGTTTAAGACTCTAGAACAGCTGTGTTTCATGGCTATGAAGTCTAGCCTATTAAAATTATTTTCAAGAAGATTCAAGAGCAGCTGTCTTTTGATTTTATGTGAAAGTGTGACTTTCTTCTGTTTCTCTGAAAACTCATAAGGAAAAAAAGTGGTAGTGGCTGTCATGCTTTCTGGAAAATGAAATTTCTCTACTAAATAATTGTTAGTAGAAAAATGGAAGTAACTTACAGTGTGTGCAGTTCGATAAAATCTAGTACAGACTAAAAGTTATCCTTTACTCTGTACCTTTAATAATACCTTTTTTGAGTATTATGTTGTAATACTTTATGTATTTTATGTAAAGAAGCATGTGTACTCTCTTATGTAATTCTTTATTAAGTTTGTAAATGTAAGAACCTATTTTGCTGTTAGTTTCAAATTCTACTTTCAAGAACCAACTTTTAAATGATGGAAAATAAAAAGCTGTAGTTAGTACAGTTGGTTTATCTGACAGGTGGTCACTGTTATCAGGGAAATCCATCTTGTGGGAAGAATAGGTTCTGTTGAATACTGTGTGATGTTTGTAGCCTCAGTTGGGTTACAATTTATTCTCCATATAGAGTGTCAGTAACAGCAGTTCAATAACTGTGCAATGCCTTTGTCAGAATATGCTAGTAATGTTTTATAAATACTCCTGACAAATTGCTGCTGTTACCTTGATAATAAAGTAAAAATAAGCTTTGTTTCAGGCTCCTGGACTGTATTTCAGATAAAATACCAAATAGTCATGAGTGTTTTCTGTTCAGGGGATGTGCGTAGTTAAGCAAAGCAAAAGCTACTGCCCTACCAGCTTTTTATTTTTCCAACACTTGATAAAATTCCAACCAGCAAATGCTGTCCTTGTCTTTGTTTCCTTTTTAAGATGTGACTGTTGAAATATTTAAATTTGAGTCTTACTGAAAGGACACTTCACAACAGGTTTCTAAAGGTTAAGAAAACCTTTTTAATTCAAAAATCACTGATGTCAGTAGTGTGCTACTAAAGTGGATTAGAGAAATAGGTCTAAAAGTAGCATTTCTCCTTCACTTCCCCACCCACCTGCAAAAGACCATCAGGAGTCAGGTTTTAAATTTATAGTTTGACCTAGATCTAGGTTTTAAATCTTCTAATGAAAAGATTAAATGCTGTCTTTAATATGCAGTGTTCTAGGAGACTTAAAAAGATACTGACAAATCATCATATAGGTTGTGTCAGAATGTTTTAAACTTCATGTGCATGCACCTCAATCCTCTCTGTTAGCTGGGAAGCTTAACCTTAATTATTTTTGGCAAGTGAAAAAGCTTCCCTTTAAAAAAAGAAAATAGATGCTTTTTTGAGTTTAGTGAACCTGTTGTGACCATGTTGTAATAAATACAGGTATTAGAGACAAAAGTGCACATGATTAGCCTTCCAGATTCTTAACAGGCACGGTACCAACATTAAGGGAGCAGTAAATAGACTGCAAGGAAGGTAATAATAGCCTTGTGGAAAGTCAGGGTGGCAATTGGAATTGCCATCTGTATACCTTCCCTTGATTACAAGTTTTACTTAATTTATAATAAAGCACATTATATGTACAGATTAGTACCAGTATGTATACCAGTGTATTACAGAACTCCTGAGTAGCATGAGAGAATTATCAAGAGCTGGTGGGATTTTGTGGTGGATAGAATTCGAAGGGGGAATACACCCAGGAATTGCAGTACTTAGTACCTGCCCTGGAGACAGTGCTACCCAAGCAGTGTGCGTTAATAAAAGTTGTCATCAGGGTATTTTGATTATTGTTGTTAGCTGTTCATGTGCTTTCATACTGTTGGAACAGATCAAATACAATCCAAATGTATTAATTGTATATATAAAGTGAATTCAAAGATAATTTAGCTTTTTTGTCTCTTGGCTTCTGAGAGGGTACTAACTTGCATTTCCTTTTTCCGGTTACAGGGACTAGAAGGTGGCAGCGTGGCAGTGGATATGCGTTGGAAAATCAAAGGATAAAAAATCACAACTGATACAGCCTGGCTTTTGAGTGTAGTCTTGCCCACCATTTTCTAGAGGATTGTGTAAGCATTAAGGAGTTGCCTTTGAAAGTAGCACTACCGATCTCTTGCACATCCATAACATTCCTGGTGGAAGCCAACCGCTGTCTGCCATAGCTGGCAACTGCCAACAGTCCAGAGTGAGCTGATTTGTTGTTCATTGTACACACACAGTGTACAGCAGCAAAATACTTGGGTTGCCCTTTATCTGTGTGCTTGCCATTTATGATGATAAAAAGAGCAAGTTACACAGAAGTCAGTCTTAGTCCTCCTGATTACAGAGGACTTCACTAAGAAACCACAAAAAGTTCTGCAATATCACATTAACAGTTTTGTCCCAACCTTCTGGATGAGAGGAGGGGAGTGTTCATTTACTGAGACAATGTTAGTGATGAATGCCCAGAATAATTACTGTTCCTCTATGTACACTGGACAGCACTACGTCTCTTGGGAGGAGTAAGTGCTTCCTTCAAAACTTTGTCTTGGTTTTGATGCGTTTTTCTTTTACATACATGTTGATGGGCCAATGTATGTGAAAGGAATCCTCAGGCATTGGTATTTCATGTAGAAAACTCAATCACGGATAATAAAATTCATACTGAATTCTGTGATAGACATAAACTGATCCTCATTTAAACAACCCTTAGTTCATAATGAGTAGCTAAAGAAGAAAATGCATGCATACCTTGTCTACAGATTTAAAACTTTATATTTGGGGTAAGGATATCACTTTAAACTTCAGTTATGGGCTGCAGATTCTAGTGTAACTAGATGGGTAGCTGTGTAGAATTGCAGATCTGTGTAGCAGATGGGTAGAATTGCAGTGTTTCCCAGGGCAAATAAATGTACTGTTAACAAGTATTACAGGTTTGGGGTTTTATTGTCTAATTAAAAAGAAAAACATATTCTGCTCAGAGACGCTTGGATATGGTGGTAAAGATTACTATTGTTACATCTTGGAAAGTTATTGCTACAAAGTGATCCCAGTATCTCTTCTGCAAGAAGGAGTAACATTCTGTATCATTGGTCTATTTTTCAGCATTAGCTTATAGTCTTGAGTGCTGCTGTTCAGGCTGAACTGGATCATCCTACCTGAAGTGTAATGCCAAAATGGCAGCTACTTTAAGATCAGTGCCTGCCTAAAATCCTAACTGATGAGAATGTACCCTGACCTACAGTATTAGCTCATGCAGAATCAAACTTAGTCATCGAAAGCTACCAGTTGAAATGTAGTAAGCTACCAGTTAAAATCAGTAGATTCTGCAGCAGACAAATACTCCAGTGCTGTTCTTTGTGGCTGAGTATTTTCCCTGTGCTGGGAAAAAAGTGAATTACTTAAGCATGTGTGGCTTTGAGAAGAACCACTCAAAAATGGTTTCTGAATATGTGACTCTTGTTCTTACCTTGCTCCTGTCGCTGTCCTGTTCTGATGTGTATGCTGCCAGAGTCACTTGGTAGTCGGGTATAGAAAAGTCACCCCCTTTTAAAGTAACACTGCGCTATTTAGTCGTCACTGGTATAAATCAGGCTGTAAATAAGTATTTGTAACTGACTCTGCAAGAGATGATTGACGATTCGCTTGATTTGTTGCTGTCGGCAAATAGCCAAAGGTGAAGCCTTTCCAAAGACCAGACCAGACACTGTTCCTTCCTTAGTGGCTCTACCTTCATACTTTGGGGTTGCCATTAAATGAATTTTGGTGTGGAAGTGGGTAAACAACCTGGAATGTGTTTAGAAAGGTGATGAGGTTGGGATTGAAGTGGCTAATCAAAAACTCCATAAATTTTTGGACTTGGTGAATATCCATATCTGCGGGTCTTTCAAGCAGTTGGTAAGTGTTCAAGATGTGGGAAGTATTTTTATTTAATTGTAGTTGCAGACATTAATATCTGCTTGGCTGCAGAAGCTGCATGTGAAATAATCATAAAACTAAACCTGCCCATCTATACCAAATGTTTCCTTTAGAGGAGGGAGTGGGTGAAGGTTTGAACACCTTTGGTGTTCAGGTTTGTAACACTGACTTCAATGAAGCAGGTATGCAATTCTCCCAGTGTTGGAAGTATTTCTCTTTACATCATCAGAAACTGCTGTGTTCTGATGAGGTGACTGAGGTATCTTCTATATCCAAATGCATGTCCCCATTGATAAATGAGCATTAGTAGTTGTCTTGGCTACCTACAGATTTGAAAGAAGAACTATGAGAGTAGATACTGAGTGTATTTCCTTCTGCAAAGCAGTGAGCTGTGATTGAGCTGTAGCCCAGTTTATTCACAGTGTCTGCAGCCACGTGTTACATGTATTTCCACACTACAGAGACCTGGAAGTCATCCTGAAATCCTGAAAAGGGTCAGAATTGTGTCTAACCCCGAAAGGACAGTTCTGATTTACTGGTGTTTGTTAAAATTGGTCCATAGGTAGGTCCCAGTACCAGTCATAAGACCTGCAAAGTGGAGGCAAAACCACGCACATTTGCTGTGTACAATTTATCCCTCTGCTGCTCTGTTTTTCCTGACCCTTTAAATAAGTAGTTTGGTAACACTGGGTTCTTGAAAACAGCTGTTTTAAGTAACAGAGTAGGAATTGGCTGAGAACATTGTAACCAAGAAATTCTGGTCTCTAGGATACTTTGTTCCTGTTGGATTCTTCAAGCCACAATGTTCCAACTTCATCATCAACAGCATTGCTTTATTTTCCATCTGTTCTGGTGAAAGGACAATTATAAAGATGACTAGACTTTTCTAACTTGTTGTGATAAGTTGTGATGGGTAATACTGCCCTGGGTAATACTACCTTCAGTGGATCCTGAAGTGGTGGTGGAAAGGGTCATCTTAATAAGACAAGTGAAATAGTTGGGAATTTTATTCTCAGCTTTGGATGACTTAAATTCCTGACCTTTTTGAAGTTACCCAGATAATTGTTTTGAGAGATTATCACTTTCTAAATAACTATTTTGGATTATATGTGGACTTCTGCACAGCAGTTGAAGAGAAGCATTATTTATGCGTAAAGTGCATGATCAGTTTATTTTCAAAAATCAGACAATAGAAAATAGAAAACTACTGTAAAAAGCAATTTTAATAACTAGGTTTGCCACATAAAGTTGAAAATCTCTACTGTAACATTCCGCCAAAGCATCACCATTGTGAATTCTGTTTTAACACTGGAAATACACTGTTATTTACAGTATTAAGAAATTTATTTGGGCAATAACCTTAAGTTCAGAACAAGCTTACTAGGTGTTAGGGTGCCAGCTGCCATAAAGAGGAAGTCCGTAAGTGAGATATTTGTGGTGTAATGACTATTCATATTAAATACTTGAGTTTTGAATAATTTCACAAAGATGTAGTTAACAATCTGCTTTCCCTGTCTCCTGCTGAGTGCTAGAAACTATTTTGTTTTAACAGGTTTTTTACCTTAGAGTAACTGATTTTAGTTCCTAAAGTTTGGTTTCTGTACCAAGCCAAAAAAAAAAAAAGTAGTTTCACACTTGAGCTGCAGCAGGAAGATGTAATCACGGATGTGGGTTCCTATACGCTGTTGTACAGGAGAACAGCTCTGCAGCTCTGGCGGCAGAACTGTCCACCATGAATCCAGAAGAACAGATCGTAACATGGCTTATTTCACTAGGGGTCTTAAATTCCCCAAAGAAAATAGTGGATGATCCAGAGGGGTTCCTGAAAATTTCTCTGAAAGATGGAACTGTGCTTTGCAAACTCATTAATCGGCTTCTTCCGGGATCTGCAGAAAAGGTAATGCTTTCTGATGTATTTCAGTACTTTGAGACACAGCCCTGCTCAGTGAAACTCTGCCCTGGGCATTCTGAGGCCTAGTTACTCTGGTGAGAGGAGCAAGGAGCTTCAGAGCGAGGTGGTTTACATTTAAGTTTCTAATTGAGAGCAAAGTATGACTGTAGCTTTGGTTCTTTGATTTTCAACATCCAGAAAAAAAATGCTTGAAGGTTGCAGTTGGCTCACTTACGCATGTTCAGTCAGTAGCAGAAAATACTTGGCCGACCAGAGATCAGAATATCTTGATTTTGAATAGAAGGATATGCAGTGTATCATCAATACAATTAATTACAACTGTAAATGTATTCAGTCTTTCAGAACTCTTACTGCAAAATGCTTTGTTAGTCAGGAAATGCACTGTAGAAGCAGATTGGAACAGGAATAAGCAGATAACCCTTTGGCAGATGGCATCTGTGCCATTTGGTCTGTCCCAAGACCAGCAAATCCATTGGTACTGAAGCTGTGTGAATGCTTCCTGTTACAGTTTGACAAGGCATGTATTCACAGTCCAGAAGTGTGATAAGAATCTGAAGGAGAAAAAAAGGGAAGGAGTCCAATGAAAGATAGGGACTGGCAACACAGAAGAGAAGCTTTAAAAAAAACCAGCAACCACACAACAGGTTCTCCACCCTATAAAAAAGGAGCCTTTCATTATGCAGAAATCAGTTTTGCTAGCTCCTTTTTCTTACTTGTGGTGGTTCAGGGCAGCATGCTGTTAAAGGTCATCAATTTCCCACTGTCACTTAGGGCACTGTCATACGCTGGCATTCAAAACAAGATGCCGACCGTTTCTGTGTGTGCATCACTTCCTCAGTGGCTTTCTTCCTGCTTCAACAGCTTGCCTGCCACCCCCACCCGCCCCCTGAAGAAGCTTCCCTAATTCAGTATAAAAGGCACATGTCAATATTCATGCAGGCCTTCTCAGTACAGGCAGTGCACTGAGATCAGTGGATTTTCTTTCTTTAGTATTGTCTGGAGCCTAAAAATGAAGCTGATTGCATCAGTAATATTCAAGAGTTCTTGAAAGGCTGCACACTTCTGAAAGTGGAGGTAAGTCAACTTAGATCCTTTCTCTTATTGTAACATGCCAGTTTGCTCAGCCTTCTCGAAGGAGCCAGGTATCAGAGGGAAGGGGTTGGTATCAATCCGTCATCTTTTGTATTAATATAAATCAGGGCACAGATGATTTAATATTCAGTCTGGGGAATTTGGAAACAGTGTATTAACTGGGAGCTTAACAGATTCTCATCTTTTGAGACAGAGCATGCAGCAATAACAGGAGGTCTGTCTAAACAGACTTCAACCTGGACCTGTTCATAATGGGTTTCTTTTTGTTAGAAGGAATTGTGGGTTTTAGCCTTGCTTTAATAGGAAGGTGAAGTATTCTTAATACTGCACTATTTTTTCATCCCCTGCAACTGTTGTGTAAGATTCTGCCAAACACATATTAAATTGTTCCTTACACAAAAAAAAATAATCCTAATGAAGTCAAAAGATACCTTTCTTGTGGCTGTTTCTGAGCCTATCTGTGTAGATTCTTATGCTTAACCATAGCTCATATTTGCATGATCAGAGTCTAAATTAATCACTTCAGAGTTCAATTAATTTTGCCATCAAATTTTTTACTATCTAAAGACTTTCATGTCACACTTAAATTCCTACAATAAAAAAAGAAACCTGTAACTATCTTGTTTGAAATACGCTCAAGATTATGGACAAAAATATTCTGAAGCAGTCTGCCAGAAGCAGGGATAGAATCCTTGGGCATTATACAGAATATTCATGCACCACAGTGAGAAAAGTCCAACCCACAGTAGCTCTGTTCCTGCATTCTTTTCCTTTGAAGGTCTAAACAAGAAAAGGGCCTTTCTTCTCTTTAGAGCTTTTTGGCTAAGCAGCATGAAAATGTCCTCATTCCAGAACTGTCTCCCTGGTCTTCTAATGCCCAGTGATGCATTTCTTGGAGCCTGCTGCCTCAGCAGAGCCTTAAGAGCATATATGTAGAGAGAGATTTATAATCCCTGAAGGCCTGTTGCATCAGAAATCAGTTGTTGCCAGTCTTCTGGTACTGACCATGTGATTTCCTCCATTTTTCTGAGAGTTTAGTGTTCTATTTGCAAACTAATAATAAAATGGTTGTGGTGGAAAGTATTTTTAAAAATAGGAATCTTAAACAGCTAAAAGGTAGGACAGGGGAACAGTTCTCACCTGTTGTGCAGTGCCATCTCATAGCTTTGAAGCTTGTTCTGCAATATTGCAGTCATGCTCCACAATTTTCAGATACTCAGAACAGGCAACATGGTGTGTCCAACTCTTGGTGTTCTTCTGATCCTCCATGTGCCTTTTCTTCCTTGGCTTTAATAAATGCAAAGTTTCTGACTTCTTTTTTCTTCTGATTTATAACCCACTTCATCTTTGAAATATTCTGAGCCTTCAGTAACTTCCCTCATGCTCATGTGTGCCTCTCCTGTTTGCTGTGAGAGGAGACTTCAAAAGCTGGATAAAAACTCGAACCTCTCTAGCTCGAGTTTAAATTTTGCAGTGAAATGACAGCAATTTCTTCTTGTTTTTGTTTTTTTTTTTTTCCAAAGTATTGTCATATTAGAACTCCAAGTGAAGATATGAATTTTGCTTCTTCCTAGCTTCTCTCTGTAGCCTCATGCGGAAGGCTCAAGGTAGGACAGCTGAGATGGTAGGCAAGACATGGCACAGAGTGCTTATTCTGCCTTCCAACTCTTCTTCTGTGTTGCCAGCTTTTGAGTCCTCTCAGGCAAAGCCTCTGCCATCTGTTCTTCTAAAAGCTGCTCTGTTTGGAACATCTTGACAAGGAGACTCTAAGCAGCATTCCTGCGGGTGATCCTCACTCATGCCTGATCCCTAGTTTGCCTTGGAAAGGACCATTGCCCTTTAGGAGGGGTTTGCTGCATCATATTTACTCTGGAAGCGTGTCTGGAGCATCAGAACAGGCAGAGAACCTTCTGTTTCCAAGATCTATCAGCATTTAAGTTGCAGTGATCAGGTATTAGGTAAAAGGAAGGTGAGCACACAATAGGGTTCTGGTCTGGCTCAGCAACGTAGCCTGAGGAAAGGGTAACATCAGGAAAGGTCTGGGCTTAATGCATTTGAATTCTGTGACAGCTATCCTGCTGCTTACCCAAACCATGAATATGAAAATCAAACCCCGATGGTTCTCCCAAATTCTGCCCTTCTCCAAATGCCACAGTGAAGTCTTGCTCCTTAGATACAAAGAAGTACCCTGGGGCTGGACCTGAGCCACTTCTGTCTTGAGACTGACAAGGGTATGTTAAGGTCAAATATTCTGTTCCTGTTGCAGATGTGAGCAAAAGAGGATATTCTGAGGAAAGTGAGAGTTCACGACTTATTTTCTGGATGCTGACTTGTACAAAAAGGCCTCATTCTGGGGAATCACAAACATGACATTAGCATGCCATCCTGGCATCCCATGGCTTCATTGTACTCTGCCTTCCATTTGCTTTTGTTACAGATGTTTGTGCAGCTGCCATGGAATACACCACTTCACTGGGCATTGCCAGCATGCAGGAGGGGTGGTCAGTGTGGAAGATAGGGTTTCCAGCAGCTTTGGGTGGAAACCCAAGTCCCACCTCCTACTGAACAGACACTGCTTGCCAGTCTTTCCCAGTAGGAGGGAATGCATAGAGGTTACTCTTTCAGAGCTACACATACGCACTTCCCTCCTACCCTTTGTTGTCCTGGTAACTCAGGAAGTGGAAGAAAGACACAGTGAGGCAAACAGCAACTTCTCTTGTTTTACAGGAGCAGTGAAACATTTGGACATAGGGGTAGAAGGACACTGACCTTCCTGCTTTGAGCTGGCTCCATTAAGTTGAAGCCATTCTACAGGCTGGAGGTGTGAGCTGGAAGAATCCACCTCATGGCAGAGTATAAATAATAAAACTGTTCCTTAGCTTCAGACCAGGACTGAAGCCTGAAACCTTTTGCTGTTTCATGTGTGTTAGTCCTAAAAGAGATGGCAAGCAGGGAAATCACCCTATCCTTCTAAACAGACAGGTGTTGTAATGAGGTGAAACAATGAGACTGCGTCCAAGACTTTCCAACAGCTTTTCAGTGCTAGAATTGGATCCAAGTTATATGAATATCAGTCAACCCAGCTCTGCTGAGACAAAGGACTAGGTAAAAGACATGGGCAATTCATTGGAGCTTAAGTGTTCTTAGAGGGTTCTTTCCATTCCATGGTTTGGACTGAGGAACAGTGCAGAAATCCTGAATGTGCTTCATTTACACTGTGGCTTGAACATCTGAGCTGTGTATCTGACCCAAGAACTGGTCCAGTGAGTGAGCACTGCTAAGGCAATGCCAGCTGGATGCAGGTGAGTTGAGGTGGACAGTGGACAACAAAGGGTTCTGTCCTGATGGCCAGGTGGAGTCAAGTGTAGAAGAGATAGGGAAGAGATCATGATGAAAGAGAAAAATCATAGAAGGTTCCTGGCCTAGCTTGTTCTTGAGGACACAAATGGGAACTTTGCTTTTGATCTTGACACCAATGTGCAGATAACAGCAGCAGATCAATAGCTAAGCATCATTTGCTGGTGAAGAAGCAATGAGGAAGACCTTCATTCAACAGCAGCATTTTATTGTTAATACAACAACAAAACTTCTGGCAAGGTCTGAATTTTGTGAACTAAGAACAATATACAAGATAAATCAAGAATTGGATTAAACCTGGCTGTCCAGAACAGTCATAGAGTATGCAGAGGGTCATTACCTTCATGGGCAGCACAGAGGTTATTTGTGCTGTTGGAGGTGCCTGCAACCTCCAACAAACTACCTGGATTGAAGGACTGGGAAAGCAGGTGAGAAATCATCACCCTTTTAGCTCCCCATCCATGCACTCCCAAAACCTGCTCTGCTTTGGCTTCAGTCCCAAGTGATATTACCTCTCCCAGTTGGATAATGTCAGAAGCAAGAGCTCCTGCCCAGCACCAACTAGCACAAGCACTGGAGAATGGGTCTGTCTGCAGTTAGAGTGACCCAGTGTACCAGAGGCCCCTGGCACCAGGTGTGTGGGGGTCTCTGCATGGGATTGGGACGTACAGCTGGGCTTCAATTTGGATACCAGTGCAGTGCTCCATTCCCGGTCCACACTGCAGCCTGCTGGTGTGCTGAAGTATCTGGGAATTTTCCTGTTTCCTGCAGGAGAATGTTCCCCAAACAGATGGGCACAGGCAGCAGAGGACACGTCTCACTGCCTCAACTGAACTGTGCCTCATCTGTGGGCCCTTCTGCAGTGTTTCTCTTCACAGTGGTGCAAGCCTGCTGCAATTACTGTTCCAATAGTGTGGGTATTCCTTCCTTGTCCCATCCTTCCCTGTCCTTTTTAATTTTTCTTTTCCTCCTATTTCCCTTTTCCTTTTCCCCTGCCCCTCTCGCCTAATTCACTTTTCCCCTTTCCCTCCCTGATTTACTTTTTCCGGTCCCTTTTCTCTTTCTTTCCCTCTCCCCCACCCCCGGCCTTTCTCTTCTTCCCTTTCTTTTTTCCTTGCTCTTTGCCATCCGCTTCCCGCTCTTCCGAGGATCTCCCGGTGCCTCCGGTCCGCGGCCGGCGGAGGGAGCTACGGCCGCGCCGCGTCCCGCAGCGAGCGGCGGGGCGGAGCGCGGCGGCGGCACCGCCTGTCACTTCCCCTTCCCTTCTCTTCCCTTCCCCGCGCCGCGATCCGGCTCCGGGTCAGAGCCGCAGCGGCCGCTCCGCAGCACCGCCCGCGCTGCCGCCATGCCCCGGGGCTGCGCGCCCGCCCGCCCGCCGCCGTGAGTACCGACCGCCTCCATGGCCCGGGGGTCCCCGCGGGTGTCCCAGCCGCTCAGCAGGGGTGTCTTCGGGCAGCTCCCACGGGTGTCCCTGCTGAAGGGGGTGACGGCACCCGAGCGGAATACCCGGAGCCGGCGCGGTGGTTGCGCTCCGGGTGCTTCGCGGGGGCAGCGACGCTCCCGCCGCCCGCCCGGCTCAGTCTCGCCGATGCTGGCGGAGCTCCGGCCGCGCGGCCGCTCCCGCTGGCGGCAGAGGCAGGTCCAGTGGGAACAGCCGGGTCAGCGAGCGCCCGAAGCGCTGCATCGCTGGGGGACGGGGGGCTCTAGCCCCTGTCCTCGGGTTTGGAGGGGTCGCAGCCGCGCCGGGCTTCGGGCTTTGCACCCAGCTGGGGGTTTGCCGGCGGTTGTCCAGCTGTGGACAGCTCGGATTCGAAACACAACCCGGCTTTCCCTAACTTTTCTGTGCTTCCCGTCGCGGGACTGGGGTTTTGGGTTCTGATAACTTGCTAGCCGGACCCGAGTTTGGGTCTCCTATTCTCGTCCTTCCCGAATAGCCGGGTGCTCTTCTGGTCGCGAAGCACTGGCTCCTGCTCATCCGCTCGCTGCCTGTGGCGGAGGCTGGCGGTGCGGCAGTGCAGAGCTTCTCTTGCCCGGTGCGATGCTTGACGAAACAACCGGAGCGTTTTACCGAGGGGAGCTGCAATCTGTGATTCTGGAAGTCAGAACAGCGTTGTAATGGAGATCCTCAGATGACAGACGTAGATTTAAATGCGGTTTTAGTTACACCCATCTGATCCTCCATGTGTTAGGAATGAAAAAGTCTTTTCTGCCTCTATTTGTCTTCCAGCTGTAGCTTGTCTTTTAGCTATGAATGGAATTATCGATGGATTGTGCTGGAAAAAGTAATTTTTAGCTCATAAATGAGGACTTTTCTGTATGAGGAATTTATTCTGGAACGAGCTGCACAGTATATTTACATTACAGTACCTGACCCAGAAGAGTTTTCCACATAGCTACTGTTCTACAGTAGCTGTTCCAGACAATATGCCTATGAAGAAGTTCTAAATGTTATTACTTGCTTTTGTGCTAGAATTTTTTTGCATATCTTTCTTCCTACTGTTTTCATCTGGACTTCATCAGCTTGCTGATTCTGAGTTTACAGCATTATTCTCTGCATTGAAGGATTTGGGATGTATTTTACTATGTTGCTCCTTAGGAAAAAAAGGCGTTGATTCAAGGCAGAACTTTATTTTTCTGGAATTTCTGAAGCGGAAGAAAAAGCATACGGATGAGAAAATGACACACCAGGGAGATGCATGCAAACAACCCAGCCTGGCTGTTTACTTTCCTCTTGTGCAACTGTAACATCCCATGCACCAGCAGCTGCCAACAGGGTCAGCGCACACCCGGGCTCTCTGTCTCCCTTCCGCAGAGATGGGAACGTTGCTGCTTAGGGCTGAAGGCTATGCTTGGGTAGCACTGCCTGTAACTGCAGGGCAAGAAAACTGGTTCCATGCACCAGCTGGCAGAGGGGATGGGACTTGCATGGTCCAAAGGAGCAAACCCGAGTGCAGGTGATAGATCAGCTCAGAAAGAGCCCAATGTCCCTGGGGTGTGCAGAGCAGTAGATGCAATCGGAGCTGTGGAGCTACAGGTTTAAATATTTTTAATGACAGCAAACTGTCCCCATGCTAAGCAAGGATTAAATTTCTTTAGGGTAAAGCATGTCTTGCAGTATTGAGTACCTGAGTTAATCTGAAAACATATTCTCAACAAAGAGCAGCCTTCATACTGTCTGTGTTGGACTTTGGTGCTGCTCTGGTGTGTCTGTTGAGGAGGAGATGCTGCAAGCATCCAGGGCTGTGACAGAGGACAGTCCCCTTCCTATTTGAAATATGCCAAGCATACTCAAGGAGCTCTGTGTGGAAAGCAAGAAAGGGCTGTTTTAAAGGGTAGTACTAGCCTAAAGGTAATTAAGACTTGTGTCCTTATTTAGCAGGATACACTCTTTAGTGTGTTGGAAGTGTTTGTAATTAGATGGTGTCTGCCAGGAGAGCTTTAAAATCATCTTTCTTGTTCGTTGGATTTGTGTATTGGTGGTCTCCCTGTGCAAGACAACATATATTAGGGGATTAGCAGATGGTGCCATGGTGCTATCAATGAGAGGGACTTTTTGTAACTCTTACCTTTACTTCATTAAGGGTAGGATTTGTCTGTATGAAGTTGAGAGCATTTTTCAGGTGTTAGAGGGGGTTGAAGTGTTTTGGAAACTCAAACTGCCTCTCACTGTACTGGTGGTGATTTCTGAAGTGTACAAGGTTCAGGCTATTAATCATGAAAAATAAGCCCTTGCTAACCATCTGTTATCTGTATTTCTGTTTTGCCATTGAGGATTGGCAACACCAAATTCTTCAGGGTGAAATTTTTGTGTATAAGATAACTGGGTTTGTCTTCTGTAAAAAAGTGTAAATATACTATCTATTGCAGTAGCAGAAATTCCATGTGTGTTAATTCTGCTGTGGAAAATATGTGTGTGTTTATACATAGATCTGTATGTACAGCCTCAATCTCTTCAGCTTTTGATAACAAAAATAGCAACAAAATCTTTCTTTCCCTCAAGGCCAGCAATAACCTTCTCGGTGATTTTCAGAGGAGTCTGCTCTGCAGAGAGCACTGATTCCTTCTCTGTTCCCAGCATTACACTCCAAATTCTTCTGGGTTCCCCTGTCCTTCCCACACTGCCTGCTAGCAGTGCCCCGGGAATTCTCTGGCTGTAAAAGAAATGGGACTTGTCAGCCCTGAATGAACACCCTTTCCCTGTAGAGACACAGGGGCTGCCTAATCCTCACTGTCACCCTCCAGCACCATGGGTGGCTCCAGCAGCCAGTGTGAGATGTTTTGGGCTCGACTGACTGAGTTCATCTTTCACAGGTGTTCGATCCATATGATTTGTACACTGGAGATCAGTTCTCTAAGGTCCTGAAAACATTGACAGCTGTAAATAAGGCTACTGAAGGTAAGAAAAAAGAAGTTATTCTGTTGTCCTTTCAAACTATTTCTTGTGTGTATGCAAGGCTGGTTTTCAATTTTTGTTAATTCCTACTTTATTGGAGAACCTACTTTATTGACAAACCTCCTGACTTCTGGAGGTTTGTCAAATTGTGGTGCTAGCACTGATGGCTGATGGTGGATGATGGGATTGCCATTTCAGGCTTCTGCCAACTCTGGGTTAAAATGTGATGTTTCAGAGTTGCTGTGTGAACTCTGCAGAGCTCAGTTATCACTTCACACTGAGGGACCTCTGCTCAGTTTTGAACATTAAGTATTAAGGGGCCTCAAAGTAGGTCAGCATAAGGAATCCTCAATGTAAATGAACGTGCACCTCCCAAAATGCAAAGATCAGATTTTAAAGAGTATGTTTTTGAGCTGAAGAGAAAAGCAGCTCCATGTGCATAATACCTCTACTGAATGTCAAAACAAATGTTGTTGCTAGTTGCTCAGTCAATTGTATTGATGTTTTTCTCTCTCCTCTATCTGGTTCCATGGAGTAGGCTCCTGGATCTGGGAAGCAAGCTGATAGCTTGTCCTGTATCCCTGGGAGCGGGAGTAGGCTGCTGAAGCAAAACAAATCACCGTATCCTGATTCCATACCGCAAATGTAGCTGTTCCCTACAGATTGCTCTAAAATTATATTCAGTAGCGTAGTCCGTGAAAGGAGAAGTTCAACAGGGGGGATGATGGCGCAGTAGTGCTCTGTGGAGGGGTGAGGGACCAGGGTCCCTTTTTTGAGATGACGAGGAGCAGATCTGCCTGGTGCTGGGAAGAGTTCACAGCCTCTTTTCATACAGATGCATTAGCACAGACTCCTGCACACCCACCAAAGTCCAGCACCAGGAGAAGAGTTCCACTTCCTGCTTGCAGGTTACATTTGAGATGGTTTAAAGGAGGAAATTTCAAAATGAAAACTCATTACTTTCCTCTCATGGGAAGACTTTCCTTTTGGCTTACTACATTTTGCCTATACATTATATAAACTATTGTATTAATTATCATGCATTTATTGTACATCAACATATATAATAATATGTCTAGTAATAATATATAATGTATAAAAATAATATTACATATTTGTAAACCCCCCCACCCCCTATGATTTGTACACTCGTGTGTGTGTGTCTGTGTGTATAATGCTGCTCTGAAGAAATTCAGGTTCTGAGGCTGCTGTTCTGCAGCCAGGACTCAGCTCTGCTGACAGCTCACTCTGTAGAAGTTTGGGAATGGGAATTCGGCCTCAGCCGGCCTCAGCACCTCCTCCCAGCCTCTCACCACTCAATTACCAACAGCGCGCGCTGACCCTGTGTAGAAGCTCTTGCAGTTCAGTGTGATGGGGAATATAAAATGTAGTTAGCTTGACCGGGAGCAAGCTCTGCAAATGCTGCTGTTATGACTGATATTTGCTTCATTATTCTGAAAGCAAAAGGAGATAGAAACTCTCCTGCCTCTGTCCTTGTCTGTTGCTGTGTGATGGGGTGTGTGCTGACAGGGTGGCAAGGCTGCAATGCTGTTTGCACATCCGTCCCCTTATCTGCAGCCCCAGCTCCATTCTTCCATCCACCCATGTGCCAGCTCAGCCCGGGACAGGGCTTTGCTGGGGAATAGTTCCTGTCATATGTTACTGATGGGACTATAGAGAAGCTGGGGTCCTCTTGGTTTCATGGCAAACATCTGTTTCAACATATGCTTTCTGTGTTTAAATGTTAAAAAGCGCAATCCCTGTGATATAATTAGCTTCTCAGGCAGAAAGCACCCTTGGGAAAAGTACAGGGTAAAATAAATACATGTCATAAGCATTTACTTTTTGGTGGCTTGGCCAAATTCCTGAGGAGCAGGAGCCTGTGTCCTACAAATTGCCACTGCAGATGGGCCAGTTTGTCTGTTTTGCCAGAGGCCATGGGCTGAATGGAGCATCAGGATAAGCCTGGTACCAGCTACTGCAGTTGCTGCTGTTGCCAAGGCTCTGACATGCCTGCACATCCCAACACCTACAGCACTGCTGCATCCCAACACCCTGGTTGGAGGCAGAGGGAAGTAGGTGTCAGCTAAGGAAGGGCTGTGGGAATGTATTTTTGAGCGTCCATTTGAAGTCCAAATCCTTGTGTCTTCATGGATCTTTTTATGTAAATAACTGGAGGCATCATTTGTAGCGGATAAACTTGTAGTTCAGCAGCTGTTTGTCAAAACACAGTAATACAGAGCTTGATGCTTTTGTCTGCAAGAGAGGGAAGGGGAGGAAAACCAGCTGTGCTGGATCAGACAAGGCTCATCTGCCAAAAATAGTGTAGGAATGCGAGCAGAAAACCCAGCTATTTCAACCATAGTTTAAGCAACATATGGCAGCAGTGTTCTGTGCTGGACCAAGCATAAAATAGGACACTGTCATGATGCAATATAAATGATACACTTCCCTGCCAAATTGTCAAATGCAGTTTTACATTTGTTTCTATGTTGCTGCAGATATTTATAAAAGCTTTGGAAGATTGGGAGGGGCAGGGAGAGTCATAAAATCTACAGTAATGGAGTAATTTCTGTGGGACTGTGGCTGATGACTTGAATAAGCTAAGTCTGGACTCAGGATTTATGCGCTCCCTTTCAGAAGGAATCAGGGGAAGAATATCTCATACTGGCAGCCAGCCACACCCCTGGCCTGTGAGTCACCAAGAGCAGCCAAAACCACTCCTGCTCAAATATCAGGATGCTTCAGAGAGAAAAACCCACTCTGTTGGCAAAGTGGGTTTTACATGGGGAGGGGTTTTGCAGTTGCTACAGCCCAGGAAGCTGGGAATTCACCGTGCAGTTGTCAGGCAGTCATGTAACGAGGAGGGCAAGAGAGAAAACTGACTCACTGACAGCACACAAGGTTTACCATAGATGTTGTCCATCACTGGAGCATGGACTGGCTAGACTGGTGTGTGAGTATGGCATGGCTGGGCTTTGTAAGGCAGCAGCACCTGGAAGTCAGAGTCATGGACCTGGTCCCCACTGTGCAAGGGGTAGGAGAGAGACAAAGCAAGTCCCTTCCATGGGAGCTCAGTTTGTGTTGCTCCAGGTCCAATCTAAGGATGAAGTATTTTCCTATTGAAATAAAAATCCTCTGAAGAGAACAAAAGCCCAGCTGAGTTCCTCTGACTCCTACCAAACTTCCTCTTCAGAATGAGTTTTCCATGCTGACATTCAGACTGGAGGAGAATGAAGGAAAAGCAGCCTTGGAGTTTGTCTTTTCTGATTTCTGTGCACATTTCATGGCTGTATCACCCTCTCTTCATGCAGTGTTTTCAAGGCAGAACTCCAAACGTGGTCCAGGGACTAGCACACTCAGCACAGGGATTCTTGAAGACTGCCCTGTTCTGCTTTTGAGGTCCATGGACACATGTGGTCCCCACTGCAGGTGGAAAACTGCAGCTCTGGAATGCAGAAATGTCCTAAAATCTGAAGAGAAGCTACAAGACCAATCTTAAAAGTCCTTCACAGTTTACTGAAATTATGGTATCTTCTGTTGTGTCTTTTGAGCACCATGGGACACAGAAAGGAGGTGATCTGAGTGGTGTCCCACAGTGTGGTGTGGGGTACAGTAGCAGTGAAGTACTGGGAATTACTGGGTGGCGTGTATTCCATATTTTTACACCTCTGCAGCATCCAACAGGATTCTGGGGCTCAGCACTGCCAGATTCTGCCGGAGCTGGAACTGCTCTTAGCAACAAGGCTACTGACTCAGTCTCTGCACAGTTAGGACCAGGAAACTTTTTACCCTCTGGCAATTTTTTTGGTATTAATATAGAAACAAATCACTAATTATGAAAACAGATGTGTCAGAGCAGCAGCATTGCCTCCAGCATCAGGTGGGGAGAGATACAAGCCTAGAGACTGGTTGGCAAAGCAAGGAGCTCTGAGTGTGTGAAGGAGGCAGGTCCAGAAGCTGCTGGGGTGATCTGAGCCTTTCCATGGGAAGTTCATCTCCTGGGGATGACACTTCTGTCCTTCCTCAGCATGGCTTGAATCCCTCTCTCACATGACTAATGGCAGCATTCCATGAACTGCAATCAAAATAGTGCCTAGCCTCTTTCAGCTGGATAATGAACCCAGAAGGACTCCTCTAAATAGAGGAGCAATTGTGTTGACCAACTGTTCAGCATTCCTCCCCACTCAGCAGGATAGCCCACACTGCAGCTGCAGAGGTGACCTAAGAGCACTCACTGGAGAGCTAAACTTTGACACACCTTCAACAGTGCTTACTTGGATCTCGGAAACAATCCCAGTGGGAAATCACAGTACTGAATGCTATTCTACTTTTCTACAGTTTTAAGGGGGATTTCAAAGAAATACTGCAGTTGGATGTGTGGCTGCAGAGCTGGCACAACCTAGGAGTGCCTTGGGATGCAGTTCAACTTCTTCCATGATGGAAGGGTTATCCCAGCCCAGAAAACCACCCTCACTGCTGACTAGGAGCACCCATGCTGCAGATGCCATGCACTTGCTGTCTTGCTCTCATAGATGCTCTTTGAACTGTTGTGCCCTGTTCCTGTTTTCTTTACAGGCTTTACTCTTTGTTTTCCTGTGATGTGGAGGGATGGTGGACAGCTGGGTAAGACTCAGACATTGTTTTGTTTCCCCAGATCAGCTGTCAAAAGAGCCATGTTCACATCTGTCCTCTCTTAACTCCGCGGCTGGAGACCCCCAGAGTGACTCCAACGGCACTTCCCAGTCAGCAAGGGTGTTACGGAGGCAGTCCAAGCCTGTGGTACCCTTTATTTAATGTGTAGTCATGGGTTTGATGGCCTTGGGGGTAGAGGAGTGTGATTGGTACCTCTGGGTCAACACCAGAGGTTCTCCCCTGATCTCCATCATGGGTTTGCTGTCTCAGTTGGAGAGAGTCCCGCAGCTTCCCCAGACTGCAGTGTTTCTCTGTGTGATGTGAGAAGAGTGATTCTTATCTGCCACCCATTGCACTGGGAAACTAAATTAATGCTTGGGAGGGACCTTGTGGTCCTCTGAAGGGAGTGTTTACACAACAGCAAGGTGTTATTGGTTGTTATACAGAGTAATACTGAAAAAACAGATGTCACAACAGAGAAAAACAATGGCTTGTCCTAGTTGTTTCTGCTTTTTTTTACTATTTACTGATGTTTTTCCATGTTTCTTTCCTTAGGAGATGACTGAGAATGGCAGTCACCAGCTGGTGGTAAAGGCCAGGTTCAATTTTAAGCAGACCAATGAGGATGAACTCTCTGTTAACAAAGGAGACATTATTTATGTCACCCGAGTTGAAGAAGGGGGCTGGTGGGAAGGCACCTTGAATGGAAAAACAGGCTGGTTCCCAAGCAACTACGTCAGAGAAATCAAACCTACCGGTAAGCAAATTGCTTTCAAGGGCTGATTGAATGACAGTGGCATAATGCAGTGGGGACCCTCGTGCCTTTGGGAAATTGCTGCTATTTATTAAGGACCGTTTGTGTACTTCAAGCAGCTGGACTAATGGAAGGATGAACAGAAGGGTAAAGTGCAGTGTTTCGGATGAATTGCTTGAGAGCTGCTTCACCCTCTTCCCAGCACATTGTGCCTTTCTCTTGCTCCCACCAAGCCCCAGCAGCATGGAAACAGGGATATTGTCAGAGGATGAGGACAGAGGTGGATGTGGGTCCTCTTTGTCCTGGGGAGCCATCACGTGATTCCAGTGTCTGAGCACAGAACTAGCTTTTTGTTAGAGACCTTGGTCACGCAATGTATTTGTGTTTGATCCTGGCTTTTCAGGCATCAGTGGAATGGATGCTCACCATCACGGTGTGGAATCTGACAACAACTGCATGGCCACAGGGCATGGTCCCTGTTTTGGTCCAGTAGTGATGGTTGATTTCACAGAGTACATTTTTCCCCAGATGCTTCCGCTGCAGTATTGAGAAAGGAAGAGAGAGGGGATCTGTCTGATGACATCTGCCTTTATTGAGCTTTGTCTTGAGTAACATTTAACATTTAACATTTTCTACGATGTGGCTGTACCCAGACGTAGGTGGTGATGATGTGAAGCCCCTGGCTAACTGCCCTGTGGCATTACACATCCATTCAAGCAGCTCACCCCTGCCCAGGCCTTTGTCTGAGATTAAACTGGTTTTTTGCAAAATGCAACTTGACCCCGTAGTGTGCCTTGAGTGCTTACCATAGGCAGAGACCAGTTGTGCGCTTGGTGCTGGTTCTATGGCTCAGGATCTGCTCTGGCCTCAAACACTGAGATGCCAGCAGGGGTCTGCGAAGTAGCTGCAAAATGTGCAGCCCCTTTCTTCTGCTCTTGCAAAAATAAAGCAAGGGAGGGAAGAAAAAAATTCACAATTTTGTGCTCAGAATTAGGTCAGTTTTTATTTGATTCTAAATGAAAGAAATCATTGTTAGGATATCTCATCTCCCACTGTTTCCCTCTGGGAAATGATGTCTGAGCTGGAGCAGGAAGTTGCAGCAGAGATTGAAGGCTTGTCTGGCACAACTCAGGAATCACCAATTAACTCCGTGAGGGGAGAAGAGAGATGTTTTAAACAAAGGAGAGTGAATTTGAGTCCTAAAGGGAAAAATCACATGGGAGCTGCATAACAACACAGTACCTTGCTGAAGTGAAGGGCCAGTCTCCCAGAGATCCTGATGGAAGAGCTCGTCAGATTTTTCTGTCTGCAGAGCTTTTCCCTCCAAACCCTCTCTCAGCACCATTTCACATGGCAGGAGGGTTCATTGCCCTCGTGTCTGTATGCTCAGGAGATGTGTTTGTATTGCAAGTGGGGAATGAGGGACCATCAGTAAACCTTCCCTGCCCCAGGAACCCTGCGGGGGCTGCAGCTGGCAGGGAGCTGCTTTTCCCACCTCCACAGTGTAAGACTTGTTGCTCTGAATGGAGTTACTTGTTTTTCAGCAGTGTCCATACCCCTGCTGTGTCCTAGGTGTGCCCTTTGGGTGGAAATATTCTGTGATTTTGTGAAATAACTGTGGAGCTGAGTTCCTCTGAGCCTTTAGCTGGAAGTGACAGGAAGCACTACAAGAGCAATAATTAGACAGTACATAAAGAGGCTAAATTTATCAACTTCAAGTTTCTCCCCTCCTATCAGTGTGAAAGTAATAGCCTTGTGTGAGTGATTGCAGGGAGCCAGGAGAGCCTGGCTGCTCCACATGGCATGGAGCTGTTTCAGTATGTGCAATGTGGCCAGGACTGGGGCAGCCTTGCACGGCCTGCCTGTCCCAATCCAGAGGGGGGATGGTGTTGGTGGGAAAGCCATGCTGTTGGAAGGGAAGGGGCTTCTCTAGGGAAGGAAAATTGGAGCAGGGATTTGTCCATGTGTGTGTCTGTGCACATATGTACAGTGCTGGAGGCATCCGCAGGGATTTAAATGCAGAATGAGTATTGATTTCCAGGGTTTTGTGAGCTTTTCATTTAAATCTACCTTCATTCAGAGGAGGATTTTGCATCACAAGTGACTGTGGGGGTAGGAAGTCAGCATATTGATTGGAGTTGGCTTCAAGTGCCTTGTGAATCACCAGGACAAATACACAGTATTTGTCATTTCTGACAGACACCCAGTTTTAAAACCAAATTCAGTGAGCCAGGTGAAGCAACACTGTAGTTCCAAACATTGACAGATACTGGGCTGCTGCCAGGGATTTTGGAGCAAACCTGGATGTTGGTTGGCAGAGGCTGCACGAAGCTTCTGGTGTGAATCTCTTGGCCACTGTCAGTGTCGTGCATGTCACTGGTTTTATCCTAGGTTTTTGTGAAATGGGGGAACAAACCCTGCAATTGAAGTGTTGTGGTCACAGGGTGGAGTTATATTTGCTGGACATAATGTGGCAGTGTCCTTTCCTGATGGAATAATGAGAGCTGTAATTTATTCATGTTTTTTTTTGTACAGATAAACCGCTCTCTCCCAAAGCATTAAAAGGGCTCGAAAACACTCAGCTGACAAAGAATTATTACCCTGTGGTAAGTTTTAAAGTGCTGATCATACATTTTAATAAGTACCATGTTATTAATCTTCTGAAGTGGCTCCTTCCCTTAAAAATCATTGATGCAATTTGTAACAATTGGGGATGTAACTCTGTGTTTAAATGCAGCTGTTTCCATTCCCTTGATTCAAGGCCGTTGAGACAATAAACCACAAATGAAAGTGGCTGCCAGATGTCAAAAGTAGAGACTTGAAGTAGACAACTGAGATAATTAAGGAGAGGTGGTAGCTTTCAGATCAATGCAGGGGGATAAGGCACAGTATTTCCTGTTGATAAAGATGGAGAGATAATGTCATGGTGTAAGCAAGCCAGATCAGGGCTCTGGCCCTTTCCTTGGGTTTGGCTGGAGATGTTACACCCTACGGTGCCTGTCCTATGCCTCTGCCAGCAGCTGCAGCCCTCAGAGAATGGGCAGCTGCCACAGCTCATGGCCTGGCTTTGTAACTGGGCTTGGCTTTGGAGCAGCTTCCAGGCCATGAATTGCTGCTGTAGAAGGGGTGGGGAAACATCCGCTCCTTTACATATTGCTGCCAAAGCATGGAGGTCTGGCAAAGCAGGGGCAGTTACCTTCCCCCTGTGTCCAGGCTGTGGTGTAAGAGAGTGAAGATGCCTCATGTGAGCATCCCTGGCTCTCAGTGCTGGAGCTGAGTCCTGCTCATCAGTATGTCTAAATATATTTCAAGCAAAGCAAAGCAGAAGCAGTATGTCCAGGAAGCTGGAAACCACCTCCACTGTCTCCAGAGCTTATCCACACTGAGAAACTGGAGTGCTGACTGGGAGTGTGCAGGCACTGGGTTTGCCTGCTGTGCAGCCAGAGACAAAACAGCTTCTGAGATGGATTAGCAGGACCAAGCCCAGATCATTATCCCTGAAGTGGCAAGTGAGATGTGCCCTGCTTGACCTGCCACAGAAGCCATCCTTGGTGCAGCCTTTAACACCTGCTTTCCAGGCCTCCCAGGTTTGCAAAGTAAAATCTCAATATTTGACCACTAGAACTTTCCTGAGTGTTCTGGGTTCTGCATTAAGAAATGTAATTTCTGGACTTAAAATACACTTCCATGCTTTTCCAGACTTAGAAGCTGATGTCATGTTCTTTTGACTAATTTGCTAGTACAAAGCTCTTCTCAGTATTCTGTTTCTTACTGTAGGTGTTGCAAAATATTCTGGAAACAGAACGAGATTATGCGAAGGAACTACAGTCACTTCTGGGAACTTACTTAAGACCCCTCCAGTCTTACGATAAGTAAGATATAAGGGTATCTGAGGTGGAGAGAAGAATGTGGGAGCCTTGGGGTGTCATGGACAGAGGGCATGTGTTTAGACATTGTCCAGTCAGGAGAGATGGGAGAGTGGTATTATAAGGCCTCTATGTTTCAGTCACTTCTTACTTCCCAAAATCTTCATGTGGGAAAACTTTTTGTGTTCTCAGCCTTGTGGGCCTAAATGAGGATGGTAGGAGAGTGACTCTTAAGATGACAGAAAAAGGCACATGAGCTTTGGAAACACCCAACCTCACTCAAGGAACAAAGAAGCCCCTACCTGTTGGACCCTCCTCTGACAAGGAAACCCATGGCATGAATCCTTGAAAACAAAACTCTCTGTCTATGCACACACCTCCCTCCCCACCTCTGGCTGACATCTCATCTCTCTGTGTCTATTAGACAGCTAAAGATCTGAGAAGATTAGTAGGATTAGGTGATTGAAATCCAATTAAGATAATCCCTGGCAGCAGACTTCTTCTCCAGGAGACTGTGGTCTGTAGCTCACAGATCACAAATTTTGGGTTCTGTCCAATGCTGTATCTGGGGAAGGAGAAATTTTTGTGTCTTTTTGGAAGGGCTGCTGACAAATAAAAATGGGGTGCTCCTGAGAGCAGCTTCTCTTTGATGTGACTGGTGATGTGGCTCTTACAGGCTCAGTGCCGGGGACATTGCAGCATTGCTGGGAAATATGGAAGAAATCTCTGCTTTTCAGCAAACACTGAACCAAGCCTTGGAAGAAGTTGCAAAGTAAGTTTGTGTCACAGCACTGAGGTTGTTAAGCTTTTTAACCGTAGATAAAAATAATAGAAAGTCATGTTCATTAATGTTCCTCCTGGCTGCTGTCTTAGATTTGTTAAATATAGAAGAAAATAACGACTGAGGAAAGGTGGCAAGCAGTGCTTTGGCAGGAGGGAAGGTAGGAGGAACTCTGACATTCCTGGTGTTAAGGCATCTGCTGAATGAGTGTCACGAGACCTGACACAAAAGTGTGCCTAACCCAAAGATGCAGACACATGCAGGGAGATCTGGCAGGCATGATGATGGGAATTGCCAGGGAGCAAAGAGCAAATTATTAGAGGTGATAATTTCCTGCAGGGAAGCCGACAGACATGTTTAGCCTTAGATAAGGGTTGAAAAGAGATGGGGAAAGACTGAATATTGGGAAAATATTCAGGCTGTGGCTTCTCCTTTCTCTGTCTTTTCATATTCATGGGCAGCCCAGAGGGTGGTATCCCCACCCCCATCACTGCCCCTAGTTCCAGCACATCCTCATCATCCCAGCTGTAGCTCTGCTGGTGAGACATATCAGCTTGAGTCACAGATTTTCTGAGGCTGATAATGGGTTGTGATGCTCACTGTCTGCAACACAGGAACCGAGACCCACCTGAGGATCCCCCTCTTCCTCCTCCCCCAGTGGCAGGTGTGGGTATTTTGCTCAGGGCTGAAGTGATGAGGTGACCTGGGAATGTCTCTGAGCAGTGTTCCTGGGCAGGTCTGTTACTGAGAGTGCCGTAGCAGCAGGGTGCAGATCAGAGGCTTAGCATGGCTGGTGTGTTGGTGTCTGTAGGCTCCCCGAGAACCAGCAGCGTGTGGGAGGCTGTTTCATGAACCTGATGCCCCAGTTCCGCTCCCTGTACCTGGCGTACTGTGCTAACCACCCTTCAGCAGTGAATGTCCTCACACAGCACAGGTGAGTGATGGAGAAGAAGATTCAGACTCCTTTAAACAGTTAACTTTTGTTATTAATACTTGGCCTGGCATGGCTGTTGACCTATGTTTTAACAATAGAGCAAGGGTATTTCCTGCTGCTGGGGCTTTGGGCTTTTCAGCAGAGCCTTTCAGCTTCAGCATGAAGACAACTCACACTACTTGCATTCAGAGCTGATCTCACAGGTCCTTTTTGCACATACAGGACTCCAGCCTTGGATCAAACAGGCAGCCCCAGCTCTGGCAGTAGCATCTTCTGTGATTGTTACTTGCTAAAGGATCCAGATGCTGTTTCAGACCCACTGCTCAAGTGGTCACACGCTGACAAATGGGCGGGTGTTCCCCTGTGGCACCATGGTGGGGAGCACATTGTTGCAGAAAGAGGATGGTCATCGAGTCACCCAGTTACCCAGTTTATTGAGCTTCTATTCAACCAATTGGTTGATTTTCAGGGTCATTGGTGGATCACATTAATAACATCTTTCTTCATTGTGACCCACATGAGCAGACACTTGAATTTGTGTGATGTCCTGCTCAAGAGTGTGCAAAGCCAAGATGCTACCACTGTGTCATCCCTAATGCAGGTTAGCTGTCTTCCCTGCAACAATGGGAAAGCCAGGGCCACATCCATAGCGTTTAAGTCTTCCCATTCTGCAATGGGAACTCACAATGTATTTACTTACCTGCTGAAATCCAGCTTTAATTCTGTGTAACAATAAGCCTGGCTCCAGCAAATGAGTCATTCATGTGATTCTTCAGTCTGCCCCCTTTTCTTAAATCAACCAAAGAATCAACTTTGGCAAATGTGCTGGCACACAGAAGTCATGCTCTCTGGAACAATGTACGTGCAAACACCTGCATCACAGCTTCCAGCAAGGTCCCAGTGCATTGCTGCAGCCTCCTCCAGCACAGCACCAGCCTATGTAGTCCCCACCCTCCTCCCCTTCTCCCCATCCACCAGATACCTGGCCCTGTGCCACCTTGCTGTGCTGGGGGACCAGCTGCTGGCACCAATGTGCCCCAGGGGCTGTGCATTCCAACACCTGTGGCCACACAGCATCCTCTCCTGATTTCCAGGGGAGGAGAAGGGTCTTGCTTGGCCAGAAGCTCCCTGCCTGCTCCACGGATTTGGTAGTGGATGGGGGGTGCTTAGAGGGGTGTTTGTGCTGCCTTTAAGGAGGTCCAGCTCAGAGCAGAGCCCTGGCCATCAGGAGAGCATGGGAGGCAGCAAAACAAAGCCCTTCGCTCTGAGAGCCCTCCTTGTTTTTTTTGTTGTCTCTTTTTATAGTGATGAGCTGGAGAAGTTCATGGAGAGCCAGGGTGCGGCCAGCCCAGGCATTCTCATCCTGACCACAAGCCTCAGCAAACCCTTCCTGAGGCTGGATAAATACATGACACTGCTGCAGGAGCTGGAGCGGCACATGGAGGTAGGTGGGGTGTGGGGCTGCTGGGCAGGTTCTGCTCCTTGATGCTACCAGAGCTGCTCTCTGAGCTTCAAGAGACACCTCTGCCTCCTGGTATTTGAGCATCATGTGGCTAAAAGTACTTACCACATCTCCAGGGAGATGTCCCACATCCCCCCAGACATTATCCACTTTTCAGATTAAAAGTGAGAAACTGGTGGAAGAGTCTGAGGAATGTTGTGGAAATGCATTGCCTGCTCTTCACCCCAGCCCTTCCTCAAAGAGGAGCCATTTCCAGCACAAGTAAAGGCAGAGTCTAGGGTTGGGCTACAGCTGCTGTTTATTTGCATAGCTGAGAATAAATCTGTGTTTTTGTTATCATTTGATGAGATTCCTCAGCCTGACCACTCACTCCTGTGGCTCGCAGGCACATTCCCACCCCTTGCCCCAAGGTTATGCTCTGGCAGCCAGCACAGACACAGGGGTGGAGGGCGAGCCTCTGGGAGCAGGGAGAGCAGCCAGGGGCACAGAGACTTCCTTGGCAAGAAGCAGGTGTGCTTCAGGACATTTCTTGCTCCAGGAACTGTAGACATCTCTGCTATTGGAGTTCTGCTACTCACTGCTGGTGCACTCCAGCTGCAGGAAGGCAAAACTCAGGGGTAGTGCAAGGGGCTGAAGAAAACAGAAGTAACAGTCTGTTTTTAAGCAAATTTACTTTTTGTCCTCATCCAGTTTTAATTACCTATTAATTCAGCACACTTATCCATGACCTACAATCAAGCCAAATGCTTAATTCTATGCTTGAGTCAAGAATATTCCTGCATAGGGGAGGGCATGAGAACCTGCAAGGTAGGCACAGTCCAGACCTACCTTACCCTCTCACCTGGCTGAGCCTGGCTGCAGCCACCATGCCCATGCAGGGATGATGTGCTCTTTGCAGGATATGCATTGTGCTCTTTGCCTGCTCTTCGCAGGCGGTTCAGCAGTGGATCTGGGGACACACACGTCACCTATTTGTCTTGGTTTCTAAGCTGAGTGTGGGAGTTTTGTTGCATGAATCAGTAGGGCTGAGGTTTAAGCTGCGATGCTGTGGGAAGAGGATGGCTGTGTGCAGTGTGTGTACACCACAGCATTCCCTGCACTGCTGCAGAGCTGCTGAGGGGGCAGGTGTGTTCAGGGCAGCCACTCATCCCACATTCCAGATGAGCAATGCCAGGCTGCAGGGGCAGCTCCATCACAACCTAGACACCTTATGATTTGCTTGGCATGAGGACTTGGTGGTGAGGAGCAGGGCCCTAGATCCAGGAAAAAATTCTGGGAGAGTACTAGCATACTGCTGGGGTCAGAGATAAGGGGCGCCATTCTGCTTTTACCTGGCCCAAGAGCTCTCACTCAAAAATGCCCTCCCTTAAACCCAGAGGTGAAGCCCCTTTGATGCTGGTGGATTTCCACCCTTGAAGGGGAGCAGTGGCTGGAATACCTGGCACATCAATGGAAGTTTCCTTCCTGAAGGTGCACCCTGCATCACTGCCTGTTTTCATTGATTTTTCTTTGCAAGTCAGAGTTGTTTGAAGTCTAATGATACCTACTCTTCCTCTGGCCACTTCATACTCGTTAAATTGGTATCAGTGAATTGCATAGCTGCCTTTAGCCGTGCCATAAGTGGATGGTGGGGAAGGTACCTGGGAGACTTTGACCTCCTCCTGAAGCCCATGCTGCCTGTATCCTCAGCTCTGAGTGTACTGGGACAGTGGGCAATGCTCAGGGTGGGTTAATGTTCAGGGTGGGTGCCGCTGCTGCTAATGGCTGAGGAATTTGCTCTCCCTTCACTAGGAGGCGCATGCAGATCATGAAGATGTTTTGAAAGCTGTCGCATCCTTCAAGTCCCTTGTGGTAGGTGGCAATTCTTAAAATAGAGCACATTTCAGGTCTGCATTTCATGGAGAATGAGTCAAGCCTGACATTTGTCTCCTCATTAGGAAAAAAGGTCTTTTGGAATGGAAAAGATGGGTTACAAAGAAACTTAATTTCACATTTTAAGCCTAGAGCTGCTTCTCTTGCTGTGGCAAGTGCACTCTGGCTTTATGGTCCCAGAGCAGAGACAGTGGATCTCCAAGTTTCTCCTCTCTTACTGAAAGCCACATGTGGACCATGGTGGCAACAGGGTCATTTCATGTCCTGTTGCCTCCATTCCCTAATCA
Organism: Dicaeum eximium; assembly: GCA_013396995.1. Taxonomy (NCBI): domain Eukaryota; kingdom Metazoa; phylum Chordata; class Aves; order Passeriformes; family Dicaeidae; genus Dicaeum; species Dicaeum eximium. The sequence continues at coordinate 85,779 of VWZP01010430.1, read as the reverse complement.
TTTGCCATCTGAAACTAGACTGCTTCTTGCTCATGGAGGGAGAGGTTAGCATGGCTGTGACTGACCCAAGTGCTGGTGCCAATGGGAAATTCCCCTCTGAGTCCATGGAGTAACTCTTGGTTTTAGTGAGGTTTGCTCCACAGGCATCAGGAGACTCAGACCACATTCCAATTGCAATTCTGTGATTCCAGTAATTTGTGGCCCCAGGTGCCATGGCTATTGGTGGGGAACAGAGAGAATGGATGAGTCAGAGATATCAAAACTATTTCTGTGAACTCTGTCACCTGCACCCCTCGAAGTCCTGCTGCACTGACATGAAATAGAGAGGGGAAAGGCATCCATGTGCACAAAGGTTTTACCTGGAAAAGCTTTTTATGGTTATTAAAAAAACTCTAGTCTCTCTTGCTTTGTAGCCACAGAGAACCTTTTCACTATAACCACTCCAGATATGGTCCAGCTTCCTTCCTTTAGCACAACAGATGTCACACGTTTGTGGCAGATGCAAGTGTTTAGCAGTGCAGATAAAAGATGGGGAGGAGAACGTTCAGAGAAAACAGGAAAGGGTGATCAAGTTACATTTACTTAGAAACTCAACACCCTTTCCATTTATTCTGAAAGCTAATAGGGGAATAACTCATTTAAATTACAAGGTGTCATTAATCTTTAGGAAATCTCTGGATGGTTTTACTTGAAATGTGTACTTGGGTGATGAGTAATTTAATGTCATTATGACACAACTAAAGAGGTTCAGTTTGAATTTGAGGTTAGAGAGGCAGAGATGCTCCTTGTGATGGGCATGTGGTCCTGTTATAGGACCAGGAAGGCTCCCGAGCAAAGGCAGGGAGGGACGAAGGAGCTGCTGTGATTCACAGCGGTGCCTCTGCACGGAGTGTGATGAACTCCTATGGATTGTATTTGGATTTTTACCCTGGGAACGTTGGATTTGGACACTTGGGGAGCTATCAAAACATACAATAGTTGTGGTACCAGAATAAACCCCCACAATTTGGTTCAAATGTATGTGGTTTCAAACTAGATCCAATGCAGCCTCTCTCTTTGAAGAGCTGGATAATCAATTAATAGGAAAGGAGGAAAATCTCTGTCAGAAAAAGGGGTTTGGAAAAAACCAAGCAGTTGGTGAAAATAGCCCTGGTTTAGCTTTGCATCAATTTTCCCTGTTGGCAGAGGGGTCAGTTAAAGAAAGTATTGCTTGGATTTGCGGGACTCTTTTATTCAGTCAGCATTGTCCTCTCTTGCTGAGAGCTGATGAGAGACTGGTCACTCCCTGGAGCTTCTCCAATCCCCAGCTGCCCAGCAGTGGTGCAGTCTTTTAAATTACAGCACTTTCAGAAGATTCTTTTTTGTGTTAATCTACAGCATTGCCCCATCCTGCTTTTGGGTTCCCAGGTTTTGGTTAGAAAATAACCATCCATCTCACCTGTAGGGACTTTGCGGTGCTACAAGTTCAACTCTGCTGTTAGGAAAAAATGGGCGAAATCCCTCTCTAAGCAGTAGCAAAATTGAGACATTTAACTGTACAGATGTCTTGGTTTGGAAATTGTGACCCTGAACTCTCAGAGGTAGAGCTGGTTTGGAAAGAAAAGTTTGCTCAGTGGAGTTCACAATTTCCTTGACATTTGAATGTAATCATTACTTCATAAATCACTGGAATGTGATTTTTAACAGACTTTATGTGATGGAGCCTAAGCAGGCTTTCCTGATCCCTGACATGATCACCCCTGAGCCCATGGGGCTCTGTGAGTGTTGCTGATGACACTGGGATGGTTTGGGTTGGCTCCTGCCATTCAGCTGACAAAGCTCTGCTATGATTCCCAGTCACAATGCCAGGAGCTGAGGAAGAGGAAACAACTTGAGCTGCAAATCCTTTCTGAATCCATCCAGCGCTGGGAAGGAGAGGACATAAAAATGATGGGAAACATCATCTACATGTCCCAGGTTATGGTGCAGTCTGGGGGAAGTGAGGTGAGTGTGGTGTTCCTTCTGCTGGCTATAGACCTCATGTCGGAATATCCACTTGCTCCCGGGGTAAGTGATGTGAGGCAGCAGTTCCTCACAAACTGATGACAAATAATGCTGATAAATAATTTTTACCTTGGGAAGAGCCGGGCAATGGGACTGTGCATGTCTTTGGAGTGAATTAGGCACCCCATAGTCTTAGCTTCAGGCCTTTGGTGACACACTTTCCAAGAAAAGAAGTATCTCAGTGTCATATAGCACATTAATTTCCCTCTTTCTCCCCTGTGACTTACTCTGAGAGTAAGAGTGACTAGAAAATGTCCTGTGTGCATCACAGGGGCTGCTCTGATGCCCCACCCCAGAGCTGACTGTGTTTTGGAACTAACTGGAGTGATTCTTGTCCTACTGGCCGTAATGCATCACACCAGTGCCTGACACAGACCTTCCCCAGTGGTGCTAAAGCCATGTGTGCTGCATGCTCAGTGTGGGAAAGTACCTGTTAGCACTGAATTGCTTGCTGTTGCAACTTTTCCCAGGGAAGGGAAGGCCTGTAAAACAAACCCGTGCAGCATCTAGTCCCAAAAGTCTTGTTTGGGATGTGGGATGCTGGGGGACATAAGACCTTCTGAAGCACTCTGCAATGTTTGGAAGAGGATTAGCAGGATGCAGACAAAAATCTATGCAGGAAAAACTGGCACATAAATGAGAAGCTGAAAAGAAAAAAAAAGCCAGAATAGTTGGTTTGAGGGTGATCTCACAGGCTGTGATTCCAACTGCAACAGGTTCAGTTTGCTAGAGGCAGGTGCTTGTGATGCATTGCAGACTGGACTAACCTAAATTATTATTCCCCCAGGAGAAAGAGGAGCGGTATTTCCTATTATTTTCCAATGTTTTGCTGATGCTGTCTGCAAGCCCACGGATGAGTGGGTTCATCTATCAGGTAGGCATGCTTAGTTTGAAGTTGCAAGGCATTCGGTGTAAAAAAGCAAAACATAGTTCTTATCAAATTCAAGTCCTCTGTATCCTTCAAACTCTCTGTTGGTGATGCAAACACCCCAGGCTGGGAACCCCAGGCTGGGAACCAGGGCTTGGCTTTACCATGTGCCAGGGTAATCAATGCCTTTGTCCTGGTAATTGGTTAAGCAGCATTTGGTAAGTGAATGCTGTGAAATTAAAATAAAAAGGGAAAAACCTCAAAACCTATTGTTCTACCTGCTGTTTTTGAGAGTGGGGTGTGTGTGTGTAAGGTGTCCTGTCCGAGCTGTAGGGTTTTGACCAGGCAGCTCTCAGTTTTGTGACAGCTCTGGAAAATACTTATAAGGCCCACTGCAAAGAGCATGAAAATTCCACTCCGTGAGATACTACATATAACTCTGCATTTCTTGTGTTTTGCCATTTTCCATACCATCCAGTGGCTGTTGAGAGCTTGGCTTTTCTCCAACTGTCTGAAACCATCAATACTGCCAGGAAAAGGATGCTCTTATTTTGGTGTGTCATTTGTTGTAGCAAGGGAGATGAGAAAGATTTGGGAAATATTAGGCTGGGTTTTCTGACTTGACCCACTGGTGGGAGTAAGGTGAACAGGCAGTTCAGCATGCAAATCAGAAGGATTTGGAAGGCTTTCAGAAAAAGCCTGGGGAAATGGATCCTACTGACTTGACTGTAAAAAAGGTTTGCACAGAATGAAGGGAAAGGGTGGCAGATGAGCCGGGGATGACTCAATTGTCATGGGAGCCTCATCTCCGGGGTTTGACCTAGTTGTGCAGGGAAGTCTAGATCCATACATTAAAGGAGACTCTTCATGCAGTCTGAAGCCTTCACAAATTAGTTTTAAATGGCGATTTCCAAAGAGAAAGGAATCAGCAGAACAACACCTGCAGACACTGACTGCTCTTCAATTCTCCCAGGGAAAGCTGCCTTTGGCAGGCATGACGCTGACAAAGCTGGAAGATGCGGAAGGGAATGAACATATGTTTGAAATCACAGGTCAGTGGGGCCCTCTGCCTTGGGCTGTCCTCCCAGTGCAAACAACAGTTGCCACTGGAAGTACTGGTCCTCCTTCTGCTAACCCCCCGCTATGATCTTCCTCCTGCTCTTTCAACATGTGTTGTCTGGGTTTCTGAGCTCTCTGTCCTGCTTGAGGCGATCTCCTCCAAGTGCTCCTGAGCTCTGCCTCTGGCTGCCTTCAGAGACCGTAGTGTTTTGTATTGTACAAATCTCTTGCCCCAGTAGCACTACTCTGCACGGTTGTGTCCTGTCCGCATCCAGTAGCCATCCCTTGAAGCTCTGAGTAGCTCATTTATTGACAGATACATGGTTCTGGTAATGAGGGAGCTGTCATCCCATTTCCCCCTTCAACTTATCTCATTACTTGTAGGTATACACAGTGATTTCATGCTCAGTGCCTGGGCTGCAGTGTAGCTGTTTGTGCTGGTGGTATTTGGTGTCAGGATCCTGTTAATCATGGAAATGTTGTGTTTAATGACCTTCAACATTAAATAATCCTCACACATTCATGTCAGCAGTGCCCTTAGCATTTCTTGCAGCTCCCACACTGTCAGTGGCTGCCCACAGCAGGATGGGCAGTGACATCATCATTGTAGATGAGATGCTTAGGGATATGGTTTAGTGGTGCACCTTGCAGTGCTGGGTTAATGGTTGGACTTGATGATCTTAAATGTCTTTTCCAACCTTAAGGATTCTATGATTCTGTTCCTGTTTTTGCCGTGGCCTTTTTGGAGCCACTGGACTGTGCAAACTGAGGAGCCATTTCCTGCTGTGCTGAGCTGATCTCGCCCTGTGTTTCCTCCTGAGCCTCTACCACGTTAAGACAGTTATTTAACCCTCTGCCACAGGGAACATGATGGAGCGGATCACTGTGTCCTGCAGCACCAGCCACGACTTGCATGAATGGCTTGACCACTTGCAAAGGCTGACCAAAGGGACATGTAGCACTGTCTCCAAAACACAGTCCTGGAGCCCTCATTCGGTAAGTGTCACCTCCTGGCCTCTGCTGCCTGGGTTGCTCACTGCTGCCTGAGCTCTCTGTTTCAGCAGCACCCTGACTCTGGGGTAACATGACAGCCGTAAGACACATCCGGCTGTTTGCTTTGTAACCATGTGCTTGTACCATTTCACATGTATCCTGCCCTATTTTTGTTGCAACTTAGATGTCTCAGTATCTCAATGCTTGTCCATCCTCCTCTCTGCCTTGTTTGGTGGTTAACAGTCTTGGTTTTCTTCTCATCTGTTTTCTCAGACATTTAGTTCAGCTGGGCAGATCCGTGGGCCTCTGGAACCCCCCAAAATCCTCAAGCCCTGGAGCTTGAGCTGCCTTCGTCCTGCTCCTCCACTCAGACCATCAGCAGCACTGAGTTACAAAGAGGTAATAATCCCACCTGCCTGTCCAGGACTCTGATTTCACACAATCCCTAGACCTTGTGTCCAGGTTTCGTATCCCACAGCAAGGGCACAGAAATGTAGATTCTTGGGGATGTTGAGAGAATGACTCTGCCAGTTTGGCTCCAGTCCTGTGATGGACGTTGGTCGCCGTGCTGGGCTGTGTGCTACACGGGACTCGTGAGTACCTGTGTTTGCAGGCTGGATGTTTGCTGTTGGCTGCCATAGCCAGCACTCAGCTGCTGGATGTCACCAGTCCCACATCTGGGTGTCCCATTGAGCCCTGTCTTTTGGAAGTGCCATGGTGGAGCTGCCTTCTCTCCTTCTTCCTGCCTTGGTCTGAGCTGTGGACAGGGGTCTGCTCCCTGCTAGAATGTGTTGCTGCTCCAGCTGTAGCAGCAGCTCAGTGGTACAGGATTGAGAAGCAATAGTGCACCACAAGGAAGAGGCAAAATGCCTACCCGTGTTTCTTATGTCTTCCACACTGTTTTGGTGGCTGGAGCAGGATGTGGGGCTTGACCCTCCTTTGCTACCCACCTGAGAGTTACACAGCAACGTCCTACTGGGAGGCAGCAGCCGAAGGATGGCTTCACCTGCAGGAATCCCAACCTGGGTGCTGGGAGTTGGTGTGGGGAAACCTAAAATGCAGCCTAGCTCTGTTGTCACCCTGCACCACAACTGTAGTGCTCTCCTTCCCTACCTCATGTTAAATTTTTGGAATTACTCACCAGTACCTCAGGTAATGTTCCCCTTATTGAGTGAGCACTCTGGATCTGAGTCAGCTGCCTTTCTTGGTACAACAGCCCTGGGAGTGCTTCTGCTTCAGTGGGGATGGGGACAGGGAGGGGACTTGGATCCCCTCAGCCCTCCCAGCACTTAGGGATGGAGAGTCTGGCGGCTGGCAGAACTGTGGGTCTGCTGCTCCAGGTAGAGGTTTTAAGTAGCCTCATTGCATCTTGTTGCATTTATTTCTTAGAATTTGTAAAGTAACACATTTCAGTTTGGGAATTAAATTGTTTAAATACCAACTGAGCAGACTGAAAATGGCCCATAATCTTTGCATGTTCCAAATTCCTAATGGAGGCTAAACCATTTCTTGCTTGCGTGGTGGATTAGGTAGAGGCTTGAGATAGAAGAGAAATTTTTCTGTGGGAAAAACGACTGATTGAGTGATATCATTAATACCATGGTCCTTTGCAGTTTCTTGTCCACTGCCACTCATAGCAGGAATTAAACTCTCTGTGTTGAAAGAGAGGAGAGGTTTTTGCCACAGAGGCCTAGCCCGCAGCGAGTCCCAAGGGACAGGATGCTGGATGGTATCCTGCAAGGCGTCATAGGACCAAAAATGTGACTTCTGTGGGAACAAACTGTGCTGAACATGTTGGTGGAAACGCAAAGGCCCACATGTCCAGCAGAGTTGGGGAGGCACAGCCTGGTACTCAGTCAGTCCAGCCTGAGCCTGGGGAGAGACTCATGGACACAAGCCTGTGATGACAGATGGGAAATAAGTTTGGTTGTTGGCCCAAGCAGATCCAAGTTTGGTTGTTGGCCCAAGCAGATTCACATCTGTCTCATCTATCACTCTGGGATGCTTAATCGCTAAACAGAATCCCTATTTCATTGTATTTTAGTTTTTTTAATTTAAAGTAGAGCACAAAATAAACAATGCTGACAGTTCCATGCAATCACCTTCCTATAAGGAAAATATAATGAAGGAATGGAAATTTCAAACATTACTTGCAGGGAAGCGAGTGGGACAATTTGATTAAAAGAGCTGAGATTTTTAGACATCCCATGTTACTTTACTTGTCTTCTCGTAGTGATGGGATGGCACAGTCTTGTACACTTCCTTGTACCCAGCTATGCTCAGGAAACCTCAGACCTTGCTTGTGTATAGCACCTCACTCTTGTTATTTCCATTGAACTTGGGTATTTTTCCTGTTCTGTTTCCAGTAATCATTTGAAATGACAGAACAGGTAAGTTCTGTGGGTAAAGTGCTATGTCTGGATTCAGTTTAGCAAGGGGAAAATTATGTACAGATCATTCCTTCTACTAATTTTTTTTTTTAACTGGCTGCTTTGCATTAGGTGAAGGCTTTATAACATCAAGGTTCAGGACTTTGCTGGGCAGACCTGCAGGAGAGCCTACTGACTCCCTGGATCAAGCATCCAAAGGGTGGGATCCAGGGATGGAATCTTCCATAGGATGTGCAGGGAGCTCCCCATCCCTGCCAGTGGAGCAGGGAGGTGTTGCAGTGCTGATGCCTGACATGGTCGGGTCTTCAGTGAGGATGCAAGGTCCCCTTTGAGAAGATGGAATCCTAGGAGATTGTCACCAGGGTGGGCAGAGCATCCTGGCATCCTGACTGGGCTGGGTTGAGGCCCTTAGAATTGGTGTTGAGTGCAGACCCTGAGTGCTCCCTGGGGCTTGGATGGAGCCAGGCACATGGGGCTCCTGCAGTTGTAAGCACTAGTTTAGGCAACCAACATCCACAGACACCCACTACTAACCGAGGAGGCACATTCTTTGTGTGTTTAGTGTATTAATGCCCACTCACCCTGCATCTCACATGTAAATTTCCAGTTTTGCATGATGTGGTGCTCCTTTGCATGTTGATAGTGCTTTAAAACCAGTACAGAGGGTGTGCTGCATTAATCGCAGGACTAACATTGAACTGTGGTTTAGAATTGTGGATTTAATGGACTTGGTGATGAAAATCATCAGTCTCTCACACTCATCTTCTCTTTCTTTGCATATTCATTGTAGAGGATGTCTTATATCTTAAAGGTAAGGGTAGATACATCTCTTTGGCTTGTTGTGGCACAGAATGCTTGTTCCTGTTAATGCTTCTTGTGCTTGCATGACCCTAATTTTGCCTCGTTGTATCAGTAAGTTATTGTCAGAGTCAGTAGCAACTGGCAAATATATTTTAAGATAATTCTCAGGAAGGATTTAATGTTATGGTACTTAAACCTCCTGGCATGCCTCTTCTTTAAATCCTTATTGCATGTAACCTACTAATACTCTAATTCTCAACAAATCAGCAAGACTTTTAACTGAGTGAAGAAGATAAAAACTTGTGTTTCTTACTCATGGAATCATAGCAAACACTAACTTTGTGTGTGTTTGTCTGTTCTCTGTGTATGTGTGTGTGTGTGATTTATACTCTCAAGTTGTGGCCATTTAGAAGGAAAGCTATTTGCCAACTCTTTTATATTAGAAATCAAGTCAATGGAATAAATCACATTTTAGGCTTTTCTAGCACAGACCACAGAGTTTGTAAGTGACTAAAACTGCTATGAATGTATTTGACTTCTTTGGCTTAAGAATTTTAGACAAGACTTGAATTTACTAGAGGTGCCTGTCCTGGCCCAAACCTGCAGGTGCAATTCCCACTGCTGTTCCAGGGAGCAGTGGGTCACAACTGGTACATGTGAAGGGCAAAAACTATCATTTTCCCCAACTTTGTCATTGTCAGCTTTGTAGCTTTCTAATATGTTGTGTGTAGCATGGGTATTTGCACCCTGCTGTGCTGCTCCACTGTTCCAGCTGCCTTCAGTTGTGATTAAACACAAGAGTCTATTTCTCTGTAGGATTCCAGCAAAAGTCCAAAAACAATGAAGAAGTTTCTTCCAAAAAGGAAAACTGAGAGAAAACCATCCGATGAAGAGTTTGTTATTCGCAAAAGTAAGTGCTGCCCAGAGATGCTTTGGTTGCCCCATCCCTGGAAGTGTTCAAGGCCAGACTGGATGGGGCTTGGAGCAGCCTGGTCTAGTGGAAGGTGTCCCTGCAGGGATTGGGACTGGATGATCTTTAACCGCAACCATTCTGTGATCCTATTTTTATTTCATTTCTGGAGATTTCTGTGTTCTCAGTGATCTCCATGGGACTTTAAAATACCCTTTCTTGCAGTGCAGGCTGTGACAGGATGCTCTCACTGTGAGCCTATGTGCTCCTAAGCATGAGAGACTTCTGGAAGTGCACTGGTCCTCAGCCTTTGACAGATTCCTCCTCCCCTCCCAGTTATGACTGCGAGACGTGCCACCACCCTCCTTGTGATTGCTAGCACAAGGTCATGGGTTATGGGTGGTCTTATTCTGAGTGTGAAGCTAAGGAACTACTTCCAAGTAGTTAAAAACTGCATTAAACAGCACATCAAGAGTCACCAAAATATGTCTGGCAGCTGGGACAAACCCTTACTTGGCCATGCCAGCATGTCCTAGAACAGTGTCCATGGGAAATTAGGAAACATAAAGGTCCCCATCCTGACTGGGGTGTTCACCTGCAAAGAGGGGTGTTCTGAGAGCACCCTAAAGCCCACTTGGGGCACACCTTGGGGGCTTTGCATGAAAGGCCATGGTCACCCAGCCATGGTCAAGCTGCTGTGCACAGCTCCATGATTAACTCTCTCCCCTGAGAAGATGGCACTGAGCGGAGGCTGGAAGTTAACATTTCATGTTTCCAAGTCCTGCTCTGGTGCTGCTGTACCAGACCTCCCACACTAGGGCTGCTTTGCCTGCCCACCTCCCGGTGCTGCCTGCACCCAAAGCAGGGCATCACCCCCTGAGTTTTGCCAAGATAAGCAACTAGAGATAAGTTTTCACACCATTTGGTCATGGTGCTTGATGCCACAAAGGCCAGAAAATGTAAAGAACCTCTAAACAGATTGGCCAAAGTCTCAGAGGCAGTCAGCCAAAGAAACAGCATGATCCCTTAAGGGGCTTGGGAGCAAAGGCTGGGAGAGGCAAGGCCAGAGTACCATGTTTTTTGTGCCCGCTGTTGTTTGCAATGTTTCACAGGTACTGCTGCGCTGGAGGAGGATGCTCAGATCTTGAAGGTGATTGAGGCCTACTGTACTGGGGCAGGCTTCCAGCAAGCTCTCAGCTCAGGTGGGCACACAACCACATTATTTAGCTCCTGCTCTGCCCACAACACTGATAACCCCTTTGGGAAAAAACAGATGTTGCATCACACAGCAACGAGACTCATGCTAGGAAACTGTAGTGCTCAATCTTTGAGATAAGGAAGCTTCATCTGCCTAGTGGTTTAGTTGCCATTGTTTTTTTTCTAAACACAGAGGATGAAGCAGGTAGGAGGGCAGATGAGACACTGCTATTTCACCAGTGATTACCTGATGATAATCTCAGGTTGCTTATAGCTTTAGAAAGGAAGCATGAATATTATCTCTCAATCAGCTGTGTGTTTTAAGAACAACCTGCTCCATAAGAACCTATCTGACATCTTCAACTCTGGAAATATTACTATTTATCCTTGCTGGTGAGATGTCAGCCAATTAAATCGCTGAACTGTCAAACAATGGTACATAGAAAAAAGGGAGGCCATGGTTCTTTGGGGAGCTCTTGACCCTTGTCAGATGGTTTAATTTATGAGTCATGATGTAACTTTAGATGCAGTGAGTACTCTTGACAGTTTTCCACTTGCTGCTGTAGCTCTAGGTTAGTGGGATGTAGCTGACATCTCCAGCCTGCCCCAGGCTGATGGTGGAGCATGAAGAATGAGAGCTTCTGTCTCTGATGTAGCATGGGCACCAGGGAACACTACCCCTTTTTCTCCCTCATGAATAATTCTTGTACACAGGCTCCCGTAAAGACTCCCTCCCCCAGGTCCTTCTTCCTGAGGAAGAGAAAATCATCATAGAGGAAACACGAAGCAATGGCCAGACGGTCACAGAGGAAAAGTAAGTGTGGCTTCTCTCCACTTGCAGGTAGATCCCTATGTCACTTTTTGGAAGGGCATTAAAAACTAATGCCCTCTCCTTCTGTGTCTTGACGGAGAAGCAGGCCGGGTGTCACTGACTACTGCCTTAATTCTGGCAAAGAACCACCAGACAATTTCAACTGTATTTTGTCCCTTTTAAGGACAGAGCTGTGTTCCCAGCTGCCCTGACGTGGCTGTATCCCTCTGGGAGTCTGAATCCCCGGTTTATGGCTTATCCAGATGTAGGATAATGGGGTCAGTGAGGACAGAACCAAACAAGTAGCTCTTATTTTTTTAACTACTGATGCACTGGGCTGTTGCTGCCCCTCTGCTGGCCCCTCCCTGGCGCCTGCCTCTGAGTGCTCCCAGCCTGTTCTGTAACTTCTGCATCTGGGTGACTGTTGAGCCTCTCCCTTTCCAATCCAGTCAGAGAGTTCCTTTCACATTTGATTTTTTGCAGCACAACCTCAAGGAATCAAGGCTGCTTTACAAAAGATCCTCAGGCATTTCCACCTTTAAAGTCATTGTTATTTATTGCCATAGCATAAACAAGGAAGCCAAAGCCACACATCTTTGCTGATAACTCAAAGCAGAGCAAGGTATCAAGGTCTGAGAAAAGAGCCCTGAGTTTTGGACCAGTGGCCTATAAATGCTCCTGGGCTGTGTTTCCAGAGTCCCCTCACAGGCAGGAGCCTGATGCTCAGGAAGCAAAATCCAGCTGCAACTTTCCTGTCAGCAACTCCCATGCTGTCACTGTTTTCCTGCACACCAATTCTGATTTCTTTTTTCTTTAATTTCTTTTTTCTTTAATTTCTTTTTTCAGAAGCCTTGTTGACACAGTTTATGCACTGAAAGATGAAGTCAAAGAGCTGAAGCAGGTAATTTGGGTGGGATTGTTTGTGCTGGGAGTTGAGTGAAAGCCAACCAACCTGTGCTGGGTCATCTTCAACTGGTTGGTGCTTGGAAAAGTCTTGCTGATCCTGGTTCAATCCTTCAATTCCTGAATGAGCATTAGTTTTCTTCCGGTTTACCTCCCAGAACCAGAATCATAGAATCCTTAAGGTTGGAAAAGACCTCTGGGATCATGGAGTCCAACCATCAACCCAGCACCACCACTATGTTCACCACTAAAGCGTGTCCTGAAGTGCCATACCCACAAATTCTGTGAACACACCCAGGAATGGTGACTCCACCACTTACCTGGGCAGACTGTTCCAGTGTTTGACAACCCTTTCCATGAAGAAACTTTTCCTAACATCCAACATAAACCTTCCCTGGCGCACCTGGAGACCACTTCCTCTCATCCTCCATGCTTGAGTGCTAGAGAAAGCAAGAGGGAAGGAGTAGCTGGTCTTTGTGGTAACATGAAACTTTCCCCCTATTCCAAAAGTTCTTTCATCTTGACCATTCATTTTATAGGGGTCTGGTGGACACCAATTCTTGTAGACTGAGAGGAAATATGTCCTCTTTCCTCCAATCCCAAGTCTGGAGGTGGGAGAAAGTGGGTTCTTCATCAGAGGAGAAAAGGGTTCTTCAACTCAAGATAAAATTAGGTTTCCAGGAGGATGTTTGTGCCCGAAGTCAGGGAACTTCTGTCAGGTCTGTGAGGTAGTAAGGGTCTGTTTGGGTTATCTGTGGTCTGATCCACTTATGTTCTTCATCCTCACTATCCTCACTTTGAACGCCTATCATATGTCTCTGTTATTTCATCACCTCTGAGGTGTCAGGCAGCAGATGCATGGAAGCACCTCACTGCATAAAGTGCATGGGCATTAACTGCATCTTTATTCCTTTGTTTTTCACCTTGCAGGAAAACAAAAGGATGAAACAGTGTTTGGAGGAAGAGCTTAAATCCAGGAAGGACTTGGAGAAGCTGGTGAGAAGGCTGCTGAAGCAGACAGATGAGTGTGGCAGGGAGGACACAGGGCGCAAGTCATCCCTGATCGCCTGAATTCATGGAGAAGCTGCTGGCAGTGGTGTGTGACCTCAGGTGTATTTTTGGAAAGTGGAACTGGATCCTTTGCCTCTTCTTGCTCCTTATTTTGTTGGTTTGGGGTATTTTGTTACCAAAAAAAAAAGAAAGGTCATAGAGAAAAAACAATTTTTCTTCCATCCAGTAAGGAAATAAAGCAGAAACAATCAATCACAACTGAACCAGTAAGCAAGCGGTCCATGATTCACAATTCATCTGCAGCAACTAATACCTCATTGTACCTGCTACTGGGAGCAAATACAAACTCTGCTAGTGGTTGTTGCTCACAAAGGCTCGGGCAGCAGTTTCCTAGAAGAAGCTTAAGCACTTTTTAATGCTTTCATTCTTTCCAAAAGCACCAGTACCTATTTATTGAATGAAAACATTACTGAGGTGGCACTGAGCAGAAACCAAAAATGCACCATGCTCCATTTTTCAGATAATCACAACTGGGGAAGCTTTTCCTGACCATCTTCTTTTTCCCCAATAGTTGACTGTAGCGAAATAGAGCCCAGCAATACTGTGGTTCCTGTGTGGCCTTGATACTGATTAAAATGTGCAATTAACATGAAGACGTTTGAACTCCTTGGGGGAAGCCAGTTCTGGAGCACCTGTCAGAGCGCATAGGAAGGTATATTTTGCACAGTGCTGCCTCCTTACAGCTCGTGATTAGCACAACAGGTAACTGCTGTTCTGCCCCCATCCCTTTCCTTATGCATGATATGGAATTCCTACCCCCTGCTTTGTTTTCACATCGAGTATCCAGGTATCCTAGGAGATTATAATTTTGCTGTGCTTCCTCTTGCAGGACATGCTTTTCTCCATATGAAATGTAAACTCTGCTTGACAACAAAAAGCAACACCAAATGTGCTGGTCCCCTGCTCCCTGCTGCCCGCTTCATGCTTTCCATTGCTCCTTCCCAAAGGTTGGGAATGTAGCCAGTGGCCACTTCTCCCCACATCGCCCCACAGGGGCTTTGTGCTACGGAAAAGGAACTTTCCCTTGAGATAGGGAAGGTATTTATGCTTTGACAGGAGCTGGAACACTCTTGGGGCAAGGATGTGCACCCTCACAGATCCCTGCACAGCTCCTTGAACACAGCACACAGGCAACATGCACATGTATCAGCTCTCCTTATCTTATTTGGTGTTATATCCTAGTTTAGAACTGGTGTTTTCCTTCCTTCCTTCCTTAACAGCATTATAAAAATAACCTTCTGTTAAAGTTAACGATGTCTTATTTATCTCACAGGGCAGCATGGTCCCAGGGTGTGCAGGGGCACCACAGCTCATTACAGTCACACCATTATGTTGGTTGTGGAGGACATAACAGAGGCAATAATTACAACTCCCTCTTTGCCATTAAAATTTAGCCAGGACATTGCAAACGGCGTTTTGGGAGATGTAGACTCCAAAACATCTCAAGGAGTGTAATAGGAAACTCTCTTTAAGCTATTTCTAGAGCAAAACAGAGGTCTGGCTACATTTGCCATCCCCAGAGCATTCCAGCTGGATGGACAGCTCCCCACATCCCTCCCTGGTCACACAGTTGAGTGGTTTGGTTAGCAGTCAAGCCCTGCTGTGCCTGGGAATCGTTTTCCAGGAGTAGGACCTTTGTTGCACTTACTGCTGCTTGGGGAGGCCATGCCCAGACCCCTCAGTACTGCCTGGCCCTGCTGCCTGCCCCAACTGAGCTGGGGACTAGGCTGCTGATGTGCAGAACAAACCAAGGGCCACTGACACTCCAGGGAGAAGGTGGAAATGTGTCCTCACTGTCCCTAGGCTCAGTTGAAACCCGTGCTATGTACATATGCATGTTTGTGAGATGTAATGTGATGGAGGGCACACTGGGACTTTTTGGATCAAGCATTTGTCAAGAGCTAGAAGCCAAAAAAAGACAAGAAAATAAAATAAAAAGGAAAAGAAGCCATGCCAGATGGACAGCAATGTTTCCATATTTACTTTGTTTACAGTGCTTTGTAAATAGGTTCCAGTGAATCTGTCTTTAGATGGATGTTGTGTCAGCTGCCTTCCAGCATATCTTTGTCATGTAGGTTTATTTACTGTAAACTACTTATGCAAGTTCAACTTTTCTAACATGTTTTTATTTTGAACAGTTTTTTAATTGACATTTTCAACAAATAAAGAAGGATAAAAGTCACTTCTTAGCCCTTGGAGCTGCTTCCTGTGTTTCCCCCATGAAAGCAAAGCCAGCGCTTGCTCTAGGCATCACTGATTTCCTCAACGTGCTATGGCAGCATCATACCTCTCTGATTTACTGGTGGGAATACTCCTGTGAAAGGTGATGCTGGCACTTGGGCTGTTGCTCCCACCATCACCCATACCTGCAGAAGGCCAAGGGCACCTGGTTCCAGGGCAGGAGATGCGTTTCCATCCCTCCAGCCCCGTCTGCACTGTGCTCACAAGGATGCTTTATGGAGAACGCACTGCTCTGCTGCACCAGGCGGTTGCTGAGGATAAGTGACTTCCTGCCTGTTTGAGATTTTATTTTTTTTAGTTAGTGTGTGTTTTTTTCTGGCAATTAGGTGTGGTGACAGGATTTCCTTTGGTCTACCACCACTTGGACAAGACGTCTCCTGCAGGCTGGGGGTTTTTTAACTCTTTGGTAGAGATGTGCCACAGTCTGCGGTCTCAGCCCACAGCAGAAGTGGAGGATTGAGGGCAGGAGGGTTGGACCCTGCTCTCCCTCCCCAAACACAGCACTCAGAGTAGGAAAAAGAACAAGGGAAAAAAGAAACACTAGCCTTGGGTGCATCATGGAAAAATACTGAAGTCCAAANCAGTATGTATTGAACCAGTATGTATTGAAACACCTCTCCCAGCAGATGCCTAGGCTGCTGCTTGTTCCTGCCACTGCTCATCCCTCACCCCCTGTGCCTGTTCTGCAGTTCTGCTGATGTGCCCTGCAAACTCATCACCCTCTCAACCCCTTCTTAACTCAGAACAAAAGTCAATTTGGAAACGGTAAAATCCACAGCCTGAGGACTGGCATAGAGGCCTCACGTCGAGAGAAAAATCAACGTATTGACAACCTTTAAACTTTCCATGGGTAGAGGAAACAGTGCCAGCTACAGCAACAGGCATGGCTAGGGGAGAAGGACACAGATGGATGGCAGCAATTGCTTCTCATCCTCTCTCACATGCTACCTCACATCTGAATCCCATGGGCTATTTTTGGCAAGGCAAGAAACAAAAGCCTGAGAAAGGCAGCAGTGTGGGCAGGGGCTGGGGTTGGTCAGGCACCCCACAACCAGGGGAGGTGACATTCTTGCTGCAGAATTTATGGACTTGTTTAATGACTGTTTTTCTCCTCCCCTCTTTAATTGCTTTCCTCAGTCATGCAATTTGCCGCTCCTGGATCCCTGCTCAGTGATTTGGGCTGAGGATCACAGCCCAGCCCAAGGTCTCTGGCAGGTGCTCCTGGCCGCTGAGGCTGGAGGCTGCAGAAGGCTTCAAAGTGTGCACTGATCACAGTTTCTTCTTGCCCGTGATGAGCAGGTTTTCCACTCCTGGAGGGTTTTGGCCACACACACACTCCTCACAGCTCTCTCCTCCCCATCTGCTTGCTCCGAATGTCTCCCCCTCTTTCAGGCCATGCTACTTTGCACCATCTTTGGTTTCTCCTGTAGCTTCCACCCACACTCCCATCGTGGCCGAGCACCTCCACCTCCCCTGTGGCGGTTTGTGGTTCTTCAGGCAGCCCAACACTGCCTCCAGGAGCCCGGCCCACAGGGCTGGCTGCGTTTCAGCAGCAGCAGGGATGTGGTCAGACCCACACCACCACGGGGCACTGTGGGAGGCAGCAGCTGCCCAGCCCCACACACAGCATGCGCAGCATCTATCCCTCCACTCTGAAGCAGAGACTGCAGGCTTGATGACCTTAGGACAGGCAGGAATAATCCTCTTTCAGTCAGGTGTCCCATTAAATCTAAGTCCCCACCTCTCTTTTTCACAGCTGTGCTGGGGGGCTTCGGTTTCGGTGTCTCATTGCCCTCCCAGGACAGGGGCTCTCTGCTTTTTTCTGCTGCCAAAATGTCCCTAGTGCTGCTTGGCCCTGGCACTTCAACATACCTCAAGGAGCATGGTGGGATGGCTGTCCCTGGAGGCTTCTGGGTCCAGTTGTCCCCAGTGTGACCCCCAGTGCCACCTCACTGCCCTATTGGTCCCCAGATCCCAAGCAGAGCCCTGTGAAATCTCAGCCTGGGGCTGGGAGGAGTGAGTGGTGTTCAAAACATAGAGAGCCACCTATGTCTTAATTCATAAATTGTATTAATTGTGGGGTGATCAGTAGAAGAAACCCCACACTGTGAAAGGGGGAACTATGAACGCTGCATTATGCTGCAAAACCTAGCTACAGCCATGCACAGTCCTCTGGCACTCAGTCTCTCTGGTTACAAATATAAGATGGGTTTAGTTAAATAAATCGTTTTTATACAAGATGTCTGACAGGAGTGGTCCATTCCCTAAAAAAGTTAGGTAGTTTCGGAGAACAGCAAAAAAATACTTACTAAATTATAGTGAAACCAGACAGTCCCTATGCTCTATTGACTTTGGAGGGGGCTGTGCTGGGCACTCAGCTCTGCAATGAGCTGTGCAAAGATGCCCCTTCCATCCCACTAGAGGTGGCATTTCTTAGGGCACTGTCTTAGGACTAGACCAGCAGCCTCCAGCACAACAAAGCCTAAAGACTACCCAAATCTGGAAGCTCTTCCATCTTCAAACCTGTTGGCATCCAGGATTATTTCCAAACTTTGACACTCTAAGTGTGACCTGTAAAACCAAAAACCCCAGGTTTGTCACATGTGTCATCTTCAAATGTTTTTTAAATTGCTCTATCAACATCCTTGTGCCCTGATCATCTTCCTTGCAGTCCAAGCTGGGAATAAGGTTGGGAAGATGCTAGTGTGCAGTGTCATCCAGGTACCCCCTGCCCAAGAGGGGTCCTGCCCATCTGCACTGTCCTGCTGTCCTGGAGCTCCAGGAAAAGTGCCACTGTGGACACGTCCCCACTCAGGACAGCCAGAAGATGCTTTGCACATGTGCCTTGGAGGGAAGAAGCAGGTGGTCCTGACACCCCCATGCTTTCCTGGTCCTCCTCCTTGGGTAGGAGGGGTCTCAGGAGAAGATGCAGTTCCAATTTTGATGGTGGTGCCCAGTGCCCCTTTCACAGGTTAATGAAACTGCCCACGGGCAAAGGTTCCTCTGCCTGCAGAGACGGGAGGACAGTCTGGTGAACAGATTCAGGTCACCAAGAGCAGACCACCACTAGACCACCACAGACCACCACCTTTCTCTACCTTGAAATCTGCAGTCCTCCTTCAGCCACCAATCACCCCTCTGGTGCAGAGCAATTGTCACCAAGTATGAGCCCAGCCAAGGCAGTGTCACCCTGAGGAAGTTGGTTGAGTTTCACAGACAGCATGGATGGAAAAATGAGAATTCTCCACATACAGCAGTTGGGGTGGCAACATTGCCTCACCAGCAGCTACCATGTAAAGACAGTGCTGGGCTTATTGATTCCTTTAGAGGAGATGTTCCTAAGCAGATTGGTGCTGGAGATATGTATGAACCCAGCTTGGCTAAAGTGCCCTGAGCCATCCTATGTTTCTAGGAATGAAACATTGATGGTAGAGTTTGGTAAACAAAGTTCTTGTGACATAACAGGGACATCGACCCTGCCAGGAATGTGGGGTGTGGTAGACCCAGACACACAGTACCAGTGTGTACCAAATCACTGGCTGCGAAAGAAAAAAATCTGAAAGCAAACAATAACAGCTTCAAACTTTGTTCCATTTGTGTTCTCAGGGCCTTTTGTCTCTCATTAATAAATAACAAAATAAACAAATTAAGGAACAAGAAAAACAGCGAGGCAGAGGAACATAAATAAGAGAAAAAGGGAAAGGCACTGTGCTCAAGAAAGTTGGACTAGATTTCCAGCTCTGGATGGCCCTTTCCTTACTACAGCTTGAAGATGCCGAAGTAGGTGCTGCCGTGGCTGTAATTCACTTTTGTGGAGTCTGTCACATTGACAAATACCATGTCATCTTCCCGGAGGTTGAAGACACCTCCCACACGGATGGACTGGAGTTCACAGAGGGTCTTCAAGTGTCCTTCTTCACATGTCTTCGAAGAGCTCTGTGTCTTTTGTCCTTTCAACAAGAGCCGGTCCTCTTCCTTGGGGATATGCAAATAAATATAGAGGGTGAAGGGTGCCAAAGACACTTCTGTGGTGCAGAAGCTGACTTGGGAGTAGATGTAGTAGAGCCCTGTTTCCTCCACCTTCAGTTTCCCCTCCTTGCTGGATATCAAGCTGTTCGTGGGGCCATACATGGTCTCCTTCCACTCCAGCACTGTCGGGAGAGAACATGGCAGGTGAGCTCGGAGGAGACTTCCAGTTTGGCAGGCTGATTTGGGGGCACACCCACAGACATCTGACCTCAAAGCCTCTGTCTGTCTGCAGGGTGCAGTTAGTGGGGTACCCAGCCCAGGACACCATCCCCAGCCCAGGGGAGCAAGGACCAGAGGCCAGAGCAGGTTTAACCCATGTTGCTGATCACCGGCTTTGTCAGTCTTGACTTGATGTGTGAGTGGAGGAACATGTAGCTTCCTTCATCCAGCTAAGTGGGAGTGCTTAGGGAGGAGGATTGCCTGTGTTTACCACAACAGACCAAACACTTTGTCACTTCCATTTGCTGACTTCATGGACTTCAGTGGGACACCCTCCAAGCCCTCAGAGCAACTACCAAAAAATGCTGCAATTCTGTTCTTCAGAGCCCCCCATCCCAGGTTTTCCCAGCTGGGGGCTGCCTTCCCTCCAGAGTCCTTCCTCCTCTTGGCTTCTGGAGATGGCGAGACTTTACCAAGGAAGTACAAAATTAACTTCGCACAGTGTCTATCCCTGCCTGGGTGCACAGCTGCAAGGGCTTAGCACAGTGAGTGCTGCTTCCCACTGCCAGGACCAGGGCCCACACAGATCAGATGCTGCCATGGATTTTGGGACACTTTTGGTGTCATCAGAGTAGCTCATGTAGCTGGTGCAGATAAGCCTATACAGAGACGTGGAAGCCGTGGCTGTAGCAGCTGAGCTCAGCTACGACCTCTGGAATTTGGACCTCTGCTTTCCCCAGCCTACAGAGACACCTGGAAGAGCAGCCATGGGGAGCAACTTGGCTCCAAGGGGAATAATGGGTTCGACTGCCCCAGCTGAGACACTGTGTGCCCAGTCCTGGGGGAGCCACGCAGCCCATGGGCCTTGACCAAGCATCCCACAGGGACATTTCCCCACACAGAGTTGAGTTCTGGGCAACTGCTGCTCTCTAGACCCTGCTTTATAGGCTGAACAAATGCTTGAGCAGGGAGTTTTAAAATACAGTGAGTTTCTCACTTCTCTGATCTTATCTAACACTAAACTTTCCACAGGTAGACTGAGCTCTGGGTGAAATGCTGTGTCAGAGAGGGAAAGAGCAGTTGCTGATTACAGTCAGTTACTCCAGAATGAAATCAGAAGTGCTCAGATTGTGAAATCCTTGCCAGATGGAGTGACTGACTTTGCAATCTCATACTCACTTTGGTAATCCATGCTGTTGTGCAAGTCCCTCAGCTAAGGTTAAGTTGGGGGGTAGAGCAGCGAGAGCAGCCACGGTCAATAGAGTGGGATGCACAAATACAAAAGGACTCAGGTGTTTCTCTCAAACCTAATGTGGCTGTGAATAATTGCACCCAATGTGGCTGCGAATAATTGCACTTTGACTAAATCAGTTTGGAGTCCTATGTTGCTGCTGTAAAGCCCTCAGCCAGCCCATATTGCTACCAGGACCACTATGCGTGGATTAAATCCACGCATAGTGGTCCTGGTAGCAATATGGGCTGGCTGAGGATTAAATCAGCAGATGCAAATGTGAGCAGAGCCCTCCTGTAGCAACCACCCTAGCAAGAGATGGCCAGGAGAGCAAAAAGATCTATTTTAAGAACAAAAGAAAAGGGAGGTTGGGAGGTTTTCCTTAAATACAAAACTAAAAAGTTTTCCACTCGTAAAAAACCTTGGAAAGATTAAGCCCTTGTGCATTTCTAGGAAGGCACACATAGGACTACTGAGGACAGTTGGGATATGTGAACCCCACATGGCACAGGTGGACGTGGCAACGTGACCATTGGGAGGTTTGCTGTGTTTTGGGGACACACTTTCATGCTGGAGTTGTTCTGTCCCTGTCCCTGCCCTTAGAGAGCCACAGGGCAGGACTGGGGAAATGCACACTGCTGTGTCCCTCTAGCTCCCTGGTCAAGGTAAGACCGAGTGAATCTGTCTTACCTGAGCCTGCTTTGTTGCTCTGCTGACCTGCCAGGTGAACTGCAACAGACTCCCTCTTCTCCACTGCAATTTAGAAAGGCCAGTGTTATTGATGCCTTGAACACCCACTGTTTCCCCAGTGCACCTCTGCAGGGACTGCAGCACCTCCCACCTCCCACCCTTAATGTTTCTCTACAGGCCAAGACATCATCTCCAGATTCCACCTCCAGCCCTGAGTGAGGCAGGACTCCACTCAGCAAAGACCTGCAGGTGCCCCTGGGGTGAAGCCTGTGATGGGTGAAGACTGCAGAGGAGATGGTGCCACCTTGCCCACTGTTGGAACAGGACCTGGATCTGCCCACACCTCACCTGCCACAGATGTCTCATTCTTGTGCATCAAATGGGGATGCTCATGGTGCTCAAGACCTGCGATGTAAACAGGCCACAGATTTAATTTTGGGCTCGATTTCAACAACTTCTGGCTGTCTGCTCTGTCACCCAGAACTGCCTGCCCTGGGAAGACAGCCATATCCAGTGTCCCCCTCTGCCAGCCCACAAAGAGCTCAGTCCTACCCCCATGGGGATGCTTCAAACCCCAACCCTCCCCTGCCTCCACACCATGCCCTGAGAAACTCACGGGCTGTTGAAGGAAACCCCTTCCCAGACCAAGGAACTCCTCTGGCCCCAGCAAGCCATGAGTGCAGTGGTTACACCAGGAAACTCACCTCTCCGCATTTCAAACTTGGGCTGCTCCTTGAGGGGTCTGTCCTGTTACAACAGCAAAAATACGTTGGTTTTTTTTTTTCAAAATCAATTATTTTGAAAGTTTCTATATAAAAGATGCTCTGGTGATTGCTGAGGTTGGTGATATTTGGCTCCAACAGCCCTGTCAGCTCTTGACAGAGGATACCTGAAGCCAGAGAGCCCCTCTTGTACCTTCCCCAGCTTCACACATGACCATGGGCTGTTTGCAGCAGGGAGTTTGTAGGGTTTATGGTCTTAGGTTTTATTCAATTAAAATGATGGGTAAAGTTTATTGAAAACAATAAGATAAACAAATAAGAAAAATCTCCTTTTCATGTGGGAGAATCATGCTGCAAGTGCTGCCAGTGCACATCCCTGCCCTGCAGTTGGGACTGCTGAGCACAGCCTACCTCAGACATAATTTTTGGTGGTCTGTTCGGTACTGTTGCAAACCTGAAGGTTTAGCTGAGGTAGGTTTAGCTGAGGCATTTACTGTCATCAGGCAGTGACAATGAAGAAGAAATATTCCTCTTATGTCAACTCTGGCCATCACAGCCACTAAGTGGCCACAGCCACTCGCTAAGCAGTGAATTCAGGGCTTAGCAGGATGAGAGCATCTCATCCCTGGCTGAGCATCCCTCAGCCACTCCAGGAGAACGTTGCAATACAAATTTGCTCTTCTGCATCCAAATGTGAGAAGCCCCTGCTCCAACTAGAGATGCCACCCCTGGGTCCATGGGGTGGCAATTTGCACAGCACACTTATGCTCCTCCTCACAGGTTGCCAGGAGCTCTGTTTCCTGGCCCAAGCCTTGCACTGTCATTGACAGCTGGGCAAAGTGGGTGGAAAAGCATTCCCAGTGGCAGGTGGCCACGAGCATCCTCACAGCCACCTAGCACAGGACTGGAACAAGGTGCCAAGCAGAAGAAAATCAATTGTTTTCAGACTGGAATCAGGGAGTAGAGCCAAGGTGGCTGTAGATCCATCCTACCCACCTCAAGCCCCAAACATACCATGGCATGTTGCAGCGGAATGTGCTCTGATCATGAGCATTTAGGAAAAAAATCAATGAGATTTTTCAATTATGTCAATATAGTGTAAAAAGAATATAGTATAAAAAAGGGCATGTGCTACACAGCCCAAAAGTAAAGGGCACTCATGGTTTTAAAAAAAAGCTTGAGGTGAAGCTCTGTGTGTGACTGGGAGACCCTCTCCCCCTTCAGTGGGATCTTTATCCACCCAACAGCATGTACCTTGCGCTGGATGTTCTGGAAGCCCTTTATAATCTTTTCACAGTCCAATAATGTCGACTTCTGACCTTCTGCTGTCTGACATTTCTGTACTTTCTTCAGGAAGATGTAATCTTCATTTAAGCTTAACACCTCTTCAATCTGCCAACAGGGGAGACGAGGGTCAATGGGATATTAGTAGGAAACCTGCAACAGCTGACAGCAGAGCCATGCTGCATCCCTGCCAGCAATAAATCCAGCCTGGGAAACTCAGGGTCAGATGTTCAGCACTGGGATGAGGTGGGCAGACAAACTGTGGGCAGCAAGAGCTCCCACCAGACACCCAACACAGCATCTGTACCCTCATCCACTGGGAACTGAACCCATGGAGCTCACCCTGAGTGACAGTACTAGGTGACAGGAGGATTGCTCAGGATCTATTTTCTATAACCTTGATAATTAATTTAAATGTCCATCTCTGACTTTTCCTAAAGGCACAGAAATCCCAGTGGGTGGCTCAGGGGCTTTGAAGGTCCTTCCCCAATGGCTCCAGCAGGCAGCTGGGATGCTCCCTCAGCCCCTCACTGCCCTGTCCACACAGAGGGGTTTTAAATTTTTTCTGCTCACTTCTTGACTAAAGGTGCTGCCTGCAAAATAAAACAACATGTAGGTTGGGGCTGAACTGTGCCAAGATCTCCAGATAAAAACAAAAAATCGGAAAGCCAATGAGAAAATAATTAAATGCATCCAAATACTGATTTTTATATTTACACCTCTTTGGTTTTTTGTTGGGTTTTTTCCTTGTAAAAACCTAACATTCAGTTAAATGGTAAAGAGAAAGTGCAGCTGGACATGAGAACACACAGCTGGGCAGAGAGCTCAGCACAGGCAACACTAGAATATGGAGGTTCCGATTTGAAGCCCTGCCACAAGCTCTGAAGGCAACTGAAATTTTCTTGCCACCTGGTGACTACATTTCAGCTGGCTCTGGGTCTCGGCCGTGTCCTCCTGCAGTCACATTTTCCTCTGCCAGAGACCCTGTACACACCCCTTCTTGACAACCTGCAACCTCCATGCAGTGAAGTCCTCTTCCAGCTCTCTAATATTAAAGCCCCCCTAGCTCAACATTGCTCTCCATCCTTGTAGATCAGAAACCACACACTTAAATTTCAATTTAAGTTGAAACGACACATGTAAAAATCAGTAACATACACCATATCAGTGTATCTTTTAAGAAAAATGCATTCTTGATTTTAGGCACATATTTGTTTAGCTGGCAGTCGTTTCTGGCTTGAAGGAAAATAGCTTTAGATCAGTGATTTTAGGCATCATGCAGTGCAGCTTCAGCCATACCGACCTCAAAAACAGCTTTCCGGACTTTAACTTTTTGGTAGATTTTGTCCCAAGTATGGGACAGGATCACTGGCACTGTGTGCCTTCAAAAACTGAGAAAGTACTAAGGTCCAGTCTTTTCTTCCCTAAACTGAAAGACAGCATCTGAAGTGAGATGTTGATAAAATCACTGAAACATGAAAAAAATTTCATTTCTGAACCTTTTATCCTCTCAGTTAATGTCGCAGTGCTAATAAGTGCTACAAAATCAGAAAAACTACCACCAAGCCTAAAATAGCCACTTGCATGTCTAAACCACACCCTCTTGTTCTCAGACTAGCCATCAGCTACCAGATTTATTCTAAACATCTCTTGGCAATTCATCATTCTCTTTTTGTTAGCAAGGGGAACAGATCTCCTACATACATCTCCATGGCAAATTAAAGCAGAAATGAGAACATGGGTATGATAAATGATACTGCTGCCTCCCTCAAGTGGTCAGCACCATCTTCCACCATGTTCACCCTCTTGGAGAGCAGATCTCACCAGAGCTGAAACCAAAGCATGCCAGCAATCCAGCAGAGACAGAGATAACCTTCTCTCTCTGCTTACCTTATCCATCTTCATGTGAAGATACAAACAGAAGAGCACGGTCCCAATGGTCTGCATTACAATAAATACAGTGAGGAAGCCCATGAACATTTTCATGATGCCAGGAGATGTGCTGCTGATAGGACGAGGTGCCTCAGGGCCATAGGGTTCATTCATCCTCTGTGCACGTTGCTGGGGCTCCTTCAAATGCACTGCTTGCAAGTAGCATGAGAACTGTTGTGCGAGCGCCTGCTGCTCAGGGGATACAGGGTACAGCAACCCACACTTCCTGGAAAAAGCTCTTCGTAGTGGGTAGGTTTGTTCACTGCCATCTCCCACAACAAACAACAAAAAAGTTGCTTAGACTTTCTTCTCTATTGCACTTCCATGTTTTTTCCTACTGTTCTACCAGAAACAGAGAGAGGTTCTTATTTTGTATATTCATATCTGCCCTTGAATCACTACAAATATTGCCTAGTGGGGTTTTTTACTGCTGTGGATGAAAGTTTTATGGCAAGTTGCCTTAAAAGAAATATAGACTGAATACAAGTACAGAGTTTCTGAGCCATACTGTGGGCTGCCAGGGACTGGGAAGCTCTCAGAAATTTGGCTGTTTCTCAAAAGGGGAAGAATGACTTTTTGCTTTTCATATCCTCTAAGGGAAGGATGATTTCTGCAGTGAAGATGCTTGGCTGAGGCAGGTGGGTTGTGCTGGTTTCTGCTTTCCCTTGTGCTCCCCCTGGGTGCTGTCTCTGCCTGGCTAGGCTGGATGATCTGAGAGAAAGGACCATCTGTACAGACATTGTGACCCTGGTGTGGACACAGCTTTCATGCTCCGCAGCAGACAGTGGGACTTTGGGCTTGGTGCTTGGCCATCAGTTTAGAGAGACAAGTTTTAAGCAGCTTTCTTAATACCCTAGTGAGGTGCTCACCCTGTACCCAAGGGCACAAGCCATCTCATATCCTGCCCCACTTATCCCTGTTACCTGTATCTATGTACATAGTCATGAAAAGGGCTATTGGGAATGCCAGATACTACT
Source organism: Dicaeum eximium (assembly GCA_013396995.1). Taxonomy (NCBI): domain Eukaryota; kingdom Metazoa; phylum Chordata; class Aves; order Passeriformes; family Dicaeidae; genus Dicaeum; species Dicaeum eximium. The sequence continues at coordinate 59,468 of VWZP01010430.1, read as the reverse complement.
GCCAGCTTCTGACCTCTCAGCATCAATGCCATGCCAGGCAATTTTGAGAAACCCATGTCCTCTCTACACTCTGACCCCTCTCGAGTTGGCTGCAGGGAGGTGAGGTCCTGCCCCCCAGCTCTTCAAGAATCCAACATTTGTGAGTACATGTAACATTGCTAAATAATATACAGTAAATACCAGGGTGTCCTCATGGTTTGCAACAGGGGACAGACTTCATTTTCTCCATGTAAAGAGAATAAATTTGGGAGTTTGTTGGGGTGCAGAGAAGGGGGCTGCAAGAATGTGTTGAAGAGAACTGCAGTGCTGGCTTGAAGGCTTCATCAGCCATCATGTAGAGTTGTTTTGAAAGAGGTGTGCTAGAGGAGAGGTTCTTACCAGATGTGCACACAACCAATATAGGGTTGAATCCTGCCAAGGCAGGGGGATGCTGAACAGGTCCTGCTTGCCAGCAGCCCAAGAGAGGAGGGTACACAGTGCCTTTTTGGGCTGCTTAGAGGATTGCAGGATGGAGTCCAGCATCTGCTTTTGCTATCTGCCTTCACTCCCGCATCCTGCGCTATGTGGTTAAGGTGCTGTGAGCTGCAAATGCAAATGCTGGTAACAAAGCACAAACACCTCTGCAAACTGAATCAGCGAAACCCTTAGCAGGTCACTGTGCTCCTAAATATAAAATCCTAAACACCAGTGTGGGGTGGCTCCAGGGTATTTGTTGGCAGCAATTGAATAACAGGGCAGAGGACACCTCAGGCCTGAGGCCCTGGCTGGTGCTTTGGAGTCATGTAACCCTTCAGCTTGCCAGGACTGTCACACCTCTGCAGTGAGGGGTAGGGCTCATCCTTTGGGAAGAGGCTGCCAGCTGCCAGGTCAGCCCCCCTTTTGCCTTCTAAGAGGAGAGAGTAGCCGCTGAAGTCCCTTCCCCTGAGTGCCCGTACTCTGAGGGCTGCACACACACCCCCTGACCATCCAAGGGCTGCCTTACTGCTCAGCTCACCAGGGCTTTCCAGTCTCCTCGGGGGTGTCCTCCCAGCAGCAGCAAGGTGACCCAAACAGTGCTGGGGATACATCAGTTGTGTCCCCAAAGAGGGTCTCCTCAGCAGCACTGAGCTTTGGACCTGGTCCTTTGGGCTTGCAGCTCTGCTGGTCAGAGGACCAAGCCCACACACAGCCTGGGGCCACTGCCAAGTCCCTGATTTTATTTCTTTTTGTCTTAAAATTGCCATAATCTTTGGAAAGACCAAACCTGGCCTCCTCTCAGGCATCTGGTCTGACATCAAGCTCCTGCATAGTGTCCCTACCATGGCAAGTTTGCCACAGGCAGGAAGCCATTTGAAAATCCCCAATAATACTCCAGACAGCTGAGGGCCACAAGGCCACAGTGGGGAGCAGCACCAGCTCCCCAAAGTCCTCATGCTTTGGCTTAGCCCCATCACACTCACCAGCATTTTCCAGGGCTCTTTAGAGTTTCCTCTAAATTTAACACATCTGGGGGAAGTCACTACATGTGAAACTAAATTACATGACAAGTCATCATTTAATACTGTTCCTGAATGTGTTGGGACAGAGGCAGCCAACAATGTGTGAAACCACAATGCTGAGTGTTGCAGAGAGTTTTTGCACAGCTATTCCTGGGCCCTGGCTTTCTCCAGTGGACAAAAACCTTTCAAAAAGACATTTCTGTATAGCCACCTTCTTCACTGAAATGCGAAGAACCTCTAGGAAGTGTTGAAAAGCCCAAGTATGTCACTGATCCTGTTGCATGCACCTTGATGGAGGCTGGAGCCTTGGATGGCCTGACAAGTTTGGTGAGGAGGATGGGAAAAAGGCTCCAGTTTTGGGTACACAGCACAAAACATCATCAGTTGGCTACTGGTGCTGCAAATCAGGAAACGGAGTTGCTCCGTGGCAACACCCTGATAGGAGAAACAGGTGGAAAATATGACAGTAGGGACTTTGGCAGAGGTTCAGCAGCAGCAGCTCCTCTTCAGGAAACCGTTGCTCCACACCAGCAATCCAAGCACTTGCTGCTGCAGCTGGCGGGGAGCAACCCTCAGTAGCTGTCCACTCTGCAGCACCTGGTCCTGAGGCTTCTACAGCTCAACCTGGACCACCATGGCTGCTCTGCTGTTACCATAGAGCACAACACGAATTACAGAGACACAGCAAACTCCAGCTGGGGAAAAGGCGAAGAAGAGAGGATTTTATTTTGATTTTCGTATTATATAGAGTTTTGGGAATGACTGTGGATTGGAGAATGAGTCACCACCTCTCCAACCACACTGGTCAGTGAAAAGGTCCATCAAACCTTTCTCCTCCCAGGAGAAAGGAATAAAAACCAAAAAGACAGTTAGGAAAACATCTGCATGTTTACATGAAACAGCGTGAGATCTTTTACCACAAAAATGAAAACATCAGAAGGCTGAAAAATCAAAGCGACACTCTGCCAGGAGTGTTGGATCAGACAGGAGGAGCTGACCAAGCCCTGTGGCAGGCAGACCCCCAATGAGCCGTTCTAGCACCATTGCTGTTCAGAGCCAGGCAACCCAGAGACCTGCTGCAGGGTGTGTGGGGTCGTTGGCCCCTTGGGACATGCTCTGTTGCCACCTCACATGGATAGTAGGGATAGGGGGGATGCATATCCCTGACTGTTTGGCTGCTTTAGGAACATGGGGGAGTGTAACAGATCAGGGAACACAGTCTTAGGGAAGGATCCAGAGAGATGATGGGCAAGGAAGAGAGCACCCAACACCAGAAGGAAGAGTGTGACTTCATGAGATAATCCCAGGGAAGATGAAGTTACATCTTCAGCTGGTGATGAGCCCATCACAAAGAAACCAACTGGGTTTCCTTTCACCTCCCAAACTCTCTGAATGTAACCATACCCACCCACTTGTGAACCCAAACTGGCACAGTTCCTCCAGCCAGATAAGCCCTGGGTTAGACGATGGGAAAATGTGATCCACTGCTTGCATTCCTATTGCCCTAGTTGTGGTATTTCCACTGATCAGCAAATGTCTCCATTCGTATTCGGGGTTCTGAGTTTTGTTTACTGAGAAAATATCCGGTTGCCTGCCCCGTGATATGTCAAAAGCTGGGAGCATCTCTGAAGGCAGCAAGGTGAAAGCTGCTGAGAAGAGAGTGATTTTTTGGGGTTTTTTGTGTGCACGCTGTGGTTTCTTGACTAGCTTTTTAAAATGTGATGCTTGTCCCACATGCTCTTTACAATTAACAAAAGCTGGGTGTTATGCAGTGCTAAGAACAATACACTCAAAAAGAAGATTTTATTCTGAGTCAGAAAAGCAGTTTGCCTGCAACGCCGTGGGAGGGATGCAGAAAGGAATCTATGAGAGAAACCTAAATTAAGTCCCTTCAGCCCAGGGCCAGGGGCAGAAGGGAAATTTGAACTTTTCTGCAATTTGCTTTTTCACTTCTTTAGATTTTTCACTCTCCTGTATCCTCTGAACTCTCATGTCTCCAGGACAACCCTGTCATCAGAGAGGAAGAGGACACAGAAATAGCCAGAACACTGCAGAAAACATCACCAGCATCCGGAGAAGGAAAGATTGCATTACGATTTCTGCTCATTATCTACCTCAGTTGAATAAGACAAAATTCTTGGAGTCCAGAGCAGCAAGAAGCAGTTTCAGGGAGAGAGAAATATGTCAATGCTTGTGAAAGTCTTCCCCTGTGGAAGAGAAGAGCAGAATATGCTGGTTGTAATCACCATGGTGGCAATGGCAGGCTGCAGCCCGATGGCTTGCCATGGTCCTCAGCCATGGAGAAACCCATGTGGAGATGAGCAAAAGTTCCAAGCTCCAGCAGATGTGAACACAGGTGGTCCCAGCAGGTAGATCAGATCAGATGTACAGAGTCGTCTCCACTACATTTTCCCTGCAGATGTGAGGGAACATCTGCCCCTCCAGACGACATCTCTGCCACCCTCCAGAGCAGCAAAGAACGATAGAAAAAGAGCAACAGGAGGTGGCAATGGGGTGCTGCTGTCCCTCTGAGCAACCCTGTTCCAAGGGTCACTGTCCCCTGTGCCCCCTTCCCTGTTTACCCCCTCACCTTCCTGCCCTTCTATATAATCCACGGTTGCATCCTGAGCCAGCCTTTCCCCCAGGGAACTGAGGTGGATGGAGAGCAGGGAACAGCGAAGAAACAAGCCCCAGTGACCCCACAGAGGATGGAGGGCCCCAAAGGGCATGTGGCTTTCATGCCACATCTCGGTGACAATGCCAGCCTTGCTGTGCTGAGCCACAGAGAGCACCTGGCTTCAGAATTGCTGATGCTGGGCTTTGCTGTAGCTGCGAAACCACAAATGGCACTAGAAACTTCTTGATGTGAAGGCTGCACCTACTTCTCCCAACTTCCTAAAAATAGAGCCCAGTGTGGGGAGGCCCAGGGTCCCGGCCCTGCCAAACAAGCCCCTCTTGCCTGAGTCACGGCGGAAGGGAGCAGAACATCCCATGCCTTCCCCCATTCTTGGTCAAGTGTTGAAAGCTGCTCTCTCTACACGGGGTGTGGGGGCCTGCGCCCATCAAAACCGCAGTGAAACGCCTCGTTGAGGCTCTGCCTTTTCATGTTGTGAAAGGAGAGGGGAGGAGTGGGGGAAAGCAAAATCCGGGGAGGCTGCAGGGCTGGCGGTACCAGTGCTGCCTCCCACCACGTGGCGCGATGGGTGGATGGGGAGGGTCCTAGCATCACCTTTGCATCTCTCCTTCCTCCCTGCCTGTCCTGTCGGGACCAAAAGGCAGACAGGACTGCCTGTTCAGCATCTGTGTGAACCACACAAACAAAACAAGAGCCTTGGGAGGAAAGGGAGGATGCTGCCGCTCCTCTCCCCATGGTAGGGCTTAGCTCATGGCAGCCACGACTGCAACTGGCTCCAAGCACTTGCTGGGCTCCACAAACAAGCCTTGCCACTAGCCAGCCTTGCCACAGCAGAGCCACCTCAGCTCCCACTACCCCACAAGGGTCCCTGGCCACTGGCTAGGACATAGCAATGAATCAAGGCATTGAGCCTCATGGACAGTTTCACAGCTCCTGACCAAAGTCCAGGAGGAGATGCCATGTGCAGCTCTGGCATGGATGGGATCCCAAGGATTTTGTGGGGGTTTCTGGGAGATGGATAAGACACAACCTGAATCAGCTGTCATTCTACTCAGCCTTTCTCTCCTTTCCCTCCCTCCATAGATGGAGGTTTGCACTGAGCCCTCACCATGGCTGAGTCCTGGGCTGGCCGTGCCTGGTTATTCCACTGGGGCTGCACAGCGACACATCCAGCAGCAAATCATCTGGATCCTGACTGGAAATTATCAAGACATGAGCAATCTCCCGAGGCAGATGTGGCAGTCACTAGTTCAATCTTTTGCCTGTTTCTTCTTCATTACACCACTATCCCCCTGCCCAGGCAATATTAATGCAAATTATTCATCTTTTCCCAAACCTTTCACACACCGAGCTCTGCAAGGCTCTCATCACAGGGCTTTTTTCACCACTACAGGAATCACATCTGTGGCTCTTCACTCATCCCCTTTCAGCCTTTGCTGTCATTTCTCCTCTCTCCTTGTTGATCTTTGGATCCCCTGGGGGGCCTGTGCTCTAACCTCTGGATAACTAGGATCTCGTTGGGGTCACACACAGCCCCAAGGTGAGCAAGAGAGAGTGGCACTGCTGTCAGTGGTAGGAGATGAGCCAGGCAGGATGAGGAGCCAATGGTGTGAGGGGCAGACAAGGAACACTGATCTGACCTGAGAGCTTAGGGGAGGCAATCCTCAGCCCCTACTTGGGACTAACCAACCCCATGGAGAAGGCAGCAGGAATCTGTGTTCAGGTGGAAATTCACATGCAGCCATCTCAGTCTGGGAGCCCAACCAAGACACTGCATGCATGGTCAGAGGCAGCAAAATCAATCTTGAATCTCTTGCAAAGCAATGCAAAGGCAGAGCAGTGCTGCCTTCCATGCACGTATAGACACTGCAGTGGTGTCACACAGCCCTTTTGCCTCGGAGCTGTAAGCTGGGGTGCTCTGAGCAGGTCATGTTGGCATCACATGGAGCCCTTTCCCTGCATGCTTCCACTCCTGTCTCAGCTGTGCCATGATGGTGGGAATGCTCAGCCCAGCTCCAGCCCGAGCTTGCTCCTTGGCCAGGCTGAATATCTACAGCCTTGGGGCATCATCTCGGTAACAAATCCCCCATAAAATCTCTGTGAACCTGTGAGAGGAACAGCAGAGAGCAGAGAACAATTCTGCCATCTACCGATTCCTCCAGCTCCTCTCCCTGCCCGATCCATATCTCCATCCCTGCCTCACACAGCCATCTGGAAAATTGTGGCTAAAAATGAAGGGTCTTCATGCTGGAATGTGATGTCACAGGAGATGCCAGAGAAGCCCTGCAGTCAAGCACATATCCTACCTCACCTGCCTGGTGGCCCAGGGATGCAGCTACAGTTCAGGCTGCAGAGCAAAGGGCTTTGTGGGGAAAAGAGCAAAGTAAAGCTGCAAAAGCTGCTGCTGACATGACAACATTCTTTGTGCTCTTGCCAGGGACAAAACCTGCTTAAAGAAAAGAGGAAGTCCGGTTTCCATAAAGCACTGATGTTTCAGGAATTCCTCTGCCTGAAGAGACCTCAGGTACAGGTTTCCTTTGCAAGGAAGCAGCACCTCATGAGTGGTGAGCATCTTCTCAAGCTTCACAATGGCTTTCCCCACAGTCCATGGGAGCAGAGCTGGCTCAGTGTGTGGTCAGCCCAAACACTGACAGTCACAGTGGGGAAGAATGGGTGACAGTCCCAAGACAGCCTGGTAGCCCTGACACCATGACCAGAGGGGGTGCAAAGCCTGGGTTTGGGCTGAGTACTGACCTCACTCAGCTGGTTCTGCTGATGGCCAAAGGAACATAGACAACCTCCAAAAAGAAATGGATGTCCTCCCTTTTGTAGGAACTCCTGACTTTGGGCTGAGTACAGACATCTGAGCAGCACAGTCAGTCATCAGAGCCATCAGAGGTGGCTCCAGCCCTGGTGGATCACAGCCAGCAAGGGTCTGACATGCAAGCAGGGCATCTCCAGGAGGATGCTGCAGCCGCAGCTCCTGCATCCTGCTGATGCTGGGAGCAAAGCCGCTACAGTTTCTAGGTATCAGAGGCTCATACTGGCAGACACAGGGTGCTTCTCAGCGCTCACTGTCTATTAACAGAGGCTGAGAGACCTCATCTCACATTTACCACAGGGGCCAGAGGTGCATCCGGGTAGTGCCCACAGAGCACCAGTCCTTCTTGGATCCCCATGCCCAGCCTCTCTCCACCACAGTCAGGCTGTGACAGGCTGGTGGCTGAATGTGTTAGCTGCTTCATCCTTGCCAGAACTTTCCCATAAGATGTGAAAAAAAAAATGTGTAGAAAAACCAGAGAAACATGGCTTGTTCAAGCATTCTGTTTCAGGAGATGTTGGGGCTAAAAAAACCTGAAAAACTTAGATGATTATCCACATGCAGGTCCCCCAGGATGAAGTCACACTAGAGGAACAAGTTTCTCATGGAGAAGACTCCTGCAAATATAACTCACTCATAATAAATCAGACACAGTGCTGTGTGCCTCATGGGTGGGTGCTACTTATGGGTCCAGATCACCACATCAAATTGCAGGCCCATGGTATTTCAGTTTCTTTGCTGGTGCCCAGGCTCATCCAGAGTCCCCCGCAGCACATCCCCACACCCCCTTGGAACAGCTATGCCATTACTTTGAGATAAGACCTGGCCTGGGAACGCACAGATGCTTCTCAGGACACATTTTCTTTCCAGAGCAGCTCTCTAATAAGCCCAAGCTATTGGACATACTTCTTCTCACTCGCTTGAATGAGTCACCAAACCCCAGAGGGTCTAATACTCTTTAGCAGAAAAGCAACCTTATTTCAAAGCGGAAAATCTTTGGCCTAAAACCCCCTGCAGACCTGGAGGGAAGTATTACACAGAAGTGATACAGTCAGAGAGGCTTGAATGCTGGAATGGCCACTTGCTGTAAAACACAGTGAAAGGAAAACCACAAACATCCTGTTCAAGGAAAACACTACTGGCACTAATCCCAAGGAGAGGGAAAAAAGGACCATTTCTCCCCAGTGTTCAGGGAGGGGAGGACGAACATGCAACAATCACCATTTTGCTGAGCCACAAGAAAATCTACCCACGTAAGTATTGTTGTCATCTCTATGACAGTAATTGGGGGAACCATACCGGAAACTGGGTTCAGTGGTTGGACAGAAAGGAAAGCAAACCTAGAGCACATCCCAATCTGTTCCCTCAGAATCAGCCTCCTTACATCCCCTTGCAGGCCATGAGCCAGTCAGGATGTGGATCCTGTTTGCCTTTGGGATCTGGGCATATAGATGGAGACATTGGAAGGCAGGACACTCACTTTCTCTTGCTGCCTGTGTCTGGTTGCTTATGATACCTTAGACAGGTCATCTGGTCTCAGTTTCATCACTGGTGAAATGAGGCATCTCTGTTGCTGGGTAAAGATCCAGAGATATAAACAGCTAAATAGATTCAGTCTATATAGAAAATAATCACTATGCCAGCTCTAATCTGCAGAGCAATATAATTTCAGAGTGTATTGTATCTCAAAGTGAGGCTGCAGGATAAGCAAAATCTTTTTTCCCCCCAAAGCTGACTCTGTTTTGGACATGATGGTAATTGCAGTCATATCCAAGCCCTTATGTCTAATTTTTTCCTCTTGCCTTCCTCCTGTGTCTTGTTGAGTGGCTGGGTGGGCATCTGGCAGCAAGGTCAACCCACCATAAGGTCTAAGCCCTCCCATGAGCTACCCTTGAGTTCTTACTCTGCAATGCAGCTCCTGAGGAACATCACCGCCCTTCCTGGCTTCCTTACCCAGGAATTCATCCTAATTTTCCAAGAACTGAGCTGAATCACTACAGCTATTAATGATGCAGTGCAACACTGGGTCTTAGTGCTGCCACAAGCACACAGCTGTGAAGCTGTTGTTGCACTGACACATGATGAAGACAGTCTCTAAGTCACAGCTTGGATTTGGCACAGGAAGCCAAATTTACCCCAAATTCCCTTCATAACAGCAGAGCATGCAGCCTCTGGAGTGGTTGTTGGGGGTCTTTGAAAAAAGGACTCAGCTGGGGTTTTTTTTTTAAGTTTTGCAGGGCAAAAAAAATTAATGGAACCACAAATAGGTTCACACCACACTGCCCACCCATGCAAAACTATCATGAACCACAAAACCAGGTAATTACACAATCTCCTTCCAATGTTTACCAGGTTCATTTTCTGAGCACTGGCTGCTGCTTAAAGCAGCCTTAGAAGACTTTAGGTAGAAAAGACCTCTTGGTCTGCAATAGCCAGAAAGCCCATTCAGCTTGTCCTGTAGGGTAGAAGCACATTATTCAGGTCTCTTAGAATGAGCCCCTGTTTTCAAATAATCCTGAAAGTGTTTTGTACAAACCCAGAGCTCCCACATCACCTTCCTTCACATACCTGAGATCAAAGGGAGAAGATGTAAAGCAAGATTTCCACCCTGTGTGGTGAGGAAGGACAGGCATCTCCCAGGAGAATAGAGCTGAGGTCCAGGGTGCCTGGAATGAGCTATATGGAAAGGTCGGACCTGATCGACAGCAGGCAGCAGGTATCTCTAAGACAAACTATGTCCTTTAAGCCCATTTCAGGAGCTGCCAAAGATTGTCCTCACTGATACCCATACCAGGTTCCCCAGGTTCTCTTTGGTCATGGCCAAAGGCACAATCACACAGAGAAGAAGTGGATAATCACTCTTTGCTCTAAGCAGATTTACCAAACCCCTGAGATATGTCTCTCCAGACTTGGAAAGAAGCGTAATTTACAATCCCTTCACACAGATGGGGGTATGCCACAGGGTGGGGACCTTTCTTGCATGGCACAGGAGAAGCAATTTTCCCTGGAAACCTCCACTGCCATGTCCTCTTCACAGCCTGTGGATAATCTGTGTTCATAAGATGAGGCAACTTTCTGTTCCATCCCAGAATGAGGAGGAAATTTCTTCCCTAACAGCTGCCTCTACAACCCTTTGCAGTGTGGTGGCTCCTGCTGGGTGGCCACATGCCAGTGAGTCATTCGTAAAATTATGCCTCAGGTAGGGAAAAGGCCAGAACTCTGCATGGGAAATTAAATGCTCTTGAAATTCCATAGCTGTCTTGGGGATATTAATGTACAAAATTAATGAGGAGCCCTTGAGGGTTTCCTACATCTGTCCAATGTGCAGCCTTGGTGAGTACCAAACCCCAGCATTTGCAGCTCTGGGATGTGATCAAGGCCACGGAAGAACTGACCAGATACAAATGCTGAATTTCTGTGTTCCTGCAGGGGGTGGTGGTGGCAGGAGGTCTCTTGGATTGGCAGCACATTGCCTAGTGGTTTTGGTCCACACACACAACATTAGAGGGTGTGAGATGGGGTTGCATGATGCCCAGCACACACCATCACATGGAGCAAGGGCTAGATTATGATTCCAGCCCAACCCAACTGGATCTCAGGAGACACCAGGCTTAAAAGCCATACTACATTAAGATCAAAGATGCAATGCTGATCTCCAAGAGCAGCTGATAACCAAGGAAATTAAGGATCCACCTTGTGCACATCAAGGTTTGCTTGTAACTTCCTACACCGGGGATTACATCCAGAGAGCTCCATTTCGGAGAGACAGCAGTGCTTTCTGCTGTCCCCCACAGCATTCCTGAGCTAGAAGCACCACAGTTTGGTCACACACTGCAACAGGAACACTTTTTTCTCCTTGCTTCACCTTGTCTGATCCTTGCTGAGCTGCTCTACAGCTTTCATTTCCTCAGCCCTGAGAATTCACTGGTTTTACTGATGCAGTGCAGTAAAGTGGCACTACTCCAAGCTAAACCTAATGGAAAGTTTGCCTCTCACACTACACTGTTTGACAGCAGCTCTGGGACACAATGTGGCTCCCTGGGAAGCAGTGGTAGCTGTTGGAGCCTGGACCTTAGGAAGATCTGGCTTGTCTGCAGTCTGTTACTGTCAACTTTCAAGGACTAAGGCATATGCAAAGCACTCTGTCTGGAGCAGGCATGAACTTTGCATCATTGCTCTTCCACTGGGCATTGCAGGTGGCTTTACCAAATACCTTCCTCTGTTATCAAAAGGCAAAATGATATTATTTGTGTTCCTTGCCCTAAACCATTACTTATTCTTGTGTCTTTTGCTGTTTATACAGCCAATATACCATTCAAAGACTGCAGCAGTAGCATAGTGTGACAAATAGTGTGTCATAGTGTGTCAAAGTCCTTGGGTTCACTGAGCATCTTTTCATTCTGAACATCTCCACAGCAGATGAGCCTTGTCCTGATGGAGCCTCTTGGAATTAACATGCCAGCATCATGACATGGCATCTGTCACCCCGGAGCTGCACATGTATCTCTCACAAGCCTCAGGAGCACCATGAGTGCACTCACAAACCAGAGGCAAACTTGGTGGCACATGTGCAAATACACTGCACACCCTCAGGCACACAGAGTGATAATCACCAGGTGCTGGAATATGCAGAAGTAGTCAGACGTTTGGATTTGCTGTTTTGACTGTTCTCGCTCTCCTTCCATCCTAGAGGTGGAAGTAACACAAGGCAGGAGATAAAGAGAAAAGCCCCAGAAAGCAAAGAGAGATGCAGCATTTGGTTGATCTAATGACACAGGGGACTATGCACTCGTGTGAAAACCTGTTGCAGAAAAAATACCTATGTAACAGGATGAGATCAAGCAACCTTCCTGACTAAGCCATACTAACACAGCTGGACATCCTGAGTTAGGAGGAGATGCTCATCCTCTGACCCTGCTGCCCACACACCAGCATCACCCAAGCACAACACAGAAACCCAGCAACCCCTGCAGTGTCACTGCAGAATGAATGATCTCAGACAGCACAATCACCAATCCTATTATTTTTCCAAAGAGATCAGCTAGGAATACATTAAATATTTTGAAGAGAGATTTAGGGAGATCCAAGCTCTGAAAAAAAAACAAAAAATGATGGATCACATTTATCCCTGGTTATTCAGTTACACAGCAGCACTGAACATTCAGAAAAAATTCAAGACCAGACTAAATTCCTAAATGGCCAATAACAGTATCTTTTTTCATGCCATAAAAACTACACACCCTCAGTATTTTTCTGTATGCTAGATGAATGAAATAGAGCTACTTGATTTTAGAGCCACCAAGGAATTAGACTGAAGTGAGTGAAGACATTGCTTCCAAAGGGCTCTTAAAGAAGTCCAGAAATAAACCAGATCTGAATGCAGGCTAGCCAGAAGGGCTCTTAGTTTTACATCCAACCACATTTGATCAGTGAAACCCCCAAAACTGGTTATTACCTGAATAATTTATCCAAACCTACTTCTGAATAATCATAAATCATCAAAGTAGCTGTCAGCTGAGACAGCCTCGAGAAGATGCCTCAAGAGTCAATGTAACAGCTTAAAAAACCCTGCAAGCGCTTAGAATGGTTTGACTCATTTAATTGCTTAAATCAAGCCAAAATCCAATTTAATGACACCCTTATATATAAAGAATATGTCACAAATAATGCATCAACAGAAATACATGTTTAACACAAAGAAGTAAAACTGGTTCTGTGGCAGATGCTCGTTTACATATGTATTGATTTAATTACAGATTTCTCTCCCTCCTTTCAAGATTGCTAAAAAAGATGAACACAATCCCAGAACTGCACAAACTGAGTCAGAGAGACTAGGGGCATTAATTTTTTCCTTTGGTTGTGCCTACAGAGATGTACAACATTCCTGCTCTTATTGACATAAACAGAGTCAGAGGGATGGCAGGACTGCCACAGCTGCAGCTCCTGATGCTCTGCTGCATCTGAGGGAGCCTGTGTCTGCCTTCATAAGCATGAAAGACAGAATCGGGCCAGGAAATCCTGGGCTTTTCAGTCTGTATTAAAGCAGATTTTTGTGCCTGCTGCAGCTGGGTGTATGAGAGACCAGGGGGTGGATTTGCACAGGGGTATAAATCTGGGTCTCGTGCTCCCCAGTTTGGAAAACCACAGAAAGCATTTTTCCCAGGCAAGGAGGAGCAATAGGGAAGGATCTTATTTCCCTGAAACCCGTCCCTTCCCAAGCTTCTTTATAGACACAGGTAACCATTCTCATTAGTCACTGTTACACGGTTGTTTGGTGCCCTGCAGCCTGTCAGTGTGGGAAAACTGCCTGGAATCAGAGCAGCCTGGCAGCCTGCTGCAGCAACAGCACCCTGCAGGATGATTCCAAAGCTGCTTCCCAAACTGTCATTTCTCAACAGTATTTTCAGGCAGCTTCCCTGTTAAGCAAGAAAAAAGAAACAAACCCCAAACATATGCAACAGCTTTTTGACATACCTCTACACAGCCTGTGGGCAGACAGCAGGCTTCTGTGCAAGCAGGGGCTTCTTGTTTGTGTCTGTGCCAGGAGGATTCTGCCCAGGATGCCTGGCAGGGATGAGACACATCTCTGACTTGCTGTCTGCCCATGTCTGTGAACTCCACTGTGACTTTGCCTCCTGATCTTCCCCATTGTCCCACCATCCCATGGGTGTTCCTGCGAGACAAGCTCCACAACAGCGTGTTTGGAAGAGTAGACCTCGAAGCCTCCTCATCAGACCCAGCTCATCCTCCAGCCCTGTCCTGACTCATGCCTATCAGCATCTCAGCCCTGGCATGGGGGGGAAGGAGCCCCACTGACCAACGCTGTTCAATGCACAACCATGAGGTGACACATGGATATTATGCCTTAAATTCATATAATAAACCAAATCCTCTGTCATCTATTTTTTTGCAGGAAACAGTGGTGCAACCATGATCCTGGTCCTTCAGACTTGAGCAAACTCAGAAAAACAGTCCCAGTTGTCCAGGGCAGGTGCTGAGCAATCATTTCATGCTCTGTTTGCAAAGGTAGATGTCAGCAAGAGCGTGCTTAAATCCTGCATGGAGCAGAGTGGAAACAGGCCCAGCCTCTCCTGCCCCTGCTCTTTTACTCAGAGCAAAGCACTCAACTTTGTGCTACACAGCAAACTCGGTTGTTGGGCACCCTCAAGCGGCACAGTCCTTAATGCCATTTTTCTATCATAGTCCCTTTGTCATTTGCAAGCAAAATAATGCCTGACTGTTCTTTGCACACTTACAGTCAGCCATCATTAGTGCAACCTTGAAAAGGAGGGAAAAAAGAGTGTTTTCATGCTAATCTTTTCTTAAAATGTGGCACAAATCAAGCACCAACAAACGATATGGGTTGGAATAGTATCACATGCCTCAAATGTCTTGGTTATATGACAGCTTGACTAAAGCCAGGAAGTTTTTCTTAGAATTGACTTAGTCTACCTTAGAAAAGAAAAAAACATCAAAAAGTCCAGCTGGAGGACTTTCTTTATTGCCCATCATTTTTAATTAGCTGATGTGTTTTCCCGTGGAGTGGATTGAGCAGCACCCAAACTGCACACGTTCCTTGGCTGGGGACCTGCGCATGGCAACTCCTCTTACATATCACTTATCCTCCTCTTACATATCCATTTATCAAGCACATGCTTGAGACTTGATGATGTTTGGGCAGTTCACATGGAACATGGGTGCTTCTGCACTGCTCTCCAGACTCAGGGTGACAGTGTCCAACAGACAGCTGGTACAGGATTATTTTAGGCTGTGCTCAGCCACCAGAGGTGCCCTTTGGGTGTTCAGTACATTCAGTTTCCTTCCATCCACTCAATTTGTTTTTCTGTTTGGCAGAGGGATCTATCTAAAGTGACACCTCACTCTGGTAAAAGATGGTATTGGGAGCTAATTGATTGCTTTATAATTCCGAGCATAGAAACTTTTTTATTTTTGTGTGGGAAAGAGCTGTTATTTTATCCTTATCTCAGGTGGAAGAGTCATAAGCAGGAGCTGCAATATTGTTGCATTCCAGAATTAAATGCTGCTTGATAATAGTTTTATACTCCTGTGCTGATTCCAGCATTAGGTTTTTGGAGAAAGATAGAAAGGAAAAACACAAATGTCCCTGGTCAGACACAAATCCAGAGCCTGTGAATCCTGGGCTGGGGCAATGTAAGGAGATGAGGGTACAGAGGTGAGGATGAAGGTCAGGGAAGCAGCCACTTTTCTGAGGGCTTTGCTGCACCCAACTTAACCCCCACCTAGAAACCAGGCTGGGGGACAGCATGAATCAGCAGACAATTCCTGGCATTGGGCCCAGCCAGGTTCATGGTGGCTCACAGGGGACCCTGGGCACTCCTGCTGGGGAACACCACATCTGAGCTGGTTCACATTGGCTCAGCCAGCTCGATTATGGCTCCAGGCACCTGAAAACATCCTCTCTGCTGTCCTGGGGAGCCTAGCTGCTGCCTGCCCACCACTCAGCTAGTTTTGCACCTTCTCAGTAAATAAACTGTGATCTGTAGCATATGACCACAGTGCAGCTGCTTGTGCAGCAATGTTACTGGTCAGACCAGTAACACACAGCCCTCTGATGTGGCCTGTGATGCTGAAACCCCTCCCGGATACCAAGGCACCAAAACCGCCAGTTTGCACCAGTTTTCTGCTGAAATCCTTCAAGTGTAATGATATATGCTAGCTCAGAGGAGCACCAAACCAAACTCTCAGTGGGCCAGCAACTAAGTGGAATAAAGCCCTGAGCTCAAAACATGCAATGTTTTAAACCAGGCACAGCAGGAAAACAGAACACAGAACAAAGTGGTGCAAAAACACATTTATCCTGGACTGGGATTGCTGTGCTTGGTAAAGCCTGCCAGAAAAGGGGATTAAAAACCACAAGACAGTCATGATGACTGAGTGTTTACCAAAGGCTACATGCCACATGGATACATGAAGTGTCCTTTGCTCACTTGGGATGGGACAAATTAATTGACACCTGAACAGAAATGAAAGCAAATGAAAACTTGTATTCCCTTTGAAAGGGATGAGCATTCCTGTTTGGTTTTGGTTTGTTTTTGGTTTTTTTTTTCAATATATATCTACCACTTCAGGTTTTTCTTTCACAGCAAAAGAATCTCTCGTTTGTCACTGCAGTCTGGGACTATTTTTAACACTACTAATGAGTGACTAAAGCAGGGTGGAGTAGCTAAACCAGCTGGCTGCTCCCAGCCACCCACAAGGTTTTTCTGACCTGGACCAGAGCCAGCTCATGTGAGGAGTCAGAGCAAGACACCTGTAAAATGTCTGTGTCCTGGGACACACATGGTGGAAAAAATGCACACCAGTTCCGGCAGCTGGGTAAAAAAAGGCTCAGACTCCACACAGGGCAGGTATGTCCAGTGCTTGACATCAATCTCAGAGACTAATGCATCTCAGAGATGCATTAATCTCTGACTAGAGCTCATAACGCATCTCATAACGCAGCTCATAACGCTCTCATCTGCCAATCAGAAAAAAATAGGAGAAAAGCCATCTGTGCAAACAAGTTCTTCTTGGACTAGAGGACATTCAATTAAAGGTAAGTAGTGGTTTCTCACAGGCTCAGTAAATTAATAGAAAATCACAAAATCATTATGGTTGGAAAGACCTCCCAGATCACCAAATCCAACCATTAACCCAGCATCACTGTGTTCACCATTAAACCAGATCCCTGACAGCCCCATCCACACACTTCTTGAACACTTCCAGGAATTGATGCCTGGCCCCTGTCTGTCTTTTGGAATGGTCTCTGCAGAGGTCCATTTGCATTCAGGGAATCAAAAACTGTTGAAAGGGGAACATACAGCATTCCCTTCTCCCATCACCTCCAGGACTGCTGCATTCAGAGGAGGGACTGAAAATAACTGTGGGAAGTACCAGATGGCAGCTGCTGGATGCAGCGCCCCAGCTGCCAAGTCCTTGCCAGCAAGGAGAGTACTGCGCTGAATGGGAGTGAAGACAGTCACTGGAGCATGATAGCAGCAGGGCAGCACAGGAACACAGCAACAGCCTGGCTGGAGAGCAAGAAACACTGCATTCCAGACTGATCATGGTCTAGAGGAGCATATATGTGTATCTATATTGTTTTTATCTATACATGTATAAAGAAAAGCCTACCTGATGTAGAAAACCGCTGTAAAATGTTCAAAACGCTATTATACTAAATCATTAAAAGCAGAGTGTAGTAATGGGTTAACTATGCTTATTGCAGAAGAGCAGTGAGATGCTATAAACCTGGGCACACTCTGGTGCATGGTGCTGTGGCGGTGTAAGACAAAACGCCAGAGTAGCAGAGCCTTTGTGCCACAGCCCTCTATTCCATCCTCATTCCTCTAAAAGCCAGGGAAGAGAGCAAGCCCTTGTGTGCCTGGTGTGGAGCCTGCGCTGGCAAGGGGTCCAGGGACCTTTGGGCTACTTGGACATTTGATCCCTTTCCCCAGGTCCACCAGACAGCTGGACAATGAGGACACAAACCTTGCTGCAATGCCTCACAGCATGACCCTGTCAAGGCAGAGCCATTGCTGCCTCATGTTCTTGCAATAAGGGACACACATTTAAAAACAAGGATTTTTCCCCTCCCACACTGTCCAACCCCACTTGGTTGGTCCACCAGAACCAAGGGCTTTATAGGGCATCTTGAATATTCCCAGCTGTAAAACAAATTGTTCAAGGAAGCACTACATTTAAGAGCATTTAAATAGACTGTCTTTTCACACCCTGCAGAGAAATGATATAAGCATTTTCCTTTGGAAGGGATGGAAGAGGGAGGACAAAAAATATTTCAGTATTTTGAAGCAATAGAATTATAGTTCACTGGAATTATAGCCCATACCGGGAAGACAGATGTACAGAATACAGGTTGGAAATCTTTGCTTTGGCCCATAGAGGAAGTCAGATTATATTACCAATGTAGCCTTAAAAATCAGGTAACTAAGTGACTCAGGATAAGAAAAGAAAATTTCTTGGAGAAGTATTCTTAAACTTAAAAGAGAAGACAACGAATTTTTGTAGAAATATTGAAAAGGAGTGGGTTTTTTTTTTCAGTGCTCATCAATGGGGAGACAGGATGTTGGTGTATCTTTTATTAGTTTAGTTAAAACAGTTTCCTTCATGATCTCAGATTGCTGTAGACTATGTACCTGCTAGAGCAAACTTGTAAAATTAAAAAAATTATTTTAAAAATCTCAGTTTGTAAATTAGTACCATAAACACCTGATGTTGCTAAACCCATTATTTATAAAATTACACAAAGTGTTATAACTGGAGCAGTGGCAGCAGAGATATCTGGTGTAACAGTCACCAACATTTATACCAGCTCAAGATTTGTTCTATAAAATCACAAGCTCTGCGATCTCAAAGGTCAAATTATCTTCAGCAACTGCATAGAGCTGTCAGAAAAAGCTAATCATGCTCCATTATATTATATTAATGTATAACCAATGGAGGAAGAAAAAATAAACCCACAGAGCTTATTTACAAAACAAGCCTGCAGAGAGGCTGGGAAAAGAGAACACTCCTACCTGCAGCTTTTTCCTGAATGGTATTTTAATTGCACCCAGTGAGAATCTAGGTTTCCTCTCAGAGCTACTGTGAATTCACTGCTTTCTAGAGGATGATGATACATTAGTGAGAGGGCAAAACAGAGCCTTCAGGCATAAGTATATTATATAACTTCTGAAGAATATCCCTAGGAATTGCACGTATGGTCACAAATTGCTGCACTTTCAAAACATAAATACAATAATAAGCTTTGCTGGCCTGTGGTCAAAGTCTCTTGTCAGTGGCCTCAGACTATTTTAAACAATACGAAGATATCAAATCAAGCTAAGAAGTTGCAGTATTGAATTTGTGCTAACTGCATCCCTGCACTTCTGGGTTATCAGCTGCATTGATAAGAACTGGGCTTCTTATCAGGAGGGGGTAATTAATAAACACAAAGTTCAAAAAGGGCAGAAGTCCTTTCAAGAGGGCTACATGAAAAGCCTTAAATGGACAATATATCACCACAACAAACTTACTGCCAGGTTAATACCACAAACATCAGAAATTGTTTACTGTATAGAAAAGGATTATTTTGTCATTCCCCAAACAGTAAATAGTACATGTATTCTTCCAGCTGAGAGAAAAAACACAGGATTAGCTGCAGTTCATTTCTTCTTGATTCACAGTTGCGAATAATAAAAGTTCACAGAAATAGCTTTCTCTTTCAGAACAAAGTATAAACATTCAGTTGCTAGAAGAACAAGTCTCGTCTTCTGTCATGAATCTGAATACCTGAAAGACACAGCATCATCAGGACAATCAAACAGCAAAGTCCTTGCAATCTCTTAAGATGTGCAAACAAAATTGCACCTTTGGGTCTGGTGCAACAGTACCCTCACTAGAATAACCAGAATGACCCATTCAAAGTATCCCCAAAACATTGCACATCAAAGAACCAACAATGGGGTATGACCAGTATCAAGAGACTAATAAAAATAAGGAAGCCTGAATGCTTTCGGAATAATTTCTTACAACAAGCCACCCAGCAGTAGGGTGGGTTTGTTGGTGCAAACTGCAGCAGTGCTACCACATGCGTGCCTGAGGTACAAAGCAAGGGCTGTTCTAGCTTTCTGGGATCTGAAACTTGGACAGCGAATGCAAAACAGGCATTGTGAAATGGCAGCCTGAAGGTATAAGCACAAAATATAAGGTAGATGGGGTAAAAAAAAACCCCCATGTCTCATTTTAATATAATGTAGTGTTTTTGTTCTTCTTTGTTAATGTAGTTATGGGACGTGGTGGTTCTATCTGGGGGAGAAATGAGCTTTTGAAATACAAAAGGAAACCAGGAAGCATCTGTAATACTGCATGCATAAGCAAGGATGTTGTCTGATTTGTTCTAAACTTGCTGGTTTCTCTACTTACCTGCAGTGGCATGGTTTAGACTGGGATTTTCTGACCCTTGGTAAGAGCTTGCTTTCCTCTCTTAAAAAAAAAAGAATTGGGGATGAGCAGAGATTCAGCACAGAGCTAAAAGTAGACAGTACTTACTAAAGAAACCTTGTGCTTTTGCAGCCCAGCCTATAGCACAGGTGCTGAGGAGCTCTGTGCTGTCTGGCACAGCAACATACATCTCCATAAATATAAATATCAGCTGTTCTTAAACATGACACAGAGCAAGAGGTATATTTAACAGATAGAGCCAGGAAATAATGACTCCTACAGCCAAACTAAATGTACACATCCTAGAGATTTGCCAAAAACTCCCTGTGAACATGGACCAGACATTTCTTATTGATCCTTGTTGGTTTGTTTGATAATCACAAGGATGGTGTTACATATGTGGTGCTTAGAGGCTCCCAAATATTCAGAAAGGCCCTTTATAAATCCTGAAAGAAAAGGCTTTAATTGATAATGGCTGGGGAATACTGAGCTGTTTAATTTCCTTTTCAATTTTTTCCTTACTCATTTTCTTTTTGAATTTTTGGGAAAAAAAAGTCCACTGTTGTTAGCAGTGCTTCCCTGTTATCAACACAAGGCTAATTTAATGAAATAGCTCTTTTTCTGAAGGAGTCAGTTCCTGGGGCTCCCAAGCCTTGCTAGGCTCACATTGCCCTCTTGGGGGAAGAGGACACCTTACCTTGTTCTTAAATGCGATCCCAGTTCAGACAGTGTCTTTAAAGAAAGTAAACTCTCATTCACTACCAACACGAAGTCTAGGGTTGCCTATGCAACACATACACAAAACCTCTGCTCATATACCATGAGCAGAAAGTTTGAATTCCAGCTGAAGATACAGACACTCTCTCTTTAACATGAACAGACACAGACAGGCATTAGACATTTTAGCACTAATGAGTTAGCAAAACACCTACAGTCAGGGTCCTCATAACATAGCTCTGCTGTATCCTCAAAAGAGGAACTGTAAATAAACTCCTGTTTGTATCTCCAGGCAGTCTTTAGCCCACATTCTGCCAAATTCCTCCAGATGCAGTTTCGAAACTGGGTAACCAGGAGGTATTTGACAGCTGCTTATTTTTCAAAACCTAAGCCTCAGGATTGCTTCTTTACATGCCTGTTCTTTTTTGTTTAGAAGCACCAGGTAGGACATACTGTATTTTTCCAGCAGATTCCCTAAACAATTTCACAACCCTTTTCCTTGGAGACCAGTGTCAAGCTGCCTGACTAGGGAATACCCAGGAACAGCAATGCAGATATACCCCAACAGGCACCAGGGCTTTGGCCAGGAAGCCTGACCCCAGAGAGCTTCTCAAAGGCAGAATTACTTGCAAGAGAACAATTTTATCCAGCAGATCTAGACACTCTGGGGACATAAATGAACTTAAGGTATCTTTCTGCTGTGCACTGGTAGTACCTAGGATTGGTATTCCTAGTAATTGTGGATAATAAACAAGCAACAATCATCACTGTGTGAAATGCATTAGCTCTGGGAAATCTGCAAGGAGCAGACATAGCCTTCGGCAGGCAGGGCAGCAGCGCCTCATGGCAGGGAGCTCTTAGCCAGGAGACAAGGCAAGGCTGGTCCACGGGCCCCTGTACCCTCATCATTCCAGCTACAGACAGAGACTGAGAGGGAGAAAAACCCCTGGCCATGCTGGTAAGGGCTGCAGTTTCCCATCCTGTACTGAGAACATAATGAACAGCCTACACAGTAAGAGAGGCTCCTCAGGGATCTTTCCTGGCCACCCGTCTCTGGACCCAGTGAGGGAGCATCTGGTACATACCACACTGAATACCCATGCATATTAGAGATTGTGATAGCACTATGAATAATGTTTATAGTCACTTAAAATATCTCCCCAGTGTAAGACAGAAGGTGAAATATTGTGTGAGTAGGCACAATTTTTTGCACATTTTTTATTAACCCATACTATACGGCTAATTGATTCCAAGTAGCACAGTACATACCAGGGTTATCTACTGTAGAGGACTTCTGTCAGTTTGCCAGAAGTTGGATCCAGCTTGAAAAGCTTAGGAACAGATGACGTTACTCTGTCACTTTATATCAGATGTCATCAAAGAATAAAGTGATAGTATTTTCTTACCTCCCCCAGGAGCTGAACTTTGACTCATATTTTGTAACCTCGCAGGTCCAGTCATACAAGCAGAACTTGAGTGTTGCTTCACGGTGCATTCTTGCATGGATGTTAAGCACCTTTCCTGTTGCAGAAGGCCAAGAAGAGAACTGTATTTCCTGTCAGAGATCAGCTCATCGGCTGCATGCAGGTCAGGGAGGGTGTGAGGATACACTGAACCACTGACACTGGGAGTCCCAGCTGTAGGGAAGGGCCATAAATCTGCATGCTGAGCTGGATGACTCCGCAGAGGTGACGGCTGACACTGGCCTACCACACCAGCAGCAGAAAAATTCAGAGCAGAATTTGCCATGCTTGTTGAAGAAGATGATGGATATGGTTTGTAGAAATGTGAAGAGAAATTCCACTGATGGGGAGACATGCTGTCTACTTAAAAAGAGAAAAAAAAAAAGTATCTGAAGTCTCATCAATTCTTACTTTTTTCCAAAGGCAAATTCCAGTGGACTTCTAAGGAAATGCTACCAGATTGCATATGCATTTTTACAGAAATACATAATCACTTTTGCACTGCTTATCTTAAAAATCAACCACAATTTCATACTAAAAGCAGATTAAACCACCACCACCAATGTTTCTATTAAGTATTTCTACTGTATGTATACTACACAACCACCAACTTAGGCAGGTTTTTGACAGCAGCAAGCTTAGACAAATATATTTTTGTGAAGATGTCGACTTAAGTCATAGTGCACTTATTGCATCCAGCAGTGATGGGGACACTTGGCTGGAAAATGATGACCTAGTCCTGCCAACAGGTCCATGGAAAGCTTGAGGATCACTCCAGCAATCACAGGGATTTACCCAGGAAGTCCCAGCTACACAACCTAGGGCTTTATAAGTATGATTTTCTTGCTTTCTGTTTGCACACAATTCCAAATTTAAGCTCAAGGGATTTAAAATTCCTTAGTGAAAGCCAGTCACCCCCATGCAACACCTGGCTCACATATGGAAAGGAGCTCACCATTTTTCAGGACAGCAGTCTCACTCTTGTGCTTTGTGCTCAGGTCTTGGGGGTTCTTGGCATTGCTGAGAGCTCTAGAAAAATGTTCATCTACCATGCTGTTAATGTCCCCTTGGAAATAGGTGAACACCACACTCTGAGATCCCCATTCTGTTTTCACAGGCTCTTTGCTTTTACTCAGCTTTGGGGAAAGCTTCCTTGTTTCTTCCATTTTCAGTGACCAACAGTCCCTGGGGGAAAAAAAAAAAACAAACCAAACAAAAAAAAAACCAAAAAAACCACCAGACACGTCAAAGAAACAATATTATTCAACTTCAAGTGCCTAGTGAGTGGTGAGCCCTACTTCTCCCCAGAAATGGTAGGGGCCAGAAGAACACTTATTAGTAGGATTAGATTCTCTGTTTTTCTGCTTTTTCCATCCATCTCTTCTTTGCTGATTTCCTTATTAGATACTTCTAAAATTAAATACTTGGGCAGAATGGGCACATCTACCCACCAGCTTTCATTTCTCATCCTGACTTTGTAAATCTGGGCTTAGGATGTAGTACTGTGCGAATGTGCCCTCTGGAAGAACTGAAACACCTAAAAAAAATAAATCAGAGGTGGCACTATCCCTGAATGAAGTTCAGGGTGAACTTATCAAAATGCTTTGTCCAATTTAGGTTTTTGTGTTGTTCAAAAAACATAATGACAGAGTGGAAAAAACAAACAAACAAACAAACTCCAAAAAACCAAGAGCAACAAAAACCCAAAACCCCACTATACTACATTAGAGCTGAAAATAATAATTTTAGATAAGGTAAAGTCTGAAGTACCTTAATCACTGTCAGCACAGATCTCCAAAACAAAGACTTCTAAGAGTAATTAGTTGCTTCACCTGCCACAAAAAAGATATTCAGATTAAATTATTGGAAGTACAAATCATGGCAAATTCAAGTTTTAAAAAAAAAAAACAACAAACCAAAAAACCCCCAAACAAACACAAAACAACAACAAAAGAAATAACCTTTTCTTGTTTGAAACAATTTACCTAGGAACATGATGGTTCTGCCAGCTGCTTAAAACATTGGAGCAAGACTGCTAAAACACACACTGTGGGTCGACCAGAATTCACAGGTTTAAGGCAGTAACTATACAAAAACAGTTTGCAGGAAGTCAACAGAGAAATATAAGACTCCTTTTTGTTCTCTTTAAAAATCTCTGCTGCCAGATTTGGTAAGAGTAGGACAACAAATGTCACTGCTTGCCTTGGAGAAGCATAATTTTCATGCATTTGTGCACTTTCGGGCCACAAGGGAGGAATTTCCCAGCCAGAGCTCACAAGTCCTGCTCTAATCAAAATCATATTTAGCAAGACTCAGGCTACAAATACAGTGAAGTGCCTGCTGTTTCTATTCAATTTTCCAGTCTCATTGTCAGCTCATGACACTGCATAGTGTAATTGATTTACCTTGGTAGCAAAAGGAAGGCTGTTATTTTTCAAAGATCAGGGCAACCTTTGGCCAACAGCCAGTTGTACCGCATAAAACCTCATGAATCATTAGATATGTGTTTCCATCCAACTAACCCTGCAATACATAGCACTGCTTAACCTAGTTCAACACATTAATCTGATTTCTTTCCTAGTCACACATCCCCCAGCCCTCAGGAGCTTCCCAATAAACATTGCACTCATCTGTGTCTCAAAGGATACCCTGAAGTGCCTGTGAAGTCTGCCTTCAAATGGTTTCTCAGAATTTTCTTACACATAAAAAAAACTGCTCAAGCTGCAAGACAAGTATTCAGAAAGTATTCAAAATTATGAGGATTAAGGTTGTCAAGCCATAATCTATCCCCATTCTAATGCTTAAGCCTTCAACCTAAAAACTTCTTGTCCATGTTTATTATTTGCTTCCATATTTAGTTTTCTTGTTTACCTCCATCTCCCACCACCATGTGCTCTGTTCAATTCTCCCTGACTCATGGTCACTTGCTCAAGCAGCCCTAATCCCTTGTCACCAGCTGCCAACTCATGTCCAAACTTAGAAGCTCCTTAATCCTTAGTTTAGAATTTTTGTTGCTTTGCCCCATTCTCCTAGATTCACCTAAACACAGCAGTGGGAACAGGACAGGACACAGCAAGGTCACACACTATCTGATCCAGAAGACAATCTTTCACAACTTTAAAACTGACCCAGCTTTCCCAGACATGAAAAACTTAAACAAATAAACACTTCCTCCCAATTTACAGGCACCTTCCCAAGGCCCATGCAGGGAAGCAGGAACTAGCACAACCCAGCCACACAACTAGAAGGTCTTCAAGCACAGGAAGACACTGTTTTTTCCCAGTCTTGTTTTAGAAAGCATCCTGATATTTGGGTTAAGGAACTTTATGACTACTCAGCCATACGGGCCAACTCTTGCCATTGAAAATCGAAGGAGTGAAAGCTTGGCAAAGACCTGAGCAACCAGATGGCCTGAGAAAGGACAAGATGTCATCTTGACAGCAAGAAGCAAAGCAGCTTTTCCTATTCTGCTCCAGCACTGCATATCAACATACAATTTAGAAAGCATTAGCACTGGCCCAGAGGATCACTTTCCCCGTTTTTCACTCAATACAAGCCATTATGTCTTTGTACCACTTTATTAACATGCCTAACTAGCTCCTGACATTAATTCTGGGCTCCTTTAGTATTGTTTATTTGTGTGCAGCAGCTTGTGTGATTGTGACCAGTTAAAATGCTGGAAAAAGAATATATTTTAAAGAAAAAAGGTAATCTCTTTTTTCCAGTGTTTCCCTTAAAAATCTCTTGCGCTTTCCAACAAGTAGGCAAAGGAAGGCTGGATATAACCTAGGTTGTATCTCAGTCTTCTCAGTGATATGGGCATAAGGGTTCTAATGTCCCAGGAGACAGGACCTAAATTTGGAGCACTGTAGTCTTCATTACTTGAACATCCTATTATTCCATCATCCAGCACAAAGTCTGCAAAAGGCAGATATCCTTCCAACTTGTGTCTGACACAAACCATTGTCAAAATAGAGTAGAAGTGGAACTCAGGATGAAATGGACTTAGCTCATATCACACTATGCTTAGAATGGGTTAATAATGGCAAAATAGTGCAAGTATTTATCCAAGTTATTTCTCCTTCAGGTGGACAAAGACCCATGGTCAACAGAGACTTAGGAGTGGTGGCTGTTGACAGCTCACCACAAGAGCTAATACTTTACAATGTTTTTCACATTCCCCACCCTTGCCAGCAGTATTGATTTCCCAGCACTGGAGCATTTGACAGGGAACTCTTCATTCTTGATGTCATGTAGCTCAAACCAGTTTTAAAAACAAAAAAAATTCCACTTCTCAAGTACTAAACCACAATTTAACAAGCAGGCATTTCCTCTCATCAAGTTATTCCTCAAATAAGGGAACATTTGAGGAAATCAGTGAATTCTCCTACCTTAACTCACTGTCAGCAGCAGTGTCACACCAGTCAGATTTTCCAGATGTGGCACACTCATGTTGTGTCCAGCAGGTTGGGATCCTTCCTGGGCCTGGCCAGCTCTGAATGCACTGCAGCAGAAGACAAGCCACGTTCATGAACTCCCCACACTTTCTAGCCTCCAGCTGCGCAGAACGAGGCGTTTCCTTCAGCCTATCTGCTAAGAATGCATGAAATGCACTCCAACAAGTCAACCAGGTTAGGAGGTTTCAGGAATGAGGAAAATAGGATTGTAAGGACGTTTAAGGGTTTTTTTTTTTTTTTTTAATGACAATGTGTACGCAATAAAGAAGACACTGTGGACTTTGGAAAAGTTTGGAATAAGATGATAAACAAGTTATGGCAGAGAACCAAACTTGCCCCAGATGATAAAGGATTTTTCCTATGTTACAATATTCACTCTTTAAGTTGGTAATGACAGACACCTATGAGGAAAAGATGACCCGTTTCCAACCCAGAAAACCTGGATAATCAATTTTCTCACTCTTCTTTGCTGGATGTTTTAATAACTACGGGGAAAAAAAAAATCATTCTTATTCTATAAGGGCTGTAGCAAGAAAGAATTTGGGGGTTTTTGTAGGAAGTTTACCAAAATTAGCAAATTGCAGCCATTCCAGAAATGCTGAAACAGGGTCAAACTTGCAAGTCTCAGGTGGAAAAAACACACTGAGGAACTAGTCACCAAAGTGGTGACATTATGTCTTTTATAGAGTAGCTTTGGGATTTGTTTACTCACCCAGAAAGCTGGAGAGCACAATCCAATTCCCTCTGCCTAAATACATATGAACCCGCCCTCTGCCCTTCCCAGAACAACTTAACTACCAGGATGGGAGAGTTCCCATGACGGTGCTTAGTTTGCATAAACACGTTTTCATTGTGAGACAGAAGACTCCAGTCCACCAGCAGGGCAAGAGCTTTCAACATCTCCATTGCTCTGATTCCCTTTTCTAAATTGTCTCATATGGCAGAGATTTCCTCTGCTAAAGCTTTTTAAGACCTTATTTGAGATCTTCCTCTCATGCTGACAGTTAAAGCTCTTCTCAGGTTAAGATGGCATCTGTTTAAACCTCCTAGAGAGAACTACAGGGTAAAATGGGATTATAATCCCTCTTCTTCAGTACAGGGATTGAATGACTGATTTCCAGTGCTTTTGAAGCATTCAAACTGTCAAAACTTGGAAGAAAAAAATTTTAAAAACATTTGAGAATAAAAATTACAATTTTACTTGTCCTTATTAAAAACATCTTCACAATCTCAATTGTAACTACGGTGCCTGCACTGATCCCTCCTGCTCCTTTTCTCTCCATGCAGGTCCATTAACACCCCAACCCAGGAAGAAGGCTGAGATAAAACCCATAGAGAACAAATACCATTTTCCCACTTACAATTCCAGCAACAGGCCTACTGGGTCCAGCTGGAAGCCCTGGCATGTTAACACACGTGGTTTATAAACTGAAGCCTCTGTGCACCAAATGCTATGGCATCTTTTACTGAGGAATCAAAGACAAATACGTTATCCTAAAACTAATCAGCAGAGACATGTTCTGTTCATGAGTTTGTTTATTAAAAAGGTAGTATAAAACACAACCCCTTTAAGAAACAAATTGAAGACAAACAAAGGGTATTCGCAGATGCTGTCAAAAGTCTAGACATTATTCAAGTACCATTTGCTTTGTAATGTCGCTTTTGTAAAGAATAAATGAAAATGATTAATTTATTGAAAGAAAATCACCTCTCAGAAAAAATTCCAAGTCTACTTACTGAAGTTTAACCTAACAATATACTTTCATATTACAGAATGAGCAAAAAACAAGTTTGCTGCAAAAGGTTTCATAATTCTATAAATATTTTACAGAACTTTCAGAGTATCCTGACAGTAAGATGTAAAGCTATAATGAGCACTACAATACACACAAGTCAAATCAACACTAATACACAACTCACAGAATTAATCTACCATACTGCAGTATGTTTTCTCAAATGCAGAAATAAAAATAAGAATTTAAAATCCAATTAAAATCTACAGGAATGTATTTTTAATTTTTTTTTTCCAAATTTGGTTTGGTTTAGTTTCAAGAATGGAGGGTATGAATATTGATGAAAGGCAAGTTTGGGTTTCTATGAAGCATCCAACACCTTCAAATTTTCTTAAGTGAATTAAGCTAATTATTTGTAATTGTTAATAGGCTAACGTTAACTAAACAATGTGTAGGGCATGTTTTAGCTAAAATGCACTGCATTTAACATACTAAAGATTTTAAGTGAATTGCAATCCTTATACAAAATCTAAGCTGTACAAGGGAATGAAATTAAATTTAAAAAATTTTAAAAAGCCAGCAGGAGAAACAGATAAACATTTTGATGCAAAATGAAACTAATTCTCTCTTAAGACCTGTATATGAACATTTGAGAACTTGCAAAAAAAGAGAAAACCTTCTAAAAAGCCTTTTATTTTGAGGTTTTTTGTTTCCAGGTGTCTACCTTGGCCATGCTCCTCCAGCCAAGTCATCTCTGTGAATACCTGTAACTCCATAAAAATTCCTTCCCAGCAAACCATTGAACAGCATTTGATTCTAAAGCAAACTACCAATTTATCCTGAAGCTAAGCAATTATTCTGGATGGTTCAGAAAGTGATTCTGCCAAATTATGCTAAAGGGTGAGTTAATACTCTGTTGTATTGTATTTAAGTGGCTTTACATCCATTTTGTTACACTGAAAACTGGTAGAAAGAACTATTCCTCTAGCTCAAAACTGAGCAAAAATAATTACCCACGAATTGTTTCAGCCTGCTGCTAGTTACTGTTTTCATCATATACAGAGGAAAGGAGACATTCTCTTAAAATTAACCTCTCACTGAAAGCACAGGGATGGAGGAACATGAAGTATACTGGAACACTGGAATGGGACCTAAAAAACCTTAGAAACTGAGCAAAAAGGCTGTTTTTGTCACTTCTAATGAGCAAAAAAAGTAATTCGAAAACACTTCTAATTAAAGGAAAAATAAAGTGAAAATTCCTTTAGGGTTTTAATTTCTTACCAATTTAGGTATGATGCTGATCAGTAAGAAAAATATCTAAGTTTAAAAAGCAACTCAGCTTCTTCAGACTTGTTAAAATTTCTCATTAAACATTACAACTCTGTAAGAATTCCACAGTCATACTTCAAAATAGCAATTTTAACTTCTGCAAAAATTCTTGATTTCTGTTCAGACTGATTTATACAAATTCCATACATTCAAAATAATTTCATAAATAATTTCAAAAAGAAAAACATCTGAAGAATTTGGTTTTAATTAAAATCTGCTGAAAAGAGTCACAGCTGCATTGACCTCTCCTTGGACTACTAAATGCCTCCATGTATAGTTTATAAAAATATATTTTTACACTTTACTGGGGAAAATGGAGGTAGACAGAAGGAAAATACAAGTTTGAGTATAATGCCATACTTGAGAACAACATATTTGCATGGAAAAAGAGCTTTTATTTCTTAAGAATCCTAGTTAATAGGAAAGCTAGTAAAGCATTTGGTCTCAGTCTTTGTTGGTGCTCTACTTTAGTGTGAAGTCTAAAGAAAAAGGTGAAAGGACTAAGAGCATGTTGAACTTCTGCAGCAAGTCAGTCAAATTTGCACATCAACTGGAGAAAGTTTACTGCACATACTCCTTCTTTTTCAAAGTCTTATTTCAAACACTAACACTAACCTTGCTCTCCATATCCATATCTGATACCATGATAAGGCTTCATAGAACTTCACAAGTTTTATATATATTTCCACAACTTTCCCTATATCAGTTGTAATTCCACTGTAAAACAAGTGATTTAACTGTGTAATTTTGCACAACTGGGCTCCCTTAAAAAAAAAAAAAAAAAAAAGTAAGAGATCTAAAGCCTGGAGTCTAGAAGCTGGAAGAAAAAAAGGAGCACTGAAAGCAGTACTCACCACACTAAACTACACTCCTCATATGCAAACACTTCCAGCTCTCAAAGGTCTGTGGTGCTTCATACCAATAAAAATAACTAAGGCAGAACCAATACAACCCAGAAATATATCTGAATATACCACTATGTGCAGCTAGTAACTAGGCAGTGTTCCAGATTCCCTGAATTCTTCAAACACCTGCTTTGCTGAAACACACAATCCACACACTTGGAAAGATAAGAAAATGGACTTTTTTTTAGCAGGCAAGAGCTACATCTCTTCTTTATAATGCAACTCAAAATGGGAAATTTGTCATATCAGCATGTTATGAGCCCCCAGACTTTTAACCCTGAATGCAAATATGGCAGCTATTTTTGTCACAAAATAAGTAATTTATAACCACAATGGCAAGTGATAATTCAGATGCTCTTGTTGGCATAGCCACCCACACAAATTGACTATATATTAAAAACACCCCAACAAAATAAACTTAGACAACCATACAGAATTCAGGAAAAAATCTGTATGGTAATCTCAGAGCACAAGGTTCGAAAATAACATTTTCAGAGTATTCTGATTACCTCATGATGGAAACACAGCATCTATAGTTTCTTGCAATCCAATATGAATTAAAAAAATTAAAAGGATCCTCCTTGCAAATGTGTACTGGTAACATATAAACAGCATGCTATGAATTTTTAATTGTTTAGTGCCTAAATCCATGTTCTTCTATGCTTATCAAAACAGTGGAATTCCAAATTAAGAATGACTACACCCAAAACAGTTCCCCCCAGTTATTTTTGAAAGCCTGCCACTTATTAAGTTAAGTTAGAGTATTGGCTAGGTCCTTGCTTTTGAAAGTATTTTGAAGAGGACTAGCATTTGCTTTTTCCATATAAGAGCATTATTTGAAAGCGTATTTTAAAGTATTCCAACTTTTGCACAACAAACTGCAGTCTGAGTTGCCAAAAGCATTTAAATTTTATGAAATATGGAAGATGCTCCCCCCACTGTGAAGAGCACACAGAGCTAAACTAAAATTCTGGGGAGAATTCACATTCATCATGCTAACAAAGTTAACAAAAAAAACCTTACTCTAATATAAAAGCAAGAATAAAGCCACCAAAAAATCAAAAGCCTATTTTGATACCTACTGCATACAGACCATGAGAGTGTAAAACCAAAGTTACTATGGCCTAGAATACTTGTGTTCATGCATTTCCAGTCTCCTGACATAATTCCAGCCTCTATCCAACATCAACAGAAGATCTAAACAGGGGAAGGAAAAATTGATTTGCTGAATGTTGTGATTTAATAACCTCTCTTCACTCAGGTTGCCTTAGGGTTGCTTTGGCAACACTGTCTACCACTTTCTTTAAGATTGTGACCTGATACTAATCATCATCTGCCACCTAATACATAGGAACACATCCAATGCATTCACCCTATATGGATCACGGCACCCGTTCCATAAAGTGATCCAACATACCAGGACACAAATTATTGAAATGCTGAGTTCCAAGGGCTACAAGAAAATTAACAATACAATCCACAAATCTTGTAAAAGCTTTGCATTACATAAGTTACATATAGTTACATAAACTTAAGGATTGGAACATATTTCACACTCACATCATGAAACACTGACAAGCATAGTTAGAACAAAAGAAGCCTGATGAGTTTTACTGTGTTCTCAGCAACGCGAGTTACTTTACCTGAACAGCCAATTAATACCAACTTTTAGAACTCCATTAAACACTGGTTTTAATTGAAACTTCAAAGCACACAGTTGATGACATTCTAATATACCTGTATCTGTATGAATATTGTCTGCAGTCACCCTGAAGAAAGGGATACACTCAAGCATCACCCAAAAAATCATGCTTTCATAAAGCATTAAAGATGTTATGTATCAGCTTCACCATCACTGGCTGCAAGGCTGCTGTCTGTGGATGGAGCTCCATCTTCATTAATACCCTCACCATTATTCTCCCTCTTATGAGCTTCATCATTTGCACTCTCCTTAGTTGTGTCATTAACCTCTAGAGGTTGTTTCCCTTCAGGCAGTTTAACACTACTTGATGCAGAATCTGAATCAGATGTAGTTTGTTGCTCCTTTGCATCAGGATCCCCTAAAAATGACTCCCACACCTTGAGCCTTTCTTCCCTTTCTCTTGCAGTCTCCTCCACCTGTTAAAGAAGTGTTTATACACATCATTACAGAGTCATACTTGTCAAAATGAGTATTTACACAGATAAAATTAAACAAATATTATTATTACAGAAATATCTCAGTGCTGACTGTAAACTAATGATCTGTACAACAAAGTGGCTAATCCTCTAAGTTGCTACTTTCAGTACTCAAACAGGTCCTCTAATTCTTTGATAAGTTGAATAATTGAGAATGATTTTTAGAGACATTCTACAGCTTTTGAAGAGAAGCAAGATAACACAGGCACGGGCAGGGGAAGGGTATAGGGACAGGAATGCCAAGGACTCCTAGAATTCAAGCAGATTTACTGTTTGGAAGACATATTTGATAAAATAGAATCATAAAAGGTTACCTGATAATCCGTTACACCATCCCATGTTTCAGCACTGAGCTGACGGCCACCAAACCACCTTCCATTTAGAGTCAGCTTGCACAGATCAGCTTCTGTTGCTTCTTTAAATGACACAGAAGCGACGCCATCAGGGTGCCTCTGTAAGGACAGGCAACTTGCATGTAATAAAATTCTAACTAATGCATTGATTCTAATACCCTTTATATTGTCTTATAAAATCAATCGGGATATAGCTCCATTCTGATCATACATGGTCATGTTTGAAAAGTTCAGCTTTCAAGTGTCCATACGTTGTTCTATTGGCAAACAGAACAGAATTTTTGAACACGCAAAACAAAAAATATTTCAGCTAGTTTAGCTACAAATACTGTATCCATACACTTTCAAACTTGTAACATTCCCAAGCTCCTGGGAAGAGTTAGTTTGCCTTTACATAGGCTGAAGTAGACAGGTGTTTAGACATTAAGTTCCAAAAATTTTAAAGTACTAAAAGATTAAGTCAAATTTCCATGAAGTAAACACACCCAAATGGATGCTCCACTCATACTTAAAGCAGCCTAAATGTTTAGCACCTTTGCACATTACATCAATTCTGCCAACACAACATGTAAAAATACCTACATCAAATATGAGAACCTTCTTTACTTGACCAAACTTTTCACATTCTGTCCGCAGATCTTCTCTTATCTCATTTAGCACTAAAGGGTCCTCCTACAAGGCAATTACACAGCTTTAATTAAACACAAGCACTCACTTCTCTCAGCTCTTTTTTTGCTCCATCATCAGCAGTACACATCTTTCAATCTGTTAAAAGTCCATAAATTAAGTGCCGTTGTGCTGCATTTTCAAAGCCACCTGGGAGTTGGCAGACAGCTCTTATTTGAATTTAATAAATACTACTTGTTAATAAAGCTATTTTGTGCTCGCTTCTCCATTCTAACCATTACTGTTGTTTACTCCTCTTTCCATTCCAGAAAAGAATATTGTCAGATATAGGTTTTTCAGACAGTGAAAAACCCTGACTTGAAAAACACGTTCTTACCGACATTTTTTCCTTGCTTTCGGAGAGAGATGAACGAATTTAAAGCCTATGTTTGGCACAGGAGAACACCCTTCCCAAATAGCAAGTTTAATTTTGTTTTCATCCACTTAGATTTTTGCTACAGTTTGTCTGGCAGAAAGTTCAGACATGTTAACTTCTAACAACACAATCTACAGAAGTAAACTGCATCCTCCCACCTCAAAGTCCTTGGGGTGAAACATATTCCTGATAATAACGATGCGTTCATGCCGCATTCGAGTTGCCCCATCTTTCTTCTCCGGCCTCCAATCCAGCTGTCTAATGAAATGAAGCAACAGTAAGAACATGTTGTTGCGGCTCTCTTCAGTTTCTATAAGTATTTGTTGAAAAAAAAAATATTAATTTGGCATTTCTTGCAATATATTAGCAAATATTTTGACACAAAGAGCCGAGTTATTTTTCTAAAAACCACAGTAATTACCCAGGCTTACTATTGCTACAAAGCATTTGAGGTTTTAAGGTTCTTAAAGGCTAATAGAGGGAATATGAATAATTTTTCAAAGTAAAGTATTTTTTCAAACACTGAGAAAATATGTATGAAATATTAAGTCTTTCCTAATGTCAACTCAGAGAAAGGAACCAGCTGTTTTCAAGTGCAATTAAAATGTTAGCATTTTGCCATTTTTTCCTAACTTATTCTGTAAAAAAGGAGATCCATTATTCCCCTAGGTAAAATTTAACTGCTTTTATTTAAAAGAACACGCAAAAACACCTTGACTCTTACACAGGCATTACTACAAGACATACATTGTTCCCCAGTGCAGAGCCACAACCACAAACTAGCCATGTAATCCAACACATCTAGTCTAGGACTTTGCCTTCTCACAGTAAATCTTACTTCTCGTAGAAATGCCTACTTCATATCCTATTACAAAAAAACTCCACATGTTTACTTACATTTTTAAATCTCAAGATCATACATTGGGGTGGGGAAATCTTAAGTTTCTTCTTCTACCTGCTACTTTAGCTGAAGAAAACTTGGATTTCCAATGAGAGTAGTTATACCAGTAAATTATGCTCTTCAACTCAAAAGGAACAGAGTCCTTTTATTCACACAAACTGCTGTCAAATGCAATTTCATAGTTTTCATACACCTCCAGAAGCCTGGAGACTTCTTACAGCAAGAACCATCAGTGTATCTTTGGGGCACATATACTTCCGGCTTTGATTGAGAAGATATCTAGTAGCCCTTGCTTCCCTTAACTATGGAAAAACATTTCTGCATTACTATTTACAACGCTTACTGGAATGTTCCATTGAAATATCAAAAACATTCAAACTGTTTTCTTCTTTAATCTGCATCTTCTTGGCTCCAAAACGCAGAAGAACAATTTTTAAGAGACAAAATGAATCAAGGTACAACTCAAAATCTGGTGTATTTTATAGCAGAGAGAGATGTCTGGGGGAATCTATAGAGATATTTTACTATTTGCTCCTGTGACAGCCAGCATTTCTTGCCCTTTGCAACTACCACAGTATGTCACTAAATATACGTGAGCAGCCAGAGTGCTACGACCTTCCAACAGTAAGCCCAGATATTGTGACAGGACTTGCACGCTCTTATCCACCGAGAAGGAAGACAGTCTTTTATTTCCCCAGAGCTGTAATATTTTCTTCTACATCTGAAGGTACCATTGCTCCCTATGTATTGCTTTAATGTGTGAATCACAAAGTTTATCATATCAACACTTAATCTAGGAGTTAGTCCCTTCAAATGTGCAATAGTTAAGCTATTGCACTGTCAGACAAGATTTTAACCTTTGCAGAACTTAGCATTGCATTTGAAAGAAAGCACCACTTTGCTAATAGCACTTCAATAGAATTCAAGCAATGTTTTACTGAAATAAAAAATACAAACTTCTGCTGTTGCGACAACTTCTTCTTGTAGTCTTTACATTTCTTCTTCTTTTTGCTTGCATCATACTCCCCCTTCAGTTGGAACTTTGCAACTTCCACATGCAATTTATAGCCTCGGATTTCTGCTTCATCCAGAAGCCTCAAAGCAAGTTGAACTGATTCTCTCTATTTGAAGATAAAACACAGCACAAACTTTAAAGCACATAGCAAAATCAAACTGTATTCCAATAATGTGTCATTAAGTATACTGCGCTAAGAATCACGTTCCTGTCACTGAAAACCATAATGCCGTCTTCTGACATGCAGCTGGCACAGTTTTCTTGATCAAAACCCACTATTTCTTCACTCCTGTCATAATGATTAATACTTTCAAAAACAGCTGCATATATTTCATTCAAATAAGTCATGGACACTAAACTGCAATATCTAAGCAAGCTGATGAACTTAGAAGCAAGAATAAAAAGGTTTCAGGGGACTGATTTCCTCTAAAACTTGTATCACTTTACCATGAACAGCAGATGTTGAGACTCTTAAGTAATTTTTAATGTTTTCCTAAAAGTCCTTTAGAGTGAAGACAGTATTTATGTTTGTGCGCTCCACAGCCCTAACTACTACAATTACAAAAACAGCACTGACTACAAGCCATTTGATTTAGTACTGCCTGGCGCTTCTTGCAGAACTAAAGCCGGCTGCACTGGCAATCACCAACTTTCCAAATTATTCACAAGTGAAACACATAAGGAAATAGTACTGCAGCCTAAACTTTTATAGCTTAATAAAGAATGAAAGCACAGTTCTGAATCAAACCAGTTCTCAGTTAAAAGCTGTAAATACAGGACTACAGTATGTTTCTTCCTGGCTCATTATTTCTGTATTCTTGGTTACACACTGGCATTTTTTCAAAGTAAAAGGTGAGGAGCCTCCCATTTTAGTCCATAATCTCTGGCACCCAAGCCAGGAGAATGTAGAGACACGTTCAGCAGGTATTATGGCCATTTCCAGGCCAAGGGTGAGGTTGGATAAGAGGAAACAAATGAGGTAAGTGGGCATTTTGAGAGTAAATCTTTAAAACAGACACCTATACTCCAAATTGTGCTTTAGATTTTCAAGAGTCTTCTGAATGTGATTCTGAAATAATGGCCATATCTGCCTTCAGTGGGATGGAAAACTGCATTTCAGTGCACCACTGACCTTCAGATAACAACAGAGGCCATCTCCTTTAAGATTTCCTTCCTTATCTTTGTACAGTTTGATCTTGTGTTCTTCTGTCTGAGGATCTCGCATGATGATACCACATTTTGACATGACTTGTACAAATTCATCTTTCGTAATATCTGGAGGTAAACCTGCAAAATAAATTCAATCAGAAGGCTTAAATATGGTCTATTTTAAAAAAAAAAATCTCATTAGAACACATCTTCCCATAGTGCTTCTTTAAACAAAAGATATCAAAATAAAGGACAACAACTTACATACACTGCAAGAAACCACTGCCCTTGGGCATTACCTTCTAAGCATTACTTCATTACTTTGAAAATCCTTATACTTTGTAATAGGTGTAATGCACAGAAAAATCTCTGCGCTCCCTAATACACATGCCTAGAAATTTATTGTCACACATCATTAACAGTGCAGCGGACACAAAGGCCTCTGCAAATGTAACTCTCCTGCCCAAGCGTCAAGTTCCACTGCACTTCTAGGTATCAAAGACAAAAAAAAACCCATAAGAACACAACCTATAAACAGACAACTGTTTTCTCCACTCATAAATTCAATAAAAAGAGTAACTGATAATGTATAGAGATTTTAAGATCTGAACTCTGAATTGAAGACAAGAAAAAAACCAAAATGGATGAGAAAATTATGTGGATGTCCCATGCTAGTTTGGCCTGCATGAATATTTTTGAAAATTATTTTGAAAATGCAAGTATGTGCACTCCTGTGACTGCTCACAACCACCACAAAGTGTACCTAAGTGTATGCATCTAGAGATAGCACCCCAGTGTCCAAAACAGGTAGAAAAACACCACAGTAAGTGCACAGATAATCTTATTTGAGCTTTCACATTACTTTCTCACTCTGTTCCCAACTTTGTTTCCTCCTTCTTACCTAAGAATTATTTATTAGAGCAAATGAAAATTATAGATTAAGTGATATGTATAGTTGATCCACTATCCACTATCTCATTATAAACTTGTCATTATCCTATCCCATTAAAGCCTGCAGAAATTGTTTTTCTTATAAAGAATACATTAGTGACTTGGCTGACACAGCTCACAGAACACCACATTTAACAGATAAAAGTACGGAATACATCCATTCTACTTCTTTCCCACATCTGCAATTTAAAGGTCACAAACATTGTGCAGTCATGGACATAACATTAAGTAGCTTGCAAGTGACAGAGTGAATAGATAATATTAGAGAGACATATGAGTCTTTTACCATCTTTAGCTCAAAGTAGATAAATAAACACTATTACTTACCTGTCACATAAACATTTGTGTTCCTGCCTTCTTCAACATGAAACCACCCTAAACACAAGAGTTTAATTCAGTTATGGTAACGATTAAACATGGGAGCATACAAGTTTATATTCCATCAGATTCATAAGAATTTTTGCTTGCTCACAGAGAAGCTCTGAACATGCCTTAATTTTCCTTTTTCCCGTTTGTATACAGATTCAGGAGGATACCTATGAAGCACCACACAATTTTAGAAGCATTCTGCAAATTACCAGCACTACCTTATTTTTGCTATACAAGTAACAACGTTCAACTGCCAGTTCTCACTTAGTAAAATACAGGTCACAGCCTACACAGAGGGAAGTGCTTTGTCACTTACCTGGCTCTAGCTTCCTTTTTTCCGATTTTGGTTTTGGGTCTGTTTGTTTTTGTTCTGTCTCATTTGCTGATGGTTGTGTTCCTGATTTCTTAGAACTTACTGGTTGCTTACTTTCAGTGGCTGTACCAGAAGCAGATGAAGCATCTGTCTCATCTGCATGGAAGCCATAGTTGGCATGATAGGTAGCCAGGAAATCTTCTGTTATCTGAAAAGAAATTAGGAAAATTAAAATAAAATTTCAAAGAACTATAAATATAGGTTTTTACTATAAAGTTAGTTAGGTGACGATCATTTTCTGATCTGGCAATACAGAAAATAACATTTTAAAACTTTTAAAATGATCTTTGCAAAGCCATACACACAATAAGAACAATCAGTTCAGGCATTACCTGAACTAGACTGAAGAGTGTCGCTTCGAGCAGGTCCTATGAGCTCTCAGCGATCCCTTCATACCCGAGATAGCCCAGCAACCCGGATGGCTTAAAATGAGCAGGATGGCTCTTGTGGCAGTGTTTGGAACACAAAAAGGTTTAATAAGAAACAAAAGAACAAACTCTTTACAGAGAAAAGCTGTGCCAGGGCAAGAGATGCTTGCTTCTGCTAAGCACCCCACAAAAACGATTAAATCTTTTGTTCTGTCCTTTTTCTACCTAATGGCCCAGGTGGGACCTCTTGGCCCCAGTCCAATTGGACAGCCCCAAGTTTGAGGCGAAGTCCAAAGGGTCGTATGAGGTGTCCCTGTACCAATTCCAGGGAAACTACCCTGGAGAAGTTTCTGGGGACTTTGCCTTATTTAGCAAAGAGTATCTGGAAATTCTCTTGTAATTTGGTCACCCTGTCAACAGGGGGCACACTCCTACACTAGACCAAGAGACAGATTCCATACATATGCATATGTAGTTTTTACACAAACACTTCACAAGTTCTGCCATTTTTCAAACCAAGCTTTCTGCTTTCCATGTGAATTGGATCTACCTGAAGGACAGAAACCAAGTGCTCCTGGCCATGGTGAAGTGTTAAAGTGAAACTGATGGTAAGCAAACAATTTATACACCGATGATGAATGACTGACATTTGCAGGCATCTGCCTTTTCATGGAATCATTTCCAGAGATGACATATATTTGTGTTGACAGGCAGTAAATATTGCAGTTAACCAGAGATGTATTTTAACACATTGCTTCTAAGGCAATAGGCTTTCCTTTATATCCTACGAATAGGTAAAGAATTACCTTTCTCTTTTCCAGAGAGAGACTAAACTTGGATAAAATATAAGATTGCCCAGTGTCTACGTTTTAGAGGTCAAAACAAAAGAAAAAAACCCACAAATTACACACAGTACTTCCAGTCACTAGCAATCACAGGTAAAGAGATACATCATAGCTGCTTTTGTTAGCATCCCCGCATTACGAATTATTTTCAGGAGTTGCACACTCAAATATTTGTTCTCAAAACTGAGCCTTAACGTTTGAAAATGTTATCTGACTCTGACCTTTGCTGCACTTGCTTCATCTGTATTCAAAAGGGAACAAAACTTAATGCCATTAAGCTATTGTAAGACAGCAATTTTAAGTGTCAGTTATGAAAATGTAATCTCTTATCTTCCATAGTGATTTGAAGCTTGATGTTTCAGCTCTAAAATTTAATTATGACAAATCAGAAATGCAAAACTGACAGTAACAGGCTTGTCAGGAATAATGTAAGATGCCATGGAGCTCCACAACTTGAAAGGTTAGCAGGTTAGCACAAAATAGCTCTTCAGCTAAACATGATTTGCCACACAGCTCAATAGAGAATGTAAACGGCTGCTCTTACAGGTATGACATAACGCAGCATCAAGACAAAGTACAACCACATTTAGTGAAAAAACAGAAGACTCTGCTCTAATCAGATTCATTATCTTTGACATTAGTCATCTTAGCAAATCCTTAGTGCCACAGTTGATGAGATCCAGAGAATTAAGAAGCTTCTATACTTGCTGGTGAAAAGCATTATTATTTTTCATCAGAGAACCTACTGGTAAATTAGTGATTAAACCTTCAACAGGATTATTTTTCAGCTTCCAGGGGAACTGCATTCTGTGTAAACCTCCATTTATTCTTAGCAAATTATGGACTACTATGGATTACTGTGGACTATCAAATTTTGCCACTCAGTAACAAAGATTTTTTTGCATAAAATGCTATCATCCTACCATATAACCATTACCACTACTTCACCTTAAAATGTCTTTTTAAATCACAGAGGAGTTTATACACATATAAAGGCTTTTATTGGAACTTCTGCCATATCTGACAGCATGAGAAACAAGTAGTCAAAGAACTACTTACTGGGACCTTCAATCCAGTTCTGGCAAAGAACATCACAGAGATCAGTCCTACGGTCACACAGTTTGGAGTGATTAAGCTTATAGAAAAAGAAACACAATACTACAGGACATGTGAGCATGTAATTAACTGCTGGTCCCACTGAAATGGAAAGGAATAGAATAACCAAATGGAGAACAGATAACTCTGTGCTTCCAGATGACAGCCAACATCTGTATTTTCACATCAAGTGATGCAAGCAGCAGATGAATCCCACGTGTTAGTTTGAGCTGTGTCTGTGAAGCACTAAAAAAGTTAGTATTCATCAATATAGTACCATTGAAATAAAAATAATTAAGTAATAAACAACGTTGTGATTGCTTCTATTAAATATTTTATTGTCTCCAAATTTTTCTGGGCAATGCTGGCAGATAATATCATTCACTTTTTGCACTGCTTTGATATATGCTTTAGTGGAAGCTCAGCAGACACTGTATTCCCAAAACAGAGCAGCAATGCAATCCCAGTCTGTAGATAACGATTATTTAGACCAGTCAGAATGTTTTCATCTTTTGTCAAGAAAATCTCATTACGGCCCAAGGAGAAAGAAGTACAGCTTCTGATTACAACAGTCTCCTCAGTTTATCTGGATAAAAAATTCTGTTAGCCAAAAGAAGTAACCTGAAAAACTCCATGGCATCCAGCTGGGTAAAGAATTTTTGTGAAGCACTGTGGGTCATGGATAGGTCACCAACTTCTATTATACATCATATTCACTAATGAACTTTTCTGCTACTGTTTAACCTCTCCAACCCTTAATGTTATCGCATCTCCAAGACAGAACAGTAAAGAAAAGCACTTTGGAAATACAAATGCTACTGACAAGAGACACATTTCAAAAGAGAGGTGAGAAGAAGGGGAAGAAATGGGAGCAAAACAAGAAGAACCTTTTCATAAATTACTGTGCTTACTGGATATAGCACCCCACAGGGAGCCAGGAATGCTCATTTCTCCACTGCTCCACTTTGTGAGTCTGGATTTTTCACATTTTTACCCCTCCATAGGCCATCTGCTCCACAAACACCTTCCTAGGTTTACACGCATTCAAACTTGGCACTACAGGCTTCACTCTCACTCATATTCTCTGAATTGCAATGAATTCATAGTCACAAACTAGAATTGGCACATTACATCCACCAAGTAGATGTCATAAAATGCCTTAACATTAAATTAAGTAATTGTCCTCATTCATTGCTATATGATAAGAAAGCTACTATTTCACTTGCAGATCAGTAGATTGACTCGACATATTAAGTTTATGTTCATTCTCCTCTTGAGGAGCCATGTTACTATAGCAAGATCATATTTTAGTTAAAACATTTAATAAATTTTTAAAAATTAAAAATGGCAACGTATTTCCATGCTGTGGAATGCCACTAAGACGAATACACTTATTTTTCAAGTGCACTTCTAAGACCGAGGGAGATGGAACACATCTGTTATTTGACATAATTTTCAGATAACAATAAAAAAGGCATAACACTACTCTATTTTCATCTAGACCTCGTAACATACTAATGTATTTCTACACTGCCCACAGCTACTGTGACAGAGACCTAAACACATCCCAGGCATCTCCGATCAACATCCACAAATATATAACCGTGACTTCATCCCAGGCCCGAGCAACTCTACAGATTCTCCGCTCAGGCGAAGAGCCAACGCACAGCTCTTCACGACAGCGCAGCCGGCCAAGGACGGAGACGACACCGTGGTTTTGCCCGTAAAAAGGTGTGTTCTGGTGCCGCTGAGACCTCGCAGCAGACCCGATGTGGCTGAATGCGGACACCTGCGCACCGATGAGATGCGGCATCAACTGCTCCTTCTTCTCCACCTTCCTCGGGGCTCCCCCGTACCTACCTTGGGGAACCAGGCCTTCTTCTCCAGGTCCCACTCGTAGGCAGCCCCGTCCGCCGGGTCCACGTAGGTAAAGGGGTCGGATTCGCCCTCGCCTTCGCCCTCGGCCGGCTTGGCCTCGTATTGCTGCTGGAGCTGCAGCTGCCGGTAGAACTCCTCGTTTCCATCCTCGCCGCTCATCCTGCCCCGTTCACCCAGGCTCCTGCCGCCGCCGNNNNGGGCGGAGGCGGGGCGGAGGCGGGGCATTATTTCCCGCTTCTGGGGGGGCCCTGCGGTCCGCGGGTCCGCCGTGGGACGGGGGCGGTCGCCACAGAGACCCTGGCCCTTTTTTTAAATGCCGGGGTTTTTTTTCCTTTCCCTTCACCCTCAGGCAGTGCTGCAGCGCTGTTTCACCGCAGGCCGGGGCTCTGCATGAGGGCAGCTGCCCCTGGCGCACCGGACTGCTTTGGGCGAGAAGCTGTACCTTGATGGGCTTTGCATGGGGACTAGTGCAGCTTTACTTACACGGTAGATAGAAGTTTAGGGTACGGAAAGTCCTCTCAGCTGCATGCTTGTCCATATTGCGCCTACGACAACCCTGGACAGTGTAAAGGCTTGCTGCCAGTGGTGCTGTGCAGGGCTGCCTGCCGTTCGGCACTGGAAGCGTACACATGTCCCACTAGAGGCAAAGGTAGAACCAAAAATAGAAAAACGAGATTGAAATGGTACGCTAAACGTCGAGAAATCACGTTGCTTCTCTCTGCCCTCTTGGCTGAGGGTGTCCAGCAGTTGTGTTCCCTTTGGAAAAGGTTCGTACGTCCTATTAGTGGGACGAGGCTTGGCTTCAAAACATTCAATTCCTTTTGCATTAATGAAGGCTGCAATTACTACTCCGTCTGTGGATACTTAAATATTTCAAATACAAATTTCTCTCAGTTCTTTTAAAAACCCTTCATCTAATGCCATCTAGTGGTTTTTACAGTGTAGACCAGACAGCATTACATCAAAACCGCATTTTTAATTGCTAATGTATTTTTAAGTATTTCTATTTAGAGGATGAAGCAGCACACTCTTCCTGTTTTCTTTTGCAAACCTTAACCTAGAGCTATAAAACCCCGTGTATCAGTGTACATGTTATAAGTGAAAATTGAGCTGAACAGCCCCAGCAAAGCTGGCAGTGGCTGGTTGCCAGGGGCAAAACAATCTTTCCACTCAGAAATAAAAATTATAAACAGAAGTTTTCTGGAAATTAGTATACCAGGAACAAATATACAGACTGGAATGATAATAAAATCAAAGATATGTGGTTGTGAAGCCCTGCAAGGAGAGATGAACATCAGCTCCCTGCCTGGGCACCAGGCTGTCAGATGAAATTGCTGAGGATATAAATATAGAGTTCTAGTAACCTTTGCGGTTGCACTAAGAACATCCAGCCCAATTAATGACATCTTCGATGCCTCAAGAATTTTCTCTAGGCAGGTCCTGTTACAGTAGTTGTCCAAAGATTGCTTTGTGATCCCTTATAAGCTTATCACCTAAGGGATATTTGTCTTCCCTTTCAAACAGGTATAGGATTTTGGAGTGGAGCATGAGTGGCTTGACATAAACTGTGCTTGCTTATAAAATTTGGAATTGGGTATATGTTTGGAAGTCAGATAGCGATAGCCTTAAACTTTGTAAGAGAAATACATT
Organism: Dicaeum eximium; assembly: GCA_013396995.1. NCBI lineage: Eukaryota > Metazoa > Chordata > Aves > Passeriformes > Dicaeidae > Dicaeum > Dicaeum eximium. The sequence goes on along the minus strand of VWZP01010430.1, from coordinate 14,800 downwards.
TTAAGTCTTAAACTGCTTGTTTCATTTTTACAGGGTTTTTCATGTTTATTACCTGAGTGATTGCAATGAGGTCTGTACAGTTTTCCCTGCTGTGCAGATCTCCTTACAGCCAAGCACTGGGATAGTCCTGGGGAGCAGGAAATCCAAATTTATTCTCAATCCAATGGGAGTGAGAGAGTGCTTGTGTGCAGCAGGGTTAATGCTCAGTACATCTGCTCTGCACACTTTGATGTAGTTATGAGGACAAACTGCCTCGAGTTCCCTCACACTTCCTTCACATAACAGGACGTGTGACAGCAGCTGCTGCAGCGTAGTGTCCAACGGTGCCACTGCCATCTGTTCCCTCTTGCTTGGTAAAGACACAGTGAACAGCCAAGGGACATGACTCAGCTGGAAACTCGTAATTTTGTGGGGTCAAGACCACTTTCCTTTCAATCTCATCTTTGAAATTATATAGATCATGGCTGCACAAGTGCTGCTGCTGCAAGCCACATCTTCTGAGGAGGATGCAAAGAGCTCAAGTGTTCACAGCTCGGATCAGTCCAAGCTGTCAGGAAATGGTGTTTTAAATCCTGGCAAAATGTCTCAAAGTAAATATTAAAAGGAGGCATTAGCATGATGATTCTGTATCTGTGTCTGTGTGATACAAGCCAATTTTGGCTCATCAGAGCTGATTGATGCAACCTGAGATAAACATCCTAAAGATACAACCTGAATGTTGTTCTAAAGGTGCCACCTACTAAAAATACAGGCACATTGGTTTTCCTGGAGAGTTTTGCTCCCTTTAATAGGGGAACCAGCAATTTGATGGCTAATCCTTAATTAGGTAGACACTCTTTTCCCTAGCTGCTTTGTTACGTTCAGTCAAGGCAATAACTAATGACTAAGTACAGACAGGCTACTCCTCTTTGAGCTTTTCAGGGGTCTGGAGCCTGTGGCTTACGCAGATTACTGAGAGTTACGAGGAGTCTTCATGGTAGGAAAAATTACAGAACTAGTACAGATGTACTAAAAATTCGGTATCTTGTCCCATGCATGGAAATTCCACCTCACAGTTCACCTTACACTGAGGGGACTGTCCGTGGCAGAGCCAACAACTAAATGCTGATTAAAGCCCATATTACAAAGTAACACTGATTGAAATGTGTAAGTGCTGTAGCCGTGTGTAGCTTTGGGTTATTCTTTAATTGTAATATTCTCAGCAGAAACACAGGCGTGTCACCAGGTAGCGCATGTAAAATAAAACAAAACAATTTCTAGGGAACAGGAGCAGGAGCTTTAAAATGGCTATGATTGTGTAACTAACTTTTATACCCCAGTCACTCGCACTTTAGGAGAGCTTTCTTAATTTTTGTGGATTTGGGGGAGGATTAACTAACTACTGATATTGAAACTGTTGCTAATGTGAACATGAAATGTGTACATGTCATTCACAAAACAAACTATAAAAAAAAGTACATCCTAGAAATCGGATTTACTTTCTTAGTATGACTCCATATGGACTCAATCATTGAGGGAGTCTGCCTTTCAGTACTTTGTGCCTTTTTCTTCTACCTATTCTCACGCTGTGGATATAAATTGTGAACCCCTAATTATTCATCCCTTTTATTTGCTAGATAATACTCCATATTTACGTAAATAGATGGTATTCCCATACGCTCTTATAGAATTACACTGTATTACTTGTATTACTTACGTGTGAAAAAGCGTGGCTTTGGAACACTGAGAAAAGATTGCGAAGGAAACAACCCTTTCCCCCTAAATCCAGTTATGGTAATGTGGAGACTTTTTATGCATAATGATATTGTGGGGATTAGATGTGATAAATAGTATCAGATTGATTAGATAAAAATATTTGTTGACTCATATATCACTCCAATACATCATGCCATGAAGATTTGAAAGTACAGAATTATCAAAGCATAAAGTACACAGAATAATTAAATTGTGGCATGAAATATTGCCAGTCTTTAAACAGAATGTGTGCAGAATATAGCAAAACCATCCGTTTTGTAACAGGATATATTTGCAGTAGAAAGACAATCCAGTTAGAGAAGTAGTTACACAAGCAAAAAGTAGCTGCATGCAAAGGAAGAAAAATGGTGTATTAGGAAACTGGGTTTTAAGGGTTAGCCAAAGATTTTGCAGTGAGAAATTTTGTCTCTGACAAATTGTGAAGTCCAGAAACACATACATATGTTTCCCAAAGGCATTACTAAGCTAGAATAAAGAATACTGTAAGCAACGGTATTGTTGGTGGATATTTCTTTTGTTTAGAATTCCCTATAGTAAGATCCAGGAAGATAAATGTTGGTTCGTAAGTGTGTAGGCTTATCTACTTATTTCAGTCTCATCCTGCAGCACCATGAAGGAAAGAGAGAAGAAGAAAATAGCAGTGCAACATGTTCATATTTGTACATAGCTCTCTACCAGGTAATGTGTTACATTGAGACAAAAAGAGTAAAATAAAGCCTCTGGAGTCTGCTTTGCCATAAATTGTATTTCTGTGCTATTGGATTTCCATTTATTTCCGTGATCCTATCCTGGTGTGCGAGTGGTACAATAAAAGGAGGAATCCATTTGAAAATTAGTGCTTGTAGCCCTGCAGCTTGTAACATGAGGACTGTAGTAAAACAAGGCCAGGTCTGATGGGATTAAACTGGTCTGTCATTAACTGGTTTATGATGACAACAGAGGTTGTATTGCAATGCCCCTGGGATTTATAGTTTGGCTTTATTTTTCTGATTGGAGCAGGCAACAGAGAGAGTCTGTAAATACATTTTCTTATCTTATAATCAACTTAGTGAATGGTGCATGAGTGGATGGATTTCCAGCCATACGTTACTAAGGGGCTCTGTGCAGTTGAAGGGGGGGCTACACCTTCAAAGGTTAGTTAAAATTGAAGCTTCTGTGACTGACAGAATTATTTTACTTCATATGTTGCAACTTCTGTTCTATATTTTAATGCACAAATTCTTTTTTGGAATAGAAGTCCCTTAGTTTAAACAATGGAAAATCTATTGTGTTTTCTATCCCCAGCTTCCACAGAACAAAATTTTGGTTCAGGGAACACAAAATTCATGAAAATAAGTGTCACTCAAATGTTTTGTAACATGGGGTAGGAAGACTTGCCTCCTATACTTCCTGATGAGAAGGCAGTCCCTGCCAGCCGTGCTGCTGAGCATGGACAGGCCGTCCCCATTTGCCTCTGCAAGCCCAGTCATAAAAACAGTGGATTTGAGATTAGGTGGCCTATGGCATCAAAACAGCCAATCCTAATATTAAAAAGGGATACAACTTAAAGAAGAGAAAACTACTATAGTAGAAAAATCCAGCTCTCCCTGTGCACTTGAATACGTATACAACCACATACACTACAGCAGGAGTGGATCTGTGCAGGTAAAGGGTCAGTCTGACTCTCCCCACTGTACATTTTTCACTTCAAACTCACTCTAGTTTGGTTCAGTGTATTGGACACACAGTTCCATCGAAGAGAAATCCAGGTTGTGCACTCAAGACCACTTTGGGATATAAAGTAAGGCAGGTGGGGATGTTTGAGCACTTTGGAAGTGCACCGTAAATCCTAAATAGAACACTCGGTACAGATCCATCCCAATTTCTTGATATTAAATCACTTTAACGATAAAGAACTCTGCACTATCGAGATGCTTTACCCATATATCACAAAGAATTTTACAAGTGTGGTTAAAGGTGATTATAACTTTCTCAGAGATGATCACCTGCTCATTCCCTTGACTTCCTTAGGAACATCCATCTCACTGCAAAGCAGTCAGCTCTTACCCAGAATGTCAAAGTCACTGACAGAGCAACAGCTATTGTGGATCTGGCCCATAATGCTTTTTCTTTTTTTACTTCACGGTGGTACAAACCTTAACCATCTTTCATTTTAGCATTCTTGCTCATGTGTTTACCCATTTTTAACATTCAGGACAAGAAAATAAATGAATCAAAATGTGCCCGGTTGATCGTGTTATGACCAAGTGGCTTTGCTTGCTTGCTGTAAATGCAAGTAGTTGTCAGAGGGAGCTCTCAGTCATGATTCAAAGAGCAAGTCACCAAGAACAAAACCATCCTTACAGCCAATTCTTGCACCAACTCTGCTAAGTCCTCTCCTGCCCAGTCCAGGAATTCCAGCTAGGAATCTGTGTTCATGCCTGGGATGAACATGAGTAATCCCTTTGAGCTTATGCTGGAAAGTTCAGCTGTTGCAGCTTCCTCCCCCACACAATTTGATTTTTTTATTCTATATTTTGAAAAATCAGGAACGCCTGATGAACATACTTTCACAGACAGGGCAAGTCATGGCACCTCTTTCCAGGATCCCAGCAGCAGTGACTTGATAGCAATGATTCAGTTTCTGTCCTTCTTCATCCCACATGAACTAAACACTTTCCTCGTCTTTCGTGATGCTATAATCTGTTAGCAGAGTAACACTGATTTCTGAGCCATGCATGCTGCCTGTGACCGACAGGGCTCTGGTAGGAGAACTGCTCTGGGGAGCACTGGTAGGCTTCACACAGAATGCTGCCTTGCAGCACGAGACTTGCTTTTTAAAATGTTGCCGGAAACTTTTACTCAGCCAATAAAGAGCGAAAGGATTGACGCAGGAATTGCTGAAGGCCAAGGCACGGGAAAAAATGGTTGCTATCAGATGAAAGGTGGAAGCATCGACAGAAGTGTGATATGTGAAAGAGCGGTACAGGTAGAGGATGTGGTTGGGCAGCCAGCAGAAGGCAAACAGGGCCACAAGTACCAGCACTGTCTTTGCAACTCTCTTGCGGGATTCAATCTACAAGAAAGTAATGCATAGTTGCTATTAATAGCAATTAGTAAAATGTTTGTGTTGTTGGTGCTGATATGCAAAGCAGTGTAAAAGTCTAAATGCTTGAGTAAGCAAAAAAGCAAAAAGTAAAAAGAAAATGAACAAACAAATAAAACCCCGAACCAGAAGAACTAAACCAGAAAATAAATCTATTTTATATTTTTTTAACAAAGTACTCCCAGTGCAGAGCACATTTCCTTTCCATTATAAATCATATGACACTCTCAACTAGAGTAGGACTTAAATAAAGAGTCATTAATGTGTCAGCTCACATGGATGAGGTCCCGGTGTTTAAAATTCAATGTTTCAACTCTTTAGTTTACAGGGTCATGATAAAGCACAACAGACCCATTTCTCTTTAGGAAAGTGTGGACACTCACAAATGATGAGTCACGAGCATGTGCCTAAGTGCACAGATGAGCTTGGATTCAAATTTGGTATGGGCTAAGTTTGTCAAGCTTTTTAGTCCATTATCAGGTAAAGTTTTGTTCTTAAGAATTCGTATTTAATCAGCACAATAGACTTTGGAAAATTGGAGAGTTTAGTGCTTGATCAGAGCTTACCTGCTTACGGGCATGACTGTGTTCTTCTGCTGGCATGTTGGATGTACTTCTATATAAAGTTCTGGCGATAAGAAAGTAGTAGACAGAAATGACAGCTAAGGGCACAATATAGAACACTAAGAAGCAAACCAGGGAGTGGGCTTCCTGCAGGGTCTTCTCAGACACAGGATAGGGGGCACATGCCTCAAAAGTTACATTTCTCTCAGGATTGCTGAAAGCATACAAATCTGAAAAAACAGCCTCTGGGATAGCAAATACCATGGAGACAATCCAAACACAGCCGGCTTTACAGCAGGTCTTCAGGAGCGCATCTGAAGTCTGCAGTTCCAAGGGTTTAACGATGGCTCTGTACCTAAAATGACCAACATCACTGTCAGAATAAACACAGAAATAATGTGAACACATACTGCAAAATTCTTCAGGTTAAAGCCATTACTGTTCTTGCTAAACAAAGGGTGCTGGAATTCTCTTGGAAATGAAAACAGACACTACCTGTTTGGAATTAAAATGAAAATGTAAAAATTAATTTCAGGTATGTATTTTAATGGATTGGCAGGCAGGAGTTGCCATTAAAACCTTCCTATGTAAAGATGACTTATAAAGTTTGGATTGGGATCACTAAGGGCAATCATCACTCCTCATTTTATGACACTGCCTTGAAAGATAAAGGAGGGAATTTGTATACAACACTGATGAAGGTATGAAACAGGTTAACTATTTTATAAATACATGAAACCAAGCACGTTCGCCCTTCCTTTCTTTCGTCTTCCTAAGACCCCTGCTGAATGCAGTGATCTGACTCAAAATAACGCTCTGGGATTCATTCCTATTTATAAAGCGGGAGAGGGCACTGCTATTGATTCATGCCTGTGATTCTGTAGCATATGAACCGAGTCAGGCATAAGAGAAAAATCTGGATTAATCTGTAGACGTGTGATAATCTGTGTGGAAGTGGGACATGGAAAAAGACCAACTTCCATGAAGACGGATGAAGCACAGGAAACAATATACCCTGCTCCTAAAAGACCAGGGAGTCTCGATAATGCAGAAAGAAGCAACCACTCCGGGGGGCACAAGGCTGGCATGAAAAGAAAGGTGGTGAAAAAGGACCCAGAGGATAAAACAGCTTAGTTGTACCATTTTGCACAAGCTGGCAATCTGGTCTTTTTCTCCTCTAGGCAAATTTAAATAGAAAGCTGGAAGCTGGCTTGTTAATTATCAAATAAATACCATTTTTATTGACTTTGAGTTCTTTTAGCATACTGGAACACAATAGTCTGGCATTAAGCACATGATTGATCTGAGCTTGCTCTGGAAGTTTACGATGTAGTTACTCTGTGAGAATGTAGTGCAGAGTATTTATATAACAGCTGCCAAGAAGAATTAAAAACAGAAGCAAATGTCTAACCGTAGAATCAGAGGAGAGTTGGGATTGGAAGGGATCTTTAAAGGTCATCTAGTCTTGGTGAATTCTGAATTGACATCCTACAGGACCAAGACCTTGGAGCTACAATAGATAGTTCAGTATAAACATTAGCTTATATTCAGCAGTAGTTTAAAAACGCTAAAATAAACCCAAACTAAAACAAGAAGAAAAAGCAAAATGTTAGGTAGTATTAGGAAAATAACGGAGAGCAAAAAAACCAATTGTGCAATTACCTGTATCCCTGATTCATGCAACTTTGCCCTGATTCATGTGTTGCTCTGCACACTTTAACTAAAAGAAACAACCTAAGGATGCATTGCGTCATGAGTAGCCTGGAGACAAGAGGAGGGATCATTGTCTGTTCCAACACAAGAGCCAACACCATCAAATGAAGCCGTGTGCAGTGCAGAAATAAAAGGAGCTGTTTTGCACAGGCAGTGAAAGTCACTGCTAAGCAAATTCAAGAAGAGGCTGAACAAGTATCCAGAAGAGAAATCCTTTGAGGTTATTAAATAGACAGAAACTACATCTGTTCAGTGTCATCTGAAGGCATAGGGTTAAAAATGTAGTTGGATAGAGGTTTTTATTCTTCTTATGTGTCTTTTCTTGTCCTTATACTACCAGTGCTGGAGGTTGGTATTGGTCTACATGAATCCTTGATTTGACCCTATGTGGCCATTCCTGTGCTGGCTGATTATTTTGGAGTACAGTAACAGTACCACTGGTAAGAGTCTGGACACATGAACAATTTGCTGTTACGTACAATCCACAATTGCTAGCAGACAAGATTATCTTTTTCTTTCTTAATACTACATTCATTTTTTGTTTTTCTACTCCTCGATGCTCCTTCTCCTGCTGATTGAACTGAAATCTCCTCTTAGTTTTGTTCATTCAAGAAAGAAGAACACAGCACTTCCTGACAGCAGTCAGAACACGGATCCCTCCTAACAATGCTGTCATTACAGCCTGAGTTTAATTTCATGACCCCTGGGCTAAAATATTTCTGTAAAAGACAGAAGAACTACAAGAGAAAAAAAATCTTATATATATATGCACTTTTCAAGGTGAAAATTACATTAGCCATCAAATCATGAGAGTGATTCCTTTATCCCCCAGTCTGTTCTGTGGTTTTTTTTGACTTTTTATCCCACGTCAGTCTTTTATGTTCCAGGATTTTTAAGTCTCCCCAAGTGCATATATTAAAGAATTTTCACACAAATATTTTATTTCTCATCTTCCTTGACTACTTCACCGTACCACTAGATAGCACCAATATACCGTCTTTTTCCCAACTTAAGCCATTTCCCTTTTCTGTATAATTGAGAAAAACCCTTGCACTGTACTTCAAACTAATAAAGGGTCAGAAGAGTTAAAGAGTTTTTCTCACTTTACTCCCTTAAAAAGAAGTGCTACAATTTTACTTACATGCACTTTTAAATCACATGGGAGACTGGTAGTTTGGGATTTTTAGTCTATTACAATGTGCTGTTTAAGACTGCAAAATGATAATATCTGCTATTTTAATAATTTCTAACTTCAAACCTGCAGCATCTCCTGGCAAATCAGTTGCACAGACCCACCTGTCAGCACTGAGAGCAGTCAGGGTAAACACTGATACTCCAACCGATGTTAACTGGATAAAAGACAGCAGTTTGCACCCAATTCTTCCGAAGAGCCAGGTATCCACAATGTAACGTGTTGCATCTATAGGCACACACGTTAACAAAAGCAGCACGTCTCCGAATGCCAGGCTGGTAATGAAGATGTTAGGAACCGTCTGCATTGATTTAATCTTGAAGAAAACTTTGATGAGTATTGCATTTCCAAAGAGACCCACTGAAATGATCGCAGCATATGTAACATAAATTGTGCACAATATTTCTAATCCTGGAAAGGAGTCTTCAGTCCATTCTTCATTTGTGGTCTCATTATCAGAGCTTGATTTCAGTTCTGTGCCATCCACAGATGCACACAAAGTCTGATTAGCTGATTGCAAGTATAATTGCGACATTTCTTTAACTGTTTCTTCTCCCCAGACTGGACTTCAACTGATTAAAAAAATGTTTAATATTTAGCTTGCAGCATGTCAGCAGCGTCATTGGAAAGGTACAGGTTTGTGCCTGAAATTCAGATTCCTGTTGCACATTAACTACTTTCACCCCCTACTGGATCTCAAAACATGCCTAGGAGAAATGCACATAGATCTCGTTCTGAACTGGAGAGGAGGAGAATTTTTTTATTGGCTTTTCAGCTAGTGGAACAGAGAAGGAGGAGGAAAAGAGAAACGGAGTTCCTTTAAAGACATTAGCTTAAATAAGGTGGGATTTTTCCTAGGGATGTCTGATAAGTAAATATCATATTGTATCAAAACTCTAACATTAGGGTTTGTATATTACACAGCAAGCCTTTATTACTGTTGTTCAAAATTTTCTAAAATGACAATATAATGAAAACCTGAAATAGCTCTCTCAATAGCATGGGTAAGCAGAGAATATACTAATTTAACACAAAACTCTTCAGTACACATTAATGGCAGAAAAAATATATCAGAATATAGTTAGCATTTGCTGAAAAAAGCTATGGAGACAGGCTATGCTCTGATTAGCCTTTCTGTCACAGAAATGCAGTGACCATTCAAAAGGCAATATAAAAACCAAAATTTATGGCCACAGTCCTCGTAACACTTAGGTTTTTCCCTTTGAACAGTCCCACTGTTTCAACTTATGCTAAAGTATGATCAAGTTTATAGGCAGTTGCTGGATAGATGCCCGTTATCTTGCAATAATCCACGTACGTATTGGCTTTGAATAGTACAACTGATGGGTCAAATCTCCTGAGAGAAAAATTACTTTTCCTGATGCTTTCTCAATCAGACATAGTAGTAGTATGGGTTTTCTTATCTTTAGATAAGTGTTGGGGTGGATGAAAGTTTGACAAGAAAGTCTCACAGATATGTTTGCTTGGCAGAAAGATTTTTGAATGTAGAAACTGAGAAAGGAATAGAGATGGAAGCAAGTTTTGATATAGAAGATTAACAAAGGCCGAAAGGAACTGCTGAGCCAGCCTTACTGGATAACTAAGAAGGTAAAGAGTATGTTAGTTAAGAAAGGTTTTTATGACTTAGAACAAAGGATAAGCCCACCTCAAACAGAAGATGTTTTTTACCAAGCAGAAAAATACAAGAAGCAAACAGACATGCTGATGTTGTTAGTAGAAAAAAGCTCTTAGAATTTTCCACTGCAAGAAAACTGAAAAACCACTTCTAGCTTAAACTGTAACATACTAACCTGTTGTGATTGGAGAATAGTAACATGAATATTGTAATGTTAGTAGTTTTGATAGGCTATAGATGATAGTAAAGGTATTGATTGCTGGTTATGTATTAAGGTGATCAGCAAAGAAAATATATAATGTATTGTAACCAGAACTAAGATGACTTCAGACATGCCTATAGCTGTGGCTGATGGCTATAGGCTGGGCTCAGTAACCCACAACCCGTGATTGCTGTCTGAATACAATAAACAGCATTTTAAAGAGCCGTCTGGAGTCCCGCATCTCTCCATACGGCTCTTACAGATAAGTCAACAGTCAAATCTCAAATAATCTCATTATGTGCTCAAATCATCTTACTTTGATGAATTCCTGATTAACTTTTCTGTAACCTAAGATACAAGAAATATGGTGCATTGAGTTAAATCTCCTAAAATTAAGAAAGCCAAAATCTAATTTTTAAATTGTGGGAGTGGAAAAGGGATCAAAGGACTGAAGTCTTATGCCTTGAAAATTAAGATCTGTCGCTGGAGTATTTTTCCTTTGGATTGTTCTTGAGCTGTGACATTGGAGTGGAGAAGGTACCCTGCTCAAATGACAAAAGCAGCCTTATAGGTGAGTCTTTAGCTGCACATATGCAGACACACAAAATCGAGCTTGTTTCATTTAGTAAAAAAAATTTCTATAAGTACTATGCATGAAAAGCCTAATTTTTCCTCCCCCAGTCCCAATCCTTTCAAACATAACCATGCCATACATATCAGGTGGTGAAAGACCAGGTGGCAGAATGTACATCAAATGGAAGATCTGTGCTGTGGCATGGTGGGAGAAGGAGACACTGATGCAGAGAGGATTAATGGGTTAAAAATCCCAGCTATGCTTTTTGAAAGTGCTTTCAGAAGAGGAGCTCTTGTCATCATCAACCAGAATATGTCCTTTCATGCAGGCACAGTATGTAGGTTGCTCACAGATTTAGGTACCTCTGAGGATCCTGATTATGTTGTCCACCCACACTGGCATAGTACCATGCATTATATTTAATACAGAGTTCAGTAACTGTAGCAGATTGTGACAGCTTAATGTCAGATACTTACATAAAATGTTTCATTTTCCTGTATGGGAGATTCAGGGTGTCACCAAACATTGGGAACTAACTGCACTCCATCAAGTGTTGAGTACTGAAGGGTGGCATCTGAACGAGGCATCAAGTGTTTAGCTGAAACTGGAATGGAGCTGAAAGAAGCTTATTGCTTGCCTTAAATTGCACTAGAGGTTGGTCGATGCACCAAAGCTCGGCCAGCAGCAGAGATCCCAACCAACTCTTACAGTCCCTGAGCTTCCAGAGCCGTCCGAGAAATTCGGGCTGGCAATGTGAGCTCTGAGGTTCGGTGGTTCTGTCACTTGAGCATTTTGTATGCCAGAGTGGAGGACCTGAACCGATATCCTTCTGTGCAACTCATAATCCACAGGACTGAATTCTTGCTGTGAGTTGCTCTCAGCAGTTGGTTTGGGGGATGATTCAGGTATGAAGGGAAAGCAGACAGACCTCCCAACCCATATTAAAGCCTCCTGAGGATATCAACATGTGTCACAGATGCAAGCAACTCCAGAAAGCGGCAAAAGCTTAAAATTCTCTTTACTCCTGGTACTTCATGTGCTGTTCATCCCAAACTGGACCAGAGTTTGTGTATCCAGACCTGAATGCCCATTCTGATGCTTCACGCTTTAGAACCCCCCGCTATATGGAATCACAAGCTCATTTTCCCTGCTCTCTCTCTCTCTCTCTCTCTCTCTAACAGGGCTCAGTACACGTCTCACCCTGCTCAAAGCAGCATGAAATTTTACTTGGTTTTCTCTTTCCACTGAGAGACTGCTTTTTCCCTATCTTTCTGCCTCCCTGGGGGAATGTGGCAGCAGGAAGTTTCATCATTTCTCACAATTCTTTCCTCGGTCCTTATATTACTGGAGGTTTTAGATAGTTGCCCAGCTTCTCTCTTTACGGAGCCTAAGATACTATCTTAATGCAGCAATAGGAGGTGAAAACCACTTTTTTCAGAAATCACACAAAATAACATTGTCTAGACCCAACGAAAATCTGAAGGACAGACAGCAAACCACATCTGCAATTTGTTTATGATAGCAGAGTTTTAGCTATTTCTGATAGCTTTCTGTTGTTCAAATCTAGCTGTAAAGGAAGTCAATGGCATTGTTATTCCAAACCGTAAAGTACACTAAGGCATTATTTTAGAGTTTTGCCTCCTGGTGTGAAAAGCAATTTAAGTAATTCTGGCTAGTTTTTCAGGTTCCAGCTTCACAGAAAATATATGTTCCTTTTGAACTCTATGCTGAAAAAAAAAAAAAAGAAGAGTAAAATACTCAAGAGTATATAATTTAGCTGTATTTTTAATGTAAATTTTCTGTTTTAATGCAGTGTGACTACTGACTTAAATCATTGCCATGTGCTGCACAGTGTAACCCACTCAGAAAAATCTTTCATAACCATTTGCTCTGCACCGAGCCAAAATATGAAGAAAACAGCCAAAATCTTAACTCACTCCTTAAAGAAAATTATTGTCCAAAATAGTAATTTTTTTTTGTTGCTTATTTTTGGTGTTTCAAAGTACATCGGTCATGCTGCATTGATCATTATTTATACAAATATGTCAGAATGCTTTACAGCTAAAGTGCTAGGAGCAAAAAACTGATACACACTGAACTGCAGCTATATTAACCAGCCTGATGTTCTTAGCATAATTTTAATTCACTTTCTTCAGTTGTTATTTGTATAATTTCTGAATAGAACTATTTAGTAGTCTTAGTTCTTCTTTTATGCCCCAGATTCATTTTAGACCCTTTGATTGTCTCTCCTAGCAGTTTCACCATCTGTTTCTTGCTGGCTGACATATCCTTCTGTCTCTCCACTGAGTGAACTGACATTTATGTTTGTCAGGTGTTAACAGTAGAGTGATTCTGAACAGCTTGCCTATCCTAGTTCTGAATTGGGTAGACTCTGTTGTGGCATCTTCTCTTTGAGAAAGAAAAGGCTTTCCTTAGGTTAGGATCTCTCCTACAGATGAGCCCGATTGCTGTCCATGTGCCCAGGCTCTTTAGTGCAAAGCGAGACTTTCTGCTGGGACACCATAGTGATGCTGCAACAAGATGGGGTATCTTTTTGGTTAAAATATAAGAAAAGAGTTTCAGATCTTGTTACAATGCCCAAATCCAGACTGTTCAGTGGAGTTAGTGTGATGCAATTTGCCTGCAACAGGATCTCAAATGCTGTCACTAATCTGTGGCTCCAAATAGCTTTTATTCCAGTTTTCCATTCTTGCATCCCTTCCAGCCCCCTTTTCCAGGAGTTTCCTCAGCCAGTTTCACTATGGGAATGGCCAGTGAAATATTGGTGTCATTTCTTAGAAAAGAGAGGAAAATAAACACTGGAATGAATCCTTGCACTTCTCTAAGTACAGGAGCAATCAGGCAACAAAGTAATATAGCAAGGATAGTTCTTCTGGGCATCCTTGAAACTCTCTATGATAAATTTAACTTGGAACCATTAAGGTGCCATTACATGCTAAATACTTTCTGATACCTGAAAGCACAGAGAATTGTGCATTAAGGCTCAATAATCATCTTATGCAATAGGCAATTATCTTCCCAGTATTTTGATTTTTAATCTCAAATAATTTCCCATAATGACATTTCATTCATTGTCTTATAATGCCTTTTTTTTTTGTTGTTCCTTTCGTTTAACTGCCTGCTAAATTTCTCCCAAAAAGCCAAGGAACTGAAGGGGATCTGTCTGATTTCAAGTAGATTGGCTGTAGGTACCGTACATTAAAATATTAATCTTCTTCCACTAATTGCTATGTGGGAGTTATTCACTGACTGAAAGAACCTTTTGTATTTTGTATCATACATACCAGTTCTAAGACATCACTTCATGATATTATTTTACGCCTCTGTCATGGGTACAAATTAGTGTTCCACTATATGAACAATCATTTAAAAATCTTTACTTGAATGATACAGAGAAGGGCATTCAAAACGGAAACTAGAATTCGGCTGAGCAGACAAGTTACCTGTTTGAACACATTTGCTGAAAGAAGGCGACTCCTCCGCAGGCAAAGGAAGTTAAGTCTCTCTTGTGATGTCATGAAATGGAGTTGACATCCTGCTGTATTCACAGAAAAGCAACATTAAAGGGAAAACCTCCTTATTTCCAGCTCCAATGATAGTAGGGATTTATCTGCTATTGTTCTGTTTGGGTTTAGTTGTGTAGCTTTTTTCAGGAGGGGTAATCTGAAACCTATATCATACGTATGGATACCCCTTGAAGGTGGGAATTTCAGTTTTTATTGTTTCCACATTCCATTTGAAAATACTGGGAAACATTTTCAAACATTTAGACATGCATCTACTTCTCTTTAGGAATCAAAGTTCAAGTCACCAACGACAGCATGTCTGAACATAAAAGCATACAACTGAGAGGAACATCTTGGAAATCTGAGTCCAATTTCTTCACGTATAAGTTGGTCAAAATCCACTTCAGAAAAGTAAGGAAAGATACTGATCGAGGATGCTAGATACCCATGCCTGAGACAGTGAGACAACAGTCTCAGAAACATCACCTGTAATTCAGTATTATGGGTATTGAATTGTGGGGTAAGTATCAAATCTTTAAAAAAAAAACCAAAA